>JARFIW010000099.1:1200000-1800000 GCA_036346225.1 Platerodrilus igneus
TAATTGAGATTGTAATTGAGATGTCCATTCAGTTTTAAGACAAAAAAACCTAATGACGAAAAAACAACTGCATTTAAATCTGATGATTATTATAAACAACTACAGGTGTTGGTTTTGAAATATTTTCAACTAATGTTGATTGTGCGAAAGGATATATTAAAAAACTCTTATTTCAAAATGTGTTCAAGTGCCGGGAGAACTTGGCAGCCACAGGCTGCATGTCCCCCCTACATGTAATTTTTAAATGCTCCACCTGAAGGTACTACATTGGTCAGGAAGCGAGTTTTTTTACCTGAAAAATTTTGAATTTTGCCGAACCCTTAGTGTTCCAAGCAAGTAGGGATCTTTAACGTGCGTGACAACACACACACGAGACTTCCATTTTACCTCTCATCCTAACAAGAGCGTATTTTTGTAAAAATGCTCGCCTAACATTTTTCAAGCGGACCGTGTTGGGATTCGAACCTGGGGCATTGGGCGTACGCCACGGAGCCGCCCTTTTTACATACCGTGCATTTATATTTCCAATGCTCCACCAGAAGATACTACATTGGCCAGGAGGCGAGTTTTTTGTTGCCTGGAAATTTAGAATTTTGCCGAACCCTTGCCGTTCCAGACAAGGTAAAGTTTTTTAACGTGCGTCACAACACTCATACACGGGACCTCCATTTAACCTCTCATCCGAACGAGGGCGTAATTTTTGTGAAAAATGCTCACCTGTCATTTTTCAAGCAGTCGGCCGTGTCGGGATTTGAACCCAGGACCTTGGGATCCGTAGTCTTACGCTTACTACATTGATCCACGACGACGCCTCTCCTTCACATACCACTGAATATTGGGGAAATAGGGTATATAATTGTAAAACAACAAAAGGGGACCGATCTACATCTACCAAGAAAGAACAGCGGCTATGTTGAAAGACAACAAACATAGAAACAAGAAGAAAATTGTTGAAAGCATATGTGTGGAGCACAGCACAGTACGTCTATGAAATAGGGGCAGTAGGAAAAACAGACAGAAAGAGATAGAAGCCTTCTGGAATGTGTGCTTTGATGTATGAGGATGATAGCATGGACAGACAACGTTAATCACAAATAGCTTATAGAAATAGTAGAAGAATAAAGATATTTGTGGAAAACAAAAAAGAATTGGAGAAATATAAGGACAGGATACGTTCTAAGGCATTTTTGGGGAATAGTACTGAATATACTACAAGCAGAGATAGGAAAAAGAGAGAGAGATAGACCTAGATCATACTATCGCACGCAGATAGTGATAGATGCAGACTGTGCAAATTTCAGGGAAATCTGTAGGTTAGTTCAGAATAGGAAACAGTGAGGGTACACGTCTAACCAGTTCCAGGACTGAAGACCTAATGATGATGATGAATATTTTCAAATGTCTACAAACGAAAACCATCTTAGAAACATCTTATTTAAAAGTGCTTGGTAATACTTGCAATATTTTCGTCGAGGATGCTATAATAGAGCATATCCTGTATTATTACATGCGATGTTCTTGTTACTAAGTTTTAATAAACGTTTAAAGTAAATATGTTCGTATTAAGCACTAAAAGACATTAATCCCTCGTGTATGAACCTCGTTTAAATACTATCACATCATAAGGGTGCAATTCACAGCGGACGTAAGGAATTCATTACTTACTAACAAATTTTACTCGCCCTTGCGGTGTTGGCAATAATTGCAAGGAACCCTTAGAGCCATTCAACCCTTTATGAAGGTACTGCCGCATCCTAAAACTAATTAGCAGAGTTTCTGATTAAAGTTCTGGAGACCAAAGGTCCTTATATAAATAAATTGTTTTAATGCTTGACATTATTTTATTCAACTTGAAAGCGACCCTTTAGCTTCATACCTTGGTCTATTTACTTAATGTAAAATTAAAATGTTGTTTCATATTGAGTCCAGGTTTGTTTCAGTATGTGTTAACTTTTGTGCAATTACTAGCACTCAAATAAATAATGATGCGATCAGGTACAAAGCTTCTCGTATCACTATATAAAAGCATACATGAGGTGAAGGAATTCATGCCGTGAAATTGGGTGACTTTACTGTTACCGCAAATACGTTTATAATCCAAGATGATACCCAAAAGTCTCGAAGAAAAATACGATTAGCACAAAAATTCTAAAATTTATTAATTGCATTATATTTTTGTAGTTTTCGGGCTTCATTTATATGGGTTAATGGAAGAGTCATTGAAGATGCATAGCATATTTCTTGACTTCCAACGTTTGGGCAGATTAAGCCGCAGCATTTACCACAATATATATTGGATGATTTTTTTAACCTTAAACTTTCAAATATCTCGAACAGCATTTTATAAATAATTTTGCAAAATCAAAATTTAATCAATCTACAGTAGTGCTACAATTACTCCCTCTTCGCCCGGCTATACACTGTGTCCGAGATAAGGAGGGCCACTATGGGGATCTTGAAAACGGTATGAGATACAGATTTGGTTAAATGGGAGAAAAGCTGTGTAATCAAAGGCCTAAAAAAATGACGTTTAGAAATCCCTAAAACAGTTATTGGTTTTTGAGATTTTTCGAAAAAATTGGATTTTCTTATTTTACATATTATTTTGTTCTGGCGTTAATATGGCACCTAGACCAAAACCAAAGGCACTTCTCACAGCAACTTTTAATGTCCCTTAACATGGCATTGTCAGTTTTTTCACCTGACGTTTCGTCTTTACGGAACCATCTTCAACTTTTTTTTAAATACCGTCCTGGTGATCTCGTAACAGATTCTGAAAGCCCTTTTTATGCCAAATTCAACGATGTAATACACTTTATGGTTTAATTGCGTTTTCGTTTTTTTTTCGGCCTTAATCAAGAAAATTCCTATTACGGACCTGTAGTGCATAGTTTTTAATTTTAAAGAATAAACAATTAGCTATACCAATTAATAGTTTAGTCATTTAGGTGTTTAGTAGTAGTCTACTGGCTGAGTTTATGCACTAATTTAATACAATAAACAACGAACAAATAAAATTAAATTAACGAACACGAACAAAACAACTAAATTTAGAGCATATGTTCGAACAAACTTCCATTACTTTCCAAACATAAATAACACCTGCTAACTGTCGATTATAAAACTCTAGTCAACATTTGTGGAGTAATACCAGCAAATGCTTCCAGAACTAACCCCCTTAGGTCTTGTTCTGTAGCAAAAAATTTGGCTGATAAACATGATTCTTAACGAACCCCCATACAAAGAAATCAAGTGGAGTTACATTAGGTGAACGCGCTGGCCAGGGTGTTTCCGAATGCGTGCTAATCAGCTTCTCTGGAAATCTCATTGAAAGGTATTCCCGAACGGCTCTGGAATTATGTGCAGGTGCACCATCCTGCTGTATCCAACAGTTGCGAACTGTCGCCAGAGGACTGTTATCGAGAGCATCCTCTAAATCGTTTTGCAGCAAATGTAGGTAACGCTCTGATGTTAAGTTACGGTGGTAAATAAACGGTCCTACAATCGTTGTGCCGAATATCCCAGCCCACATATTAAAACCGAAACGGTGTTGATGCATTGATGTTTTGTTTAAACGTGGATTGGTTTCAGACCAATAATGAACATTTCGTCTGTTGAAAATACCGTTATTCGTAATCATGTTTTCATCAGACCATATTATTTGATATGGAAAATTCATATCTTCCTGGCATTTCCTTGTGTACCATTCACAGAATAAGCGACGACGTTCTAAATCACCTGGTCTAAGTCCTTGACAAGTTCTGTACCTATAGGGATGTAAATTATGTTTTTGTAAAATACAATGTGCCGTTGATTTTGGTATACCAACGTTTTGTTCAATCCGCCGGACTGATGTTCCAGGATCCTCTGTGACGGCTAACAAAACAATATGTACAGTTTCTTCATTGCTGGTCTTTTTACGAGAAACTACAGGTTTTTTAAAACTACCATATGCTTTAAGGTTTGCCACTAATTTGCTAAATGTCTTTTTATTTGGCTGTCTCCTTTCGGGATATTTCTGCAAATACATACACTCTGCAACAAAACAATTTCGGTTGGACGAAATGAAGCATGCCACCATATCAAACTTTTTTTTGTTAGATAACATAATTAATGGAACAAATTACTAATTACTTCACAATAAATTAAGCACCAAAAACTAACGTTACTGTCAATCCAAATACTCCATCATATTCATTTGTTTTCCAAAGCAAACTTTTAATTTTTTGGTCTTCTGTTAATTTAATTTTATTTGTTCGTTGTTTATTCTATTAAATTAGTGCATAAACTCAGCCAGTAGACTATTACTAAACACCTAAATGACTAAACTATTAATTGGTATAGCTAATTGTTTATTCTTTAAAATTAAAAACTATGCACTACAGGTCCGTAGTAGGAATTTTCTTGATTAAAGCCGAAAAAAACGAAAACGCAATTAAATCATAAAGTGTAATACATCGTTGAATTTGGCATAAAAAGGGCTTTAAGAATCTGATACCAGATCACAAGGACGGTATTTAAAGAAAAAGTTGAAGATGGTTCCGCAAAAACGGAACGTCAGGTGAAAAAACTGACAATGTCATGTTAAGGGACATTAAAAGTTGCTGTGAGAAGTGCCTTTGGTTTTGGTCTAGGTGCCATATTAACGCCAGAACAAAATAATATGTAAAATAAGAAAATCCAATTTTTCGAAATATCTCAAAAACCAAAAACTGTTTTAGGGATTTCTAATCGTCATTTTTTTAGGCCTTTTATTACACAGCTTTTCTCCCATTTAACCAAATCTGTATCTCATACTGTTTTCAAGATCCCCATAGTGGCCCTCCTTATCTCGGGCACAGTGTATAGGTAGAGCAGGAAGTAACCTTGAAATCTTAAATAGGAACTCCTACTTTTGCAGGGCTTGAATTCTACTGCTAAAATACTTACTATTTGTCCAAAGCATTTTTTCGATTAATGATAATTGGTGCAATAATGAATAAAATCCTTTTTTGCGATTTCTTCTACTGAGAACCTATGCATACGATTCTGCAATATGTTTGCAATAAAAAGAAATACCACCTTTTTAATGTATATACTCCAAATCAGTTTTAAAACAAGCTTTATTTCTCAAATTTTCAGTTACTGAAAAATGGTTTGTCCAGATACTACTTTCATCGTAACCCAGAAACAAGCATTCTCTTTTGGAATACTTGGTCAACTTATGACTTATTGGTGTGCTTCATCAAATCTGCTTTCAAGTCAATGTATTTTATTGTAGTTTTCATTTTAGAAATGTTATTTCTTATGCAAAAATACTTTTTATGAAAATGTTTAATTATGTTTTCATTTAATGTTTGTGTTATTCCTTGTCTTCATGTTTCATATAATTTTGTTTTTTATATAACTAAACCAACAAAAGAAAGAAATAATTTTACGACGCAACTTATTTCACTCAGTTCAAAGCTTATTTCTCAAACAAAAGATCTGTTTCCGTTAAGTTATTGATACTACTTCTGAATGGAGTATTTAACTGTGCAAGAAAAAATTGAAATGGTCTTGTCTGAAACGAAGTTAGCAGGAATCTTGATAATGCTGTTAATCTCTATCGTCAGCGTTTACGGATAGAATTCGGTCTCAATTTCATTTTATAGTACTGTCAAACAATTTACTAGTGACGGAAATTGTAACGCATTGAAGTTACGTTAAATAGAAGCCGGATGCAAATTAATTTTAAGCGGAGAAAATTAATATTGATGCACCGTGTATATTCTGATATCAGTGTTTATTAAGCAGAGTTTTTAATAAATTTTTATTTATATTAAGAAAACGACAAAAGCATCGTTCTATTTCTGTTGAATATATATTTGAATATATCTCAAGTCGATAAATTATTTCAAAAACACAAAAAGGATAAGCATAATAATTATAACATAAAATATTTATAATGTGCTCATGTCATTTTGAGGAAGCTTTAGAATAAAGAAGTAAATAACGTGGAATTATTAATAGGTATGTTCCATACCATAATTATCTCAAATGTAGAAACGCTTTTTACAAGTTTTAGTAGATTAATCAAAATTAACGTTACAGGAAAATACGTGCAGTTATAATATAAAGTAGGTCCAAACAATCTCATATGTATATTCGGACAATGTAGTAATTATTTTAAAACCCACACAGACGCCAAGTAGTGAAACTCACCAATAACAAGTTACCGATAATTAGTTATAGCATTCAATACGAAGTAACAAGGTTTTTAATGTATCTATTTAAACTGCCAGAATAATAAAATAGCCGTGAGCACGTGGCTTGTGTCTGATGGTACCATAGGAGTTCATGCTTGATTCACAATTAGGAATGTTACAGAAGCTATATAAGGACAAGAAAACACCTCCACCTGAACGCAAAAAGGAGTAGACCGTGAATGAAACCCTATAATTTAATTATTCACGAGCCGTAAACAAGAGCACATGTGAGGATGATCGTTGAAAAATTCGTCGAGTATACTCGTTTCGTTATGAATTAACAAACTGACGTTAACGTGAGGAGATTTTGGGGGATTTTCGACAGAACTCACAGACAATAAAAATGTGGAAATAAAACCCAATGGCAAGCTAATTTACTCTTGGTTTCATGGAATTCTTTAGCCACCTAAAAGAACTGTACATAGCTCATTAGAAATTGCTGTGTTTTGTTGGTGGCATTTAGGCATAATGCTTGTTACGTAAAATATTGATAAAATTATACAACGCCCACTCTTAATCAAAGATAGTGTTACGTTATTATAGATATTAAAGACCTGGAAATTAAAAGTTTTAATTGGCAATTCAGACGTGTTGTCAATATGGTGAATCATCATGCTTAATTGGATATGAACTGATTAAAATGTTACCATTCCATGTGTGTATTTTTTCACAGGAATATCGTTATGTCGTTAATGTTTAAATTGATGTTAGTAACTTTAAAACTATGTATTAATATCTGTTTACATGAATAATGAAATAATGATGTATTAAAATAGATTTAGGTGGCCCAATAAGTTGAAATTTGTTACTTTATTCATTTAAACAGGTAGTAGCATTTTATAAAAAGAACTCCATTTCACCAAGTGGTCAACGTAATTAAAATTCCAAAAATTACTTGCAATCCACAAGATAATCATTAGATCAGACGACTCCGTGCCCATAAATTCAGCAGTGTTGAAAAGGTAATGTAGTCTGATATCGCGCCTAGTAAATTATTACACTTTTTCTATTCTTTTTTATTGTTTTTATAACAACCCTCTCCCGCACCTCTATAGTTAGCTTATGCACCCTTAATTTGTTACGTCATTCCCGCCCCTTTTGAGCAATTCCAAGTTTAATAATTTAACGTTTTATTCACCCATTATAAAGTGTTCAATCGAAAAAAAGAATCCATCGAACAACAATCACTAGAGAAAATAATGAAGTTACTGTGTTAGCTGCAGTGATTGCTAATCCTTATATAAGTGCACGAGAAATAGCTAACGGTTCTGGATTGTTTCATAGCAGTGTTTGGAAAATTTTAAAACGTAATAAATTTTATCAGTATTGTGTGTCTTTACATCAAAATTTTCATAGTGTTGATATGCATTATCGGGTAACCTATTGTGAGTGGGCATGTGAACAAATAAAACAGAACCCCAATTTTATTCGTTACGTATTGTTCCAACTAGTCTTTTACAAGTCACGGAACAATTAATCGGCATAACATACATTATTGGAATGTTTAAAATCCGCCAAGTTGAACATCCGCGTCTTTGGACTGTCAAGGTATGGTGTGAAATAATTGGCAACAAACTCATCGACCCCATGTTACAAAAGGCAACTTGAATGGCCAAATGTACCCACGCCAACGGACTAAGTGTGCGGTGCAAACCTGGAAGTAAATGGCTAAAAAATTTAAATTATTACAAATTTAGTGACATCACGGCCAAAAAAATAGAAACACTTAGATCAAAAAATTTCTGATCACAATATTAAACGTGTATTATTAGTCTAACAGTTGACATTAATATTGTACCGAAAACTGTACTTGCACAGACCACATTTCTTTATTTTAAATCCCACGAAAATATAATGAATCCGGAAAAATGGAATTTTCCGTAAATTCATGGTTATGCTTTGTATAATACAAGCGTACCTTTATTCATGGATTGACAAGGCACAAACGCAAATCGCGCGTGTATAAATTATCACCCTGTATGTTATAAACATGTTGTACATAAATAGTAAGTAACGTAAGTTGCAAAAATTATTAATTGTAAGATAACCGTAAAACGCATTTAAATGCGAACGTACAAATTGATCGTTTTAAGATAAATGCAAAGCCATATATTCTACTGCATTTGCTTTGCTGTAAATAGCATACAAGACTACAGCTTCACGCATTTAGTTTCAGAAACTACTATCAACGTGTATTTAGAAACCTCAAAATTAATAAATAATTTTATGTACTGAAACGAGAGCAAATATTTCTGTAAAACGGAACCCCTTTTGCATTAAAAACCAACTAAAGTTTAAATTAATTACCCGTGGATATTGCAATTTATTCGAAACATAGAATTTTCTAGAATATAAAAAGATGAATCGTCGGTATTTAAAAATACGCCAAATTTGCATAACTCATTAATAAGTAAACATTTAAATCCTAGAAGCAGCCTGAACATTGAAAATAAAACGTAAAATTCCTGAAATAGCCGATAAATAATCTTTTGCTTTAGTATGTGACGCCGCAATAATAATATATGTGGGACAAAAATGAATAACACACGTCACGGGTAGCTTTATTTTTAACTGATATTAAAGTATTTGGATCTAGATTAAGATAGTCTTAATAATTTTTTTTATGTGAGGGATTCCTTTTTACCAGAAGTTTGTGTTCAGAGTTCGAAATACTCTGACCTTTTAATAAATTGCTTATTATCGAAGCATTATAATTAACTATCCAAGCACTAATTATTAGTTTAAATTGAGAGGAGTGTTGCCACGTGTACGTTGGCGGTTAATTGATTGTGGTATTTTGTGTATACGTGCAGTTTTGAATATTTAGTAAATCTACATAGCGCTTTCGATTTAATAATAAATCATCATCAGTGTGAGCTACAAATTAAGTTAATAAATGTAATAAAATATTTTTAAAAATACCCTATACTAATGAAATGACATATTTGATTGTGATATTGATTTTTTGAATGAAGTTATTCGAAATCTTGGACATCATAGATCAAAATTTTTTTATTTAAAGTGTGGTTCTGGGTAGATTATAGTAGTTTAATTGGTGGGTCGTAGCTTTGGATTTTGGTTTTGGGTGTTACATAGTTTGTGGTTGCTGATTTCTAATTCTTCTGTTAGGTCAACTCATGTGAGGTTTTTGAGGTGATGTGATGTACAATTTGTGTGTCTTTGTTTTGGTCGAATTTGTGGTTTTCTGTTATTAGGTGGTGGACGAAAGCTGATTGTGTAGGTCTTCTGATTTGTTCTTTTGTTCTTGTCTCGAGGTTTCTGGATGTTCTGCGTACGTATGTCATGTTGTATTCAGGGCAGCACAGTATGTATATGCCACTTTTGATAGGTCTGGGATTATGTCTTTGGTGTTGTTTATGTGTAACTTAAGGTTCGAGTTGGGGTTGTAGGTTACTTTTATGTCAGATATGAATTTTTTAAAGGATTTTTGTATGTTTTTGTTTATGTTGTTGTTAATGCATGATATGCTGATGAATTTTTGGTTGGTTTCTTGGTTGTGGTTCGAGTATGCTTCTTGCTTTAGCCTTTTAATCTGATTCTTTTGATGATGGATTTGATGATTTTTGGGTTGTATCCGTTTTTTTGTGGTTATGTATTCTAGTAGTTCTTTTTCTTTGAGAAACTTTTTTTTGTCCCATGGGGTGTTGTTTGTAATATTCAAATATTTATAAACTAGTGTTTACGCCTTGCCTAATATAAATTAAAAGCATGCTCCTCTTATGTCTCGACTACGATTTGTTACTCGCGCATCGCCAAAGGTGAGCGCTGATTACAACCAATAAGATAAGTAAGTCGACACAGCTCTCTCTTAGAACACAGTCCATTTTTAAATATCACATTCGCGCCGGTTTGTCGGCATTAATTATTAATTAATTAACAACGTGAGCACCTCTATTTCCCTTCCTTCACCAACCCTCTCCTGACTAACCAATTATGTATTTAGTGGTGAGTGTAAAATGATAATTGAACACGGGGTAAGTTTTTTATGTAACCACATTTTATTACACGTTTAATTTTTGTTATTGTGAACCAGCCGTTCCGCTTAAGCGTGAACATACCTTATTTTTTTGGTCTCTTCGGCCGGTATGCGTGATAGAATTGTCGTCGTGGTTGTAGGGGAGCTTGCTTTATGTTAAATTATTACAAGGTGGCTCTTAAAAGTATTTGAAATAAATTCACTCTTATCGAATTGTAATGTTAATATCGTAATTGAGTTTGACCTGCATGTTGATAAACGGTTATCAGCACAGGTGTGTTTGTTTATATTTGGATTCAATTTTAGTTTTAAAATACACTTCAATTCAATTACATATTTACGTGTAGTTTATGCTATTCTGAAAATGTCTTTCGACAGCATTTCTTTGCAAACTGAACAAGAAGCCTTATTTGGTCGCTTGCAAGGCATTTGGGATTATGCTATTTCCGCAAATGTAAGTAAATTAAACTTATTAGAAGCAAAAATGCAAAGGCTTCCGATTATTGAAAATGCTCTCGAAAAACTACAGGTAGCAATAATAGAATTTAACGCTACTAAACCCGACCCTAAAGTACATGTAAAATTAAATCTAGCGTCTTCCGATGATCTGTTTGACGTAATTCGTTCAAAATAATTAGAATTGAAAGAAAATAAGACAAAATCGGTTTCTGCGAATGCTCTGGCATTTAAGGGCCCATCCGTTGAATGTTTAAAACCTCTAGAAATTCCTGTTTTTGATGGTTCCATTGATAAGTGGAATAATTTCATTACTACTTATCGCAGTGTTGTACACGAAAACAAATCTATTCCAGTCTCATTAAAATATTTATATTTTAGATCGTATCTCGATAAGGAAGCATTAAGTGTCGTCTCTGATCTAGCGTTAGATCCCAATTTGTATGAGCAAGCATTTAAAAAACTTGTAGACCGCTACGACTCTCCACGCAAAATTGTTAATTTTTATTTGAATAAAATTCTTCAATTTAAATCTACTGGTTCCTTATCAAATTTCATAAATACACATTTCAACGCAGTAAGCACTTTGAAATCTGCTCCCGACGTTGAAGATTTATCGAACTTTATTTTATTTTCTCTATGTTATAGTAATTTGGATCCTAAATTACAACATGCATTTGATGCACGCGCGGATTCTAATGTGCCAACTTTTGCTAAGTTGTTCGAATTTTTAACCGCGCATTATAAAACCTCAGAAATGCACGAAGATGTTCAAGCTTTAAAACCCGTCAACGAAATATGCCACCGCGCTTCAAATATAATCTAAATAAGTCTTTTTTTGTAAAAGAATCCACTAACGATGCGCAAGTAAAATGCGATCGTAATTCGTGTCCCTATTGTAATGAAGGGCATACAATTTACGCGTGCAAAAACTTTCAAAATTAAATGTTTCCGATAGATACACCGCGGTAAAAGAATGTTGCGTTGTTTTAAATGTTTAGGCAATCATGTTAAGGGCTGCAACTCTAAAGGAAGATGCGGGTTATGTAGCTCGAGATATCATCACACCTTTTTGCATAATGCGTCGCCTGTCTCGACTTCGGGACCGATAACCCCTGTGACCCCTTCCACATCCGATATGAAAGAGACAGTTTTCACATGCAATGTGTCTAATAATCCTAAAAATTATACAGTGCTTTTAGGAACGATTCAAGCTAAGATTCGGGACATCAATGGCGATTTTCAACCTGTAAGGTGCGTTCTTGATTCAGGGTCCCAAATCAATGCGATCACTTCTGCTTGCGTGCAACGGTTGGGTCTTAAATATGTTCGCAATCACAGTAAAGTGTGTGGACTAGCCAATACCGCTGTTAATTCTAAAGGGCTAGTCGATTGTTTTCTACTTTCCAATTATGCAGATCAACGAATAAATTTTTGTGCCTCTATTCTTCCAAAACTTACAGGTAATATCCCTGGTTGTTCTTTACCACGTGGAATTAATGAACGATTTAAACATTTACCCTTGGCTGACCCTAATTTCCATGTATCCGCTCCGGTAAAAATATTATTAGGAGCGGACATATGTTGTAGAATATTATTTTCGGATAACGCAAATAACCGTCTTGGTAAACCTCTAGCGATTGACACTATTTTTGGATACGTGTTATTGGGACAGGTGCCTTCTCCGCAAGGACCGTCAAACGCTACTTCGCTTTGTATAATGTCGCAACCTCTTGAAAGCGAAGTAAAAAATTGTTGGGCGCTCGAAGAAGTCTCTCAACCTCCTGCCGTGAATATTAACGACAATTATTGTGAAGCACATTTTGTTAGTACCCACTCTCGCGATGAAACTGGTCGTTACATTGTAGCCCTACCCCTCAAGGATAATGCCGAACCTCTAGGGCACAATCGTGAAATTGCTTATAACAGTTATCTAAATTTAGAACGGCGACTTCGGAATTCAACCGAAAATCAAAAGGTTTATGATTCATTTCTCAAGGAATATCTATCTCTAAATCACATGAATGTTGCTCTGCAACCCTCCGATTATATTTTACCACACCACGGCATTCATAAAACCACAAGCAGTACTACCAAACTACGAGTGGTGTTTAACGGATCTGCTAATGATTCGACCGCTAAGTCTCTCAATCAACGTCTTTACGCTGGTCCGAAACTGCAATCAGGTTTGCCCGAAATAATATTTTTATTTCGTTCCCACAAAATAGCACTTTGTGCTGACATACGAATGCTGTACCGCCAAATTTTAGTACGTACACAAGATAGAATATACCAACATATATTCTGGCGACCCTCCCTCGACAGTGGAGTTCAAGAGTACGAATTGAACACGCTGACTTATGGTCTTACTCCATACTCTTTTATTGCGCAACGCGTGTTAAAACAATTGGTGATCGACGAAGGACAACAATTTCCTCTAGCATCTGTGGCCTTGCTGAATCACACGTATATGGACGATGTGATTTCAGGAGCTATGTCCGTTGCGGCAGCTCAGCAGCTGCGATCTGAATTAATAAAATTGCTGTCTCTTGGCCAATTTCAGTTAAGAAAGTGGTCCAGCAATGACAACTCTCTTTTAAATCAATTCCAGGAATCTAAATTAGAACCCTCCGTAGCATTTTCTAATGAAAACTCTGGTATCAAAATATTGGGACTAGTTTGGAACCCGAATTCTGATAATTTCACCTACTATGTTGTTCCTTTCGAAGGGAATATTTCAAAACGTTCCGTTCTTTCATATATGGCTAAAATTTTCGACCCTCTCGGCTGGTTGACTCCGGTGGTGTTCTTAATAAAACATTTTTTACAACAATTATGGGTACAACGTTTAGGCTGGGACGACACGCCGGACACCGACTGGTGTTTGAAGTGGGAGAAAATTTGTTCCCGCCTTACTGAATTATCAAATTTGAAAATTCCTCGCTGTTTGTTTTTAGACTCGGGACAGTACCGACTTTTAGGGTTTTGCGATGCCAGTGAGAAGGGTTATGCTGCATGTGTTTTTCTACATGGCACGACTTCAGATAACACGAATTGCCATCTCCTACAAGCTAAAAGTAAAATTTCACCCTTAAAATTTCTTTCAATGCCCCGTATGGAATTATTAGGTGCTGTTTTGTTATCTCGTCTAGTATATTCTATAAGCTCTAATAAATTTCCTTATCCCTTAAAGGAAATAAAATTATTCACCGATTCTCAAGTGGTACTAGCGTATATTAACACTCCTTCTTATTTATTAAAAACATTTGTTGCCAACCGCGTGGAAATTATTTTAGAATACACTGCCATTCAACAGTGGAACCATATTTCTGGTGAAAACAACCCCGCCGATATGGCTTCTCGTGGTCTTATCGCGCACCAGTTGATTGACAACGATATCTGGTGGCATGGCCCATCTAACTGTAGCGATATAATTACGGCTTCCAGGAATTTGGAATCTCCCTCTTCTCTAGAAATTCTTCCAGAAATAAAATCTCCCCCTAATATATTATTTACTTCTACACAAAAAAGTTGCACTCAATTTTTGGATAAATTTTCTTCTCTCACCTTGCTTCGGCGTACTGTTGCATATGTAAACCGTTTTATTTACGATTGCAAGAACTCTGATGAATTACATGTCTCATTGATAACTATCATAAGAGTTACGCAACAGCAGTTCTACGCCGAAGAAATAAATCAACTAAATTTAAACAAGGGTTGTTCTAAACAACTCCAAAAATTGTCCCCCTTTATTGATTCGCTAGGTCTTGTTAGGGTGGGCGGACGTTTGCGTCACTCCTTGTTGTTTTATGATAACAGACATCCCTTTCTATTACCGAAACAAGCCACTTTATCGCGATTATTGTGTGATAATTATCACCTTTTATCTATGCATTCAGGTGCATTCATGACGCAATCACTTATTCAGCGAAAATTCTGGATTATTGGAATACGTTCCTTAGTTCGTCAGAGGATCCACAAATGCGTTGTTTGTTCGCGCTTCCGTGCGACAACTGCTCAACCGTTCATGGCCGATTTACCCCCTTTCCGTGTTCAACTGTCCAGAACATTTACTAATGTGGGAGTAGATTTCGCCGGCCCATTTATGATCAAGTCTTCTAATCGTCGTAATGCCCCGGTGTCTAAAACTTATTTATGCATATTTATTTGTATGTGCACCAGAGCGGTGCACCTCGAGGTAGTGTCAGAGTTATCTACCGAAGCATTTTTAGCTTGTCTGACAAGGTTTACAGCTCGTAGAGGAATTCCTGATGATGTTTACTCCGATCAGGGTAGAAACGTTCTTGGTGCCTCGCGGTCCCTCAAGGAAGCTATCATATTCCTTAAATCCAACAACGATAAAATTTTCGCCGCCTTAGCCTCCCGCCATATCAAGTGGCAATTTAATCCTCCATACGCCACAAATTTTGGCGGAATTTGGGAGTCTGGAGTGAAATCGGCAAAAGCCTTATTAGTTCGTACTTTAGGTACACGCCCTCAAACCTTTGAGGAACTATGTACAATTTTTTCTAGGGTTGAAGCCATACTCAATAGTAGCCCTCTTTCCCAGTCTTCCGATCCTAATGACGGTACGGATTATCTGTCGCCCGGTCATTTTTTAATAGGCGGTCCCCTTTTATCTCTACCTGAAATTACTATTCCGGAGGAAATAACTTTGCGTTCCCGTTGGCAGCGATTGTGCCAGGTTACTCAATCCATTTGGCGTCGGTGGTCCAACGAGTATCTTCACCAACTCACCCAACGTAATAATTGGCATTGCCCCACCATATTGCCCAAGGTAAATGATGTGGTCATAATTAAAAATTTAAATACTGCCCCCTTGTGTTGGCCTCTTGGCCGTATTGAAAAGTTATTTTTTGGTCGTGACGGTATACCACGAGTAGCATCTGTAAAAACCGCTGTAGGTTTATTTACACGTCCAATAAGTAAGCTTATTATCCTCCCTTTGAATGAATAAATTTTATTTTGGTTATTTTCTCTCGTATTTATGTTCCGTTTAATTTTATAAATTTTAAGGTTGTATTAAAGTTTTGTTTTAATTTGCCTAGCAACCTTAACATTTCTAGGGTGTATTTTTAAATGATTTATTTTGTTTTTGTATAAAACTTATTCAGTTTTAGATGGGCGGTTATGTTTACGCCTTGCCTAATATAAATTAAAAGCATGCTCCTCTTATGTCTCGACTACGATTTGTTACTCGCGCATTGCCAAAGGTGATTACAACTGATTACAACCAATAAGATAAGTAAGTCGACACAGCTCTCTCTTAGAACACAGTCCATTTTTAAATATCACATTCGCGCCGGTTTGTCGGCATTAATTATTAATTAATTAACAACGTGAGCACCTCTATTTCCCTTCCTTCACCAATCCTCTCCTGACTAACCAATTATGTATTTAGTGGTGAGTGTAAAGTGATAATTGAACACGGGGTAAGTTTTTTATGCAACCACATTTTATTACACGTTTAATTTGTGTTATTGTGAACCAGCCGTTCCGCTTAGGCGTGAACAACTAGAAAAAGTCGTAATCATATGTTTTTGTTTTGTAAGCGGATATTTACCAAAAAGTTTTGAGATCGAAGTTTGAAGTATTTTGAACTTTAATAGATTATCTGTCGAGGTTTATTGGCCAATCACCTTTACGAACGTTGTTTGTTTTTTTAATTTGGTAACAATTCTTAATAACGATTGATTGGTAGGACCTGTAATGTGTATAATAAAGCAACTTGCAGTGCGCATCACTCTAAAGGTCAATTTTAAGTGTTAGAACAATAGATTAACAGAGAGCAGCTTATGCATGATACTGATTCGACGGTGGATACGCGATTGCTATCATGGATGGTTACCATAACTAGCATAATAAATTTAAATGCACAGAATAACGCCAGAGGGCGATTGAAGTTAACATAAAGTTTAAATTCTGAATTATAATAGATATTTACTCGAAGGAAGGAAATAAACTTCAAATAATCAATTATAACATTAAATTAAACAACAGAATAATTGAAGGTATTTACAAAGAGAAGAGTTAGCAAGCGTGTTAATAAAAGATAGGTAGATTATCCACAAGAGAAGAGATTTGAGTTCTGTAAATGTTAACAAAAATTAGGTAAGGATTATTTAGTAATTTAGGAATACTTTTATGCATGAACTGAAGTTGTAAACAGTTCTATATTCTTTTGTATGAAAGAAGATTGTTTTTGAGTGTATAGATATTGTCTTGAGATTGCTCTGTGTTATTTTATTTTGTAACTTCCACAATAAAAATTTCCGTTGAGCTAGCCAGGAAAAGTAAGGAAAAAGAAAGTAAGATAGTAATTTTAAATTTCCCATCGCTGTACGTAAGTCACAGCACTCTTTTAACAGTGAACCAAAGTTCGGCCGTGTCACAGCATTCTTTTAGCTGCCACTCCAAAAAGAGGGTGTAATATATTGCTATGATATCACCGTACTCCAATGTATTTAAACGTCTAGTTGCCTGCTGTTCGCCACTGCTCTGCTTCTAAATAACCTAGGATAAATTTTAAATTTTACACAATTGGTTTTGTTATGCCTCGACTAGCTCAGTTCAACCCTACACAGAGTGTACGACGATACGATAACAGAGAAATTTTACCCCCCTTTTCTCTAACGTTTCCTATTTGAATGAGATTAACGAAATCAACCAAAATTTATATAATAACCAAAATATGTACAGCTTGTTGTATCTCCACAACCTTTAAAATATCATCTGCTATTTAAGAAAACCCCCGAATCAAAGTAACAAATATAATAGTAACAATAGTAACAGTAATAGTAACAATATAAATCTCCGAATTATAACTCTCTTTAATCAGTTTAAGGCCAGCAAAAATATTACTGTAAATTATTTGAAGTACGTTGAACGTTCGATGACCTTCTTTCTCTTTTACGTAATTTATTACGTATAAAAAAAGTGTTTGATGACTCTTTACATAAATATTTCAATGCATACAAAATTAAAATGTTCAAAAAGAAATTAATATCTTAAGCTATTAATGCATCTTATCTCTGACCTATTGTTTGTCCTTGTTGAATTTCTTGTTGTGACTACGCGTCCCTGCATGCACCCCAACTCTTAGAACTGCCTCTGCGTGTTGTTTGACTAGTGTCCTTGGATAGTTTTCAGTTAGATTTTCCTTTTTGATTTTATTTGGTAGTTGTTTATTTAATTGCGTAGTACAGCTTGGTTAAACTCTTAATTTAATTCTTGGTGAATCATAGATTCTCATTTCAGTTCTCAGATAAACGTTTATATAAATTCTCAGATAGATTCTTAGATCGATTCTCTGGTAGATGCTTAGAGCCCTAAGTTATATAAATCTTAAAATTATGTTTAATTAAAATTTTGAACTTACGTTTTAAAGTCGACGGCAAACTACTATTACATATTTACACTTGATTTTTCAATCACCAACATTCACTTAAATATTATTATATAATTTGCTATTTTCAACTTAGCATGTTATTTTGGTTCAGAGCAGTATAAAGCGTGCTTTCGTTGTTGCAAGACTGGCCCTTTATCAGCTCGTGCGGTATTTAAAGACCCGCATATCACCTGTTGCCATTGGTTTATCCAGCTTAACTTTGTAATTGCATAGGCGTTACTCTAGGTTATGGTCTGTTC
The DNA here is from genome assembly GCA_036346225.1 of Platerodrilus igneus. Lineage (NCBI taxonomy): Eukaryota > Metazoa > Arthropoda > Insecta > Coleoptera > Lycidae > Platerodrilus > Platerodrilus igneus. Next base: position 1,218,349 of record JARFIW010000099.1, read on the forward strand.
CTTGGACTTTCATGGTATTACCTACACTATAACTTGTCAAAATGCTCCCACCGGTCACGTCTACAATCTAGTTCTGTATGTGGATTTTTTTTACCATGGCACATTAAACCTTATCACGTCACGTCCTCTTATTTGTATAGGAATTTATTCAAATTTTTCGCTTAATTCTGCACGTAGTCAAGCGTATCTTTCCTTATTTCGTTTTGAGTTTTGTGTTAAATTTTATATAGCAGATCACGTAGGCAATTTTATAATAACGTAAATTAAATGCGTTTGTTTACTTCTTTTTACATTCTGTAATTTGCTTGTTTTGCAAGGACCCGTTTGTTATGGGTGCACATGATTATTAATATGTCGAGTTTTAAAAAAATATCGTTTCATGTTTGTTTGACTTTCGACGTACCTGATGCATGTTTATTTAAAGTTTATGAATGCATTGCTATAAAAATGAATTGGATTGCGTACAAAGTTATTTATTTTACTAAATGTAATTGAATTCTTGAAGAATAACGTTATTTAATCCAAAACTTTATAACACAGTTGCGAGTTTTTAAAAGCAATGTAGTTTGCTTTCAAAAAAACCAATTTAGAAATAGTTCTTGAAAACATTATGTGTACGTCAATAAGCAATGTCAATGAAAATATACCTCAATTCGAGAAAAGCGATAGCAACGTAAAGTTTGAAGTAGTTCGGAAGTCTTCGGTGATCTTCGGAACTCTTCGGATGGCGTCGTGTTGGTGGTGCCCTAAGCTTCGCCGAGTGCGTCGCCGTCGAACTCTACGGCAGTGTTATCCCGCAGGTAGAGTTTGCACACAGACTCGGTGTCGCCGCAGTATATGACCTCTCAGAGCATCGCAGTCGTGGGGCGGCTTAACTAGGGTCTCGCCGCAGCTCTTGCAGATGCCGAAGGCGGTTTGGTGATGGTGTCATGGGCGACAGGAGCTTTGGGTGTGGCAATGTTGATCAAAAGGCACGCCGGAGGGTGTTCTATGCCTGTTTCCGACTGGCCTGGTGGACTGAATGGACCTTCCTGCCCATACGTGATTATTAAAGCGGACTATAGGGGCGTGTCACAGATACGGAGGTGGACAGCGTTACCTGCAGGATATGGGGAGCACTGCTTACTGAAGTATTAACAGGCTATGGTGAGCACTGCCAGTTGATTCTTTAGACTATGGGGAGCACTAATGAATGTCTTTTGTGGAATTTTGAATTATATTTATACACTTCCATGTTTTACGTTAATGATGTGTTTAACCAATAAAATCGTGGGGTTCAGATTTTGTATGTAAAAGAATGTCCAAATGCTATTGACCAATGAGCGTAGAGGGTTTTGGATAGCTCAAAAAATGAGTAGAAAATTCTCGTGTTCCTTTTGTTTGTTCTGTGTTCAGCTCGTGCATTGTGATATAGGTAATAGCCCTAAACGTTTCGGTTTATTACTTCAGGTTATAGAAAAAACTTTACTTGCGTTTCAATTACGGCTTTAAGCTTATGCAGAGTATGATATAAATTTGTAAGGCAAAATTTGCTACCACTGTTATTTTTAGTCGAGGTTTCACTTGTTTTAGCAAATTAGTTTATTCGGTGCGACTATACTTGTATTTGATGGAAATTTCCCCAACAAGACTTGTAGCTACTCTAAATAAATTTGGGGGAGAATGACTTCAGAACTGGTTTGCAAGGATTGAGAAAAACTGCTCCACATCAAAGCTTCTATACTAACACAAGAATTTCCAAAAACTATAAAATTTTAATTAACTTTGCTCAGACTTAATTTTCATATCATACAGGAAACATCTGCTAAAAATATTAGGTGATTTATAAACGTTAGAAAATCTGTTTCTGCCCTTGTTGGGCATAGAATATACCGTTTCAAGATATCTTCACGTGCAATGCTACTGGCCTCGGATACGCTCATACTTCTAACATATTCCTGGTATAATCTTTCGTCTTCGATTCGTTAGGTACAAGCAATCATGACGCACTGACAGCTGTATAGCAGTTATTAGAAACAAAGATAACTTCCTTAGTAGGACCAAGCCGTATTCTTACAACAAATTTAAAAGATGGCAACATCCAATAGAAGAATAGAACAAAATTACTCAAAGTAGAAGTTCTTAATGATAGCATAGGAACAATAAAATTATATGCATTTTATATTTAAATTCTTACCATAATGAAGCTAGCCGTATTCATAATTTTTATAATCAGCATCTCTCCAAATCAGTCATCTTAAAAAATAAAACACTACCTTTACAATTTTGCCAAATAAAAATAATCTGGAATAATTTCATTATTGGAGGAAAATTAGAAACAGACTGGAGTAAAAGCGACGATGAATAATAGATTATACAGTGTTCAGGCTGAGCTGAAACGTCATGTCAATGTCTATCGCTTTTCAGCTAAAGATATAAATGGACAATTTTCTTATTTATTATTTAATGGCAATCGTTTATAAGCCGTAGCGTTGAGCTTAATTTAATAGTAATTTATGTACAACTCCAGCAGAAGGTTCTTTCAAAAACGTGGAAAGGCGAACTTACAGTTCGTGCGACAACAATATTTAATTCAATTAACTTCTTTACGCGTTAAAAATGCAGAGAAATTAAACATTTAGTCTTTTAGGTGCTACTGAAAGATAATTTTGAGTACTTGAACGATAGACGTAATTAAACATAATAAAAGCTGAAAATCTGTTCCAGACTATTCAGCAGCATTTATGAAACATATCATCATCATTTCATCATTTTGTTTTCGCCCTTACTTAAGGTCGGTTTGATGCAGCTCTAACTTCTTTTCTTTTCTGTACTAATCTAAAAAGTTCTACCTACCCTTAACAACTTAAATTTCTAATAATTTGACTAATATAGCTTGGTCTCGGTCTTCCTATACTCTTCCATCTTTTTCTTATCTACCTGGCTCTGCATATATATACTAGCAACCTGATGGTTGTTAAAGAATTCCAACATGTTTACAAGATTCCCATTTATAAGGAAATGAAATATTCCCTGGTTATCCCCTCCAAAAAAAGAAAAGTGTTAAATTATATATTATGGTAAGGCTTAAACAACGAATCGCTACCAACATGCCAGACATCTAACTAATTGTGAGCTATGTCGTGGTGACATTTAGTTAACTGATTTTTATTTATTTACTTTTTTGGTTTTGTTTTCGACCTTACTTAAGGTCGCCTTGACGCAGCACTAAATTCTTTTCTATTCTGAGCTAGTTTAAAAAAGTCTACATACTCTTCACAACCTAAATCTTTAATAATTTAACTAATATAGCTTTGTCTAGGTCTTCCTAGTCTATTTTTATTTCGTAGTTTATAATCCAAGACCTTACTGAATAGTCTCTCATATCTTAACTGGTGCCCTATCATTGTATCTCTTCTGACCTTTAATTGTTTCCACATACAGAGTTCCTCACCTATCTTTCTATAAACTTCCCCATTTCTTACTCTATCTGTCCAACTAATCTTTAACATTCTGCTATAACACCAAGTTTCCAAAGCTTCTATCTTTTTCTTACGTCTTTAATTGTCCAAGTCTCACTTCCGTATAGTAGAACGCTCCATACGTACCACTTTAAGAAACTTTTTCTATTATCTAAACTAATACTATTAGCTATTAGTAAGTCTTTCTTTTTTAAAAACATTTTTTTAGCTGGAGCCATTCTAGCTACTATATCTATTCTGCTACGTCCGTCTTTTGTAATTATACTACCTAAATAGCAAAATTCATCTACCTCTTCTAAATCGGTATTACCTATTTTTAATTTTAGTTTAGAACTAGGCTGTAACTCACTTGTCATTATCTTTGTATTTCCTGAGTTAATTCTCATACTATAGTTACTCTGTAGTATCTCATCTAAAAAATTCTCCTAACTCTTTTCTAGACTCTACTGTAATGGCTATATCATCTGCAAAACGTAATATGTTTATTTTGTGTCCCTGTACACTTATACCTATCCCTTTTCTCTCTCTAGCTAAGTTTAAAGCTTCCTCAATATAAACATTAAAAATCAAAGGAGATAGTATACAGCCCTATCTAACATCATTTCTCATCTTAGCTTCCTTTTCTATTTCATCTAATCTAATTACTAGGCTTTGGTTTTTATATAGACTGTAAATAATTTTTCTATCCGTATGAGAGATTCCTATTTTTCGCAAAACCCTGAACATAACAATCCAATTAACTCTATCAAATGCTATTTCTAAATCTAGAAAGGCGAAATGAGTCTTTTTATTTTTTTGTAACCTTTTTTCGATTATAACCCTAATCGTTAGTATCGGTTCTTTAGTCCCTCTGTTTTTACAAAAACCATATTGGTCTTCGCTTAAATAATTCTCAGTCAAAGCTTCTGCTCCATTTTTAATTATTATTGTTAGTATTTTGGAAGCGTGGGAAGTTAAACTAACCGTTCTAAAATTCTCACACCTATAAGTTCCTGACTTTTTTGAGATTGGGATAATAATATTTTTTTCGAAATCTATTGGGACCTCACCTGTGTCATATATTACTTTTACTAGTTCATATAATCTGTCTAAAGTTTTCTGACTTGCACATTTTATTAATTCTGCGGGTATATTGTCTATCCTTGGCGCTTTATTTAGTTTAAGACCACTAACAGCTCTATCAACTTCCTCTCTCAATATTGAGAACCCTATTTCTACGTCCTCTTCTTGGTCGTTCTCTAACTCATCCATGTCGTCTCCCTTATATAAACCTTCTAAATATCTTTTCCATCTATCTCCTACCTCAACTTTATTCATTAGAAGCTCATTATTCTCATCTTTAATACCATTATATTTTTTTCTATATTCCCCGTTAAACTTTTTAACTGCCCTGTAAGCCCTGTCTGTTTTACCTACTCTCAAATCATCTTGTATTCCGTACAATTCTCCTCTATTCATTTGTTTCTAGCTTTTCTACACTCATGTACTTATTTCTAACTCTATTATACATTTGCTTATTTTCACTATCCAATTCTCTGAAAGGTTTAAGCTTTCTTCCATTCTCTATTAAATCTAATATCTCCTTTGTTACCCAGGGTTTTCTCGCTTCTATTTTTTTCTTACCTATAGTCTGTGTTGCTGTATCATGTATAGTCCTTTTTATTTCTTTCCATCTATTTGCTACGTTTTCTCCTAAAACTATCTCTTTGATATTATTATCTAATACTTGTTTATATTCCTCTTTTACCTCACTATCATTAAGCTTACTCAGATCCATCCCTCTCTTTTAACCTTTCTCAATTTTTTGAATTTGGGCTTGAAATAATTGCATAAATAACCGTCCGTCGAGTGCCTGTAAAGATCAGTCAAGACGGTTAATTAAGGCCAGGCAGACTAAACTCAGCGGCGTAGGTCGTGGTTCAAACTCATAACTAAAACCTTGCTTGTACTTACCAAATATGCGATATGGATAAAAATCATCAATACATATATTAACAATTTATAATAAACATGGGCGCCAATCAGCGGAAAGGCACTGATACCTAATAAAAGTAATCATGAAATAAACTCGTAGTTTAGAAAAAGCAATAACATTTTATTATACCATCGACTGTCAGGAAAAGCATATATAAACAAATAAATAAACAGTCTGGAACTCGAAATGCAATAAGGCCTACAGGGCCCACTATTCCGACATAAAATAACGTAACTCTATCTAACCTAATTGTTATCTTGGGACGTGCACGTCGTCACATATACCTAACCTTAGCCTAACTATGATTAACATAATACCTTTAATTAATTTAACAAAAGCACTTTGAAACACAACTATGCAATACCGTCCTTTCAACACGGTATCCGTATGTACAAATTAAATCAAAGATTCCAGGGGTTAATACCGCATGCTCTCTTCACTGATTATTTCCGAAACACGCGACGTAATTTACTGTCAATATAACTCACCACAAAAGCAAACCGGCCTATAGATCGCAACGACAGCTCCCGCACCCCGCCGTTAGCGTCTATGTAAAATTAATTAACGAGGGTTGCTTGCATTATTAAAAATAAATGTCCACAATTCAATAATTGTCTACATAAATCGATGTAGAATCAAAATGAAGTTTATAGCAAAGGGTTGCTTGCATTATTAAAAATAAATGTCCACAATTCAATAATTGTCTACATAAATCGATGTAGAATCAAAATGAAGTTTATAGCAAAGGGTTGCTTGCATTATTAAAAATAAATGTCCTTTCAAACAAAATAAATACTTACGTGTTCTAAGCAACACTCAAACACGTCTTCACCCACAGACCACACATCAAAAAAAGCCTGGAATCCTTGCCGTTTCTTTACATCTGCCCACATTCCTCAAACCCCCAATGAATTCGTCCCGGCCCTGCGGCCGCACCATATGTTTAAATACCAGAAACTAACCCTCTCAATACATTGTATTGTAAATATTATGCGATCCCAAGTACCGTAGATGTAAAACGAAAGCGTTTTAAAATATAGAAGCATTCGCTTGTATGAGATTATTCCACCACGGTCTATGCAGGCTTTGTAACCCGTACATATAATAATTCAACCACGGTTCGTGAAATATACAAGTAATAATTAAATTGTGTCAACTATTAATACTATAAGTATTGGTACGCAGTAGCGTAACATTATATAAAAATAATGATAAAATTTATGCTTAACAAGGCGATTGAAAATCGGGTTGTTACACCCCCCCCCACAAAAGTTGAAATTGCGGGAAGAAATTTCAACCCTTTAACCTCTCAACGTAAGGAAACCACACTAAACACATTTTGAACTTGAAATACGTTAAAGTCACCAAGTCAATATTAAACACCACACCCGACACCAATTATCGAAACTCTAAAACAAAATGAATTGCTACAACCTCAGGCAATAAGAAAAGGAATAACTGTAAGAGGAAATAGGAAAATAAAGATAGGAATATTCTTTTGTTGTTAAAGAGAAAACAAAACAAAGCTCTAGCAATCTCCAACAAGTTAAAATGGTTCACACACTTAAGTGATTAAAGGTAACTTGAAACACTACTAGCTCCAGCAACTATCGAAACAATAGTTACAAATCCAACTCTTGAAGCTAAGTTCCTAAGTATTAAAACTTAATAATCGGCAAATATCTACTTTAAAGCCAAGCTTCTATTAAATAAAATGCGCAGTCTAAACTGCAACTGCAGAATTTGAATAAGCGAAAGTGAATGGAGTGATCAGTTCCAACACCAACGAAACTCAAATCCAATAACCCACAAAATATACAAAAAAATAGACTTCTAGGCGAAATCCAAAAATAAGTGTATGGACCAACGCCCAAAACAACCTCTGCACCAGCAAAAGCAGAAATAAAATGTGAATACTAGTGAGTGCACGATGCTTAAATCCAACATCTTGAATTCAACTTAACGACTGAGAACTGGGGATAAGGTAATAAGGAAAATATTTAATGTGGTTTTAAATTTTTAACATGATAAATACCCAACGGTTTATCATCCACCGTCGCTAAGCGGTAAGTCGTAGTACCAACAACCTCAATTATCGTAGCTTCCAAATATTTAGGAGCTAATTTTTTATTAAATGATTTAGTAGCATCCGACAGAACAAAATTCTTTCTCCAAACAAGATCACCAACATTAAACTTCAAAGGTCTTCGTCTTAGATTATATGAACGGGTATTGCGCTCATACGCCAAATGAAGATTTCTTTTTACCTCCCTAAAAATTGGAGATAGTTCATTCATGTCTCGAACTAACTGTTCTCGATTTTCTAAAACAACTCATCCTCTTTGAAATTCTTTAACCGACCAAAAAAATCTCCAGAAATAGGAACGGTACGGCCAAAAGCCAAAAATGATGGTGAAAATTTTGTTGATTCGTGAACAGCGTTTCGGAGGGCGTGTCCTATTTTATGGATTTCAACATCCCATTCCTTATGACTGTCTTTAATATAACTACGGATGGCTGTTCCAATAACTTTATTTACTCTTTCAACAAAATTTACCTGCGGATGGTAATTTGCGTTAAACCAAACGGATTGAACGTTATAAGTATTCATTAATTTTGAAAACAAAACGCTTTTAAATTGGGGACCATTATCCACCATACAAATTTGTGGAACCCCGTAAACCAAAAACACATAATTTTCAATATATTCACAGATGCGTTGTGCAGAGGCATTGCGCATTGGGTGGATTAGAGTAAATTTGGTAAACCAATCACAGATGACTAAAAGAACTGTATTCCCTTGTTTTGAACGAGGAAAAGGACCAACTAAATCGATAGAAAGGCATTGAAATGGGAAAGAGATCTGCTTTTCCTGGCCCATAAATCCATAATGATTAAATTGAGCAGATTTGCTTTCACAACAAATTTTACAATTGCGAATATATTTAGAAATGTCCGACTTCATTTTGGGCCAATAATATAACTCTTTAATCTTTGAAAAGTTTTGAAAACTCCTAAATGAGCCGAGGTAGGGTCATCGTGACACTTTGCAAAATCTCATTACGACTCGACTTTGGAACAACTAGTTTCCATTCCACCAAATTTGATTCAATTGATAAATTATTAGAAATATATTTATAAATTTTTCCATCTTCAACTCTCCAATCCGGATAAGAATCAGGTTTATTAGAAATTTCTGATAGCATCTTTTGTACCAGTCATCGATATCATCAGAAGAAAATTTTAAAGAATTAATTTCAACAGGAGCTCTGGAAAGAGCATCAGGTACAACATGTAGTTTACCCTTCCTATGAATCACCTCATAATCAAACTGCTGAAGCTTAACGCTCCAACGCGCTAATCGACCTGAAGGATCTTTTAGGCTATTAAGCCAGATCAAAGAATGATGATCGGTAATAACCTTGAAGTGTGTGCCTTCTATGTAAGGCCTAAATTTCTGAATGCCAAAAATGACAGCTAACAATTCCCTTTCTGTCACCGAGTAATTTTCTCAGCCTTATTAAGAGCACGAGATGCGTAAGCAATTACCTTTTCGTTGTCGCCCTCACCTTGAGTCAGCACAACTCCAACACCATAATTCGACGCATCACATTGTAAGTAGAAATGCTTAGTAAAGTCAGGGCTAGCCAAAATGGGAGCCTGGCCAAGACAAGCTTTAATTTTGCAAAGGATTTAAGAGCTTCTTCATTCCAGGTAATAGATTGAGACTTCCTTTGCTTTTAATAGGTCATTAATCGGAGCCAAAATTGTGGAAAAATCATTGATGAATCGACGATACCACGAACACATTCCAGCAAAACGTTTAATTTCTGTGGCTGTCTTAGGTAGCGGAAAATTGACTATAGCATCTATCTTAGAAGGATCGGTATGAAGACCGTCTTTATCAACAACATAACCCAAATATAATAACTTGGGTTTACAAAATTCACATTTTGAAAGATTAATGGTAAAATTTGCATCTCTAAGTCTTTTATAAACTTCCTCTAAAATTTCAATATGTTCTTTAAAAGTACTCGATACGACAATAATATCATCTAAATAAACAAAAACATTTTGCGACAAGGAATGGCCAAAAATAGACTCCATGAGCCGCTGAAGCGTACTAGGCGCGTTGGTTAAACCCATAGCCATAACATTATACTCGAATAAACCTCGGCGACGAACTGTAAAGGCAGTCTTTTCTCTACTCGCCGCGTCTAAAGGTATTTGCCAAAAGGCTTTCTTTAAATCAATAGAGGTTAAGTACCTGGCGTTGCGAAACCTATCAAGTATGTCATTTAAAAATGGAAGAGGATACGCATCTTTTTTTGTTACAGAATTCAATTTTTTTGCATCAAAGCAAACACGAAATTCTCCCGACTTCTTCTTAACCAACAGCATCGGCGAATTCCAAGGACTCGAACTCGGGCTAATAATGCCTTGAGCCAGCATCTCATCAATCTCTTTATTTGCATGTGCTAGCATGGCAGGTGATAAAGGATAATAACGTTGTTTAATTGGAATAACATCGCCAGTAATAATAGTATGAGTGACTTTATCAGTTCGACCCAATTCTGGACGATCAAGTAAGTTAAATAAGGAAATAATACGAGTCAATTCGGATTTTGACCTTCATCCAATTCATCAGCACATTTAATCATATGAAAAGTATCAATTTCAGAAGAACAAGCAAAAATTCTTTTGTAGAAAAATCTACTTTAATTTCAAATAATTGGCAAAATCTACACCAAGGGTAAGGGCATTCTCAATTGTATCAGAAACCAAAATTGATAATTCATGAGTGAGACCATTAACACAAAGTGGCAAAGTAATCTTACCAAGAATAGACTGTGAAGTACCATCAGCCGTAGAGAGTGACGAAAACTCATCGTTACGATTTAATTTTAAATCGTATTTGTCAATTAAAAATATTCCCGATTTTCCTAATATCGTGGTCGTTGCGCCAGAATCCAATAGAGCAACTAAATTATCGTTAAAAATTTTAACAGCGATATGAGGTCTGGAATCTCTTTCAGAATTATAGAAATTAGAAGAAATTTTAGTAGTTTGTAAAAAATTTTTGACTTTTTGAAGCCAATCGGGCCAAATCTTTTTGTCAGCCAGCGCAAATTTTGGTGAAGAGGTACATCGGCTAACGAAATGACTCTTCGAAACTAGTTTTTTGATTTCTGGGAGCATTTTGGACAATCCAAGGAAGTAACATCGTGTTGTCCGCACAAATAACAAAATAATGCGCGCTTTTTGGCACAGGTATGAAATGAATGGCCTAATTTTTTGCAGTTGAAACAAATTGTAGTAGACTTGGCAGTATTCGTTTTTGAGAAATTAGAAATATCAGTTCTTGCTACTATATTTTTTGTAGTAGGTGAAACAAGGACCCTAGGATTTGGACTGAATGGCAATCTGTTGGAAGTGGGAAGCTCCTCGACAGGTGCATGTCGTAATTTAATACCTTCCAAGGTTTTACATAAAGAGATTAGGTGCGAAATGTCCGTAACCTCAATCAAAGCCAATTGAGTGGCATAAAAAGATTGCAAATTTTTTTAAATAATTTTCAGTTGTTCGGAGTTTGCAATAGCTTCATCCAATTGAGCAAATAAATTCACCATGGTAGAAATATAAACAATAGGGGACTCTTCAATTTTTTGTTTTCGCGCCTTTATGTCGGCCAATAAATTTTCATTGTAGTCCTCGGGGAGAAAGTCTTGTTTAAGTTTGTAAATTAATTCATCCCAGGAATGAACACAGGAACGGGTAGCTCTAAACCAAGCCAGAGCCGAATCAGAAAATAGGTCAATGGCTCCTTCGAATAAATCTTCAGAAGAAATCTTCCGAGCAACCTGAAGCTCATTGCAACGTTGAATGAAAGATAAAACAGAAATATTTTTCGATCACCCGTAAACTGGAGACCCCATTTATAAATCGGAACCGCTGAACGAGTTCTATTAAGCGAGTCAATTAAGGTACTAAGGTCCTTAGTTGAAATATCAACTGAAGGCTCAGTGTGGGTGACAATGTTGGACGTAGAAGGTAGGTCTTTTCCGGTAGGAACATGAGTAGAGTCGCGATTAACACCTAAAGAAAAATATGTAAAGTTAGAATTAAATTCTTGTTCTTCATGGACTTGCTCTAACATTTCAATAGACTTAATACAACGAGAAAATATTTGTGAATGAAATGAAGAATATTCTTCATTGAAAGTTGTGTATGTTAACCTTCGATAGACGTGTGAAAGTCTGGTATGCAACTGTAAATATTCATTTTTCTTAGGAGTAATTTTATAAGAATGAAGCAAGGATTCCAATTCATTAATTTTTTGTTCTAAACAATTTAATTCGTCTTTTGATTAATTTGAATTTTTCGTAGTTAGAAAAATTGAAACATCCATTTTTTCTAATGCAAGTTTGGAACGTAATAATTTTCTTTTAACTTCAACAGTTTTATCAGAAGGATCTGAATTTCAAATTAATAATTCGTGACTCAGCTCGTCAGCTTTTAAAGACTCTACTATAAACATTTTCAATACTAATATCAGTTCAATAAATTCAAAATACACGCATATGTTAACTCCACAAAAAAAATTATAATGTACATTCAACTTGGCAAGTAAAAGCAAATGCTTCAGCACAACAATTCAAAAATGTCTGCGTTAGTACAATTATGTTTGAAAAATTGAGCAACGTAAAAACGATACAAAATTCGGGCCCCAAGCGTTAGGCGCTAGTGAAATAATTGCATAATCAACCGTCCGTCGAGGGCCTGTAAAGATCAGTCAAGACGGTTAATTAAGGCCAGGCAGACTAAACTCAGCGGCGTAGGTCGTGGTTCAAACTCATAACTAAAACCTTGCTTGTACTTACCAAATATGCGATATGGATAAAAATCATCAATACATATATTAACAATTTATAATAAACATGGGCGCCAATCAGCGGAAGGCACTAATACCTAATAAAAGTAATCATGAAATAAACTCGTAGTTTAGAAAAAGCAATAACATTTTATTATACCATCGACTGTCAGGAAACGCATATATAAACAAATAAATAAACAGTCTGGAACTCGAAATGCAATAAGGCCTACAGGGCCCACTATTCCGACATAAAATAACGTAACTCTATCTAACCTAATTGTTATCTTGGGACGTGCACGTCGTCACATATACCTAACCTTAGCCTAACTATGATTAACATAATACCTTTAATTAATTTAACAAAAGCACTTTGAAACACAACTATGCAATACCGTCCTTTCAACACGGTATCCGTATGTACAAATTAAATCAAAGATTCCAGGGTTAATACCGCATGCTCTCTTCACTGATTATTTCCGAAACACGCGACGTAATTTACTGTCAATATAACTCACCACAAAAGCAAACCGGCCTATAGATCGCAACGACAGCTCCGCACCCCGCCGTTAGCGTCTATGTAAAATTAATTAACGAGGGTTGCTTGCATTATTAAAAATAAATGTCCACAATTCAATAATTGTCTACATAAATCGATGTAGAATCAAAATGAAGTTTATAGCAAAGGGTTGCTTGCATTATTAAAAATAAATGTCCTTTCAAACAAAATAAATACTTACGTGTTCTAAGCAACACTCAAACACGTCTTCACCCACAGACCACACATCAAAAAAAGCCTGGAATCTTTGCCGTTTCTTTACATCTGCCCACATTCCTCAAACCCCCAATGAATTCGTCCCGGCCCTGCGGCCGCATCATATGTTTTAAATACCAGAAACTAAACCCTCTCAATACATTGTATTGTAAATATTATGCGATCCCAGGTACCGTAGATGTAAAACGAAAGCTTTTTAAAATATAGAAGCATTCGCTTGTATGAGATTATTCCACCACGGTCTATGCAGGCTTTGTAACCCGTACATATAATAATTCAACCACGGTTCGTGAAATATACAAGTAATAATTAAATTGTGTCAACTATTAATACTATAAGTATTGGTACGCAGTAGCGTAACATTATATAAAAATAATGATAAAATTTATGCTTAACAAGGCGATTGAAAATCGGGTTGTTACAAGCTTACACTTCATTTTAACTAAGTTATGATCGCTATCTGTGTCAGCCCCTGGATAACTACGACAGTTTTGAACTTGGTATGAACCATAGAATTTAAATATTTTTATACACCCAGATTTTCAACAAGATACCGCTTACCTCATCTTTGTAAAGATATTACATAGAAAGTCATTATTATAATACTTTTCAGCGTGAAATACCGTGTAATTTGCTACCACACATGACTTGTGCTTTAATTTTTTATGTTTTCAAGATGGCGGTCAAAAAACACATTTTGCACACTTTTCTAATCTTTAGTATATCAACAAAAAAAAACAACAACGAACTAAAAATCTCAAGCCCCCGTCCTAGCGGAAATTAGTTCCACCCAAAACCTGCACCTAAAATACTACGTAAACTAGTTATGTAATAAACAGTGTGGAATAAATTTTTTATTTGCATGTTCAGTATTAATTCAGTAAATTATATAGAGCAATAGGTTGCAAAAAGCAATGAACACTAAGGCGTTTTTATCTCTTTCCACTTGTCATGTTTGTTTTAAATTTACGAAAATAGCAAATCCTCTTAGTTAGCATTCACAATTCGTATTTCGACGGTTCAGTGCTAAAGTATCTCATGGTAGAAAACCTATTTTTTCAGGAGAAGAAAATAAGATTTTTATTAAATAAGTATTAAACCTTATTTTTTGGTTTGTGGTTCAGGGTATGCTTTTTGTACGCTATCGAGCTATACCTAGTCGGTTATGGGCTATGACCTGCCAAAACAGTTTTTCCTGCACATACGATGCTTTTGCACAAATGTTTCATCAAAAAAATGACACGAAAATAATGCTTTCAGTGTATTTCGGAATATTTTTATTTTCTAAATACATTTTACAGTTAAAGTAGTGCAATATTACATTAGTCTTCTTCGTCTGTCACATCTGGAATATGTTCATCTACCTTTAGGGGTTTACAAAATCCGTGGCATGAAGCAAGAATTACTTTTTCCGAACAAAGATACATCAAGACTTGATATTTTTGATATAGGAATGGTATCCCTGTATGCTAGATTAATGACGCAACTTTAAAAATCTTTGTACGCTCTAACAGTTCGCTTTAGTATGCAAATCATTTTTAGATCATCAGACAACCAATACTTGTAAAAAATTTAATATGGTGCCGCCTTCATGACCTTTATGTATTTCACATTATTCCAATTAACTTTCAGAGTTTACAGTTCAATTAGATGCAATATCACTAGTAAATTTTTTGAAATCGTAAAATGAAGAGTTTTCCATTTCAAGGGCTTGATACTGTGGAGCATGAGATTTAGCTGTCTCAACAATTGTATGGAATTGATTTTGAACGATTACTTTTTGCTTTTTCATTCTTATCACCAATAAAGCGTGTACAATTTCGGCTTCATTTTGACATTTTGAGTGTGGCCTCTTTCTAAGAATGTATGAGATATTAAACTTACCGTTAGTGTGCTAACACTGTAGATATACATGAAGTACATGAATCAATTTCGATTCTGCCCTGAACAATTGTCAGAGAAGAAACTAATCTCTCTGGCGCCTCCATGTATAGGTTTTTCAAAATCTCAGCTACCTGCGCATAGAAATCCCAAATATTAATGACACAACTAAAGACCAAAATGAAAATATAGTATTGTGGAATGATAGTCATGGCTCCAGCAACGTTGACGTTACTGCAATATAATTTTCAAATTGATGTTACCAGATTAACATTTTTTATACATTTATTATACTAAAAAATATTTGTGGGCGTCAAAACTTTTACAAATTCCTTTATTTCGCAACTGCTACTAATAAAGTAAACATATGACGATAAGATTAAACTAAATAATCACTATATCTTTACGAATTCTTAACCAGGGTGTAGTCACTTTTATATACAGCACTGTCATTGGAATTTTAATGCAATACAATCCGTTTAGGCGGCGTTGTTTAAAATCTAGGGCCCCAAGATTAATCTAGATATCCTATTTTTTACCTTATTTAAAATTAAATTTTCTGTTCTGTACTACACCACGTTACAGGTTATATTTATATTTATTAGATTACTCTGTTCTAAATCATATATATTGTTTTGATTAAATCTATGTTTTTTAATGTATCAAAAAGTCGCGTACTTCTATTATGAAATTCGCTTATCTATATTAACCTTACTAATCTATCGTCTTAACTTAATTTTAACATTTGCGATTCCCGCCTATTTCTTTCTGTTTTCTGTATTTTGTTTAATTTCCCTTTGCTAATAATATTTCAAGACTACACTTCGTCGTTTATTTTGAAATTGTAAGTAAACGCTTTTAAATTTAATATTTCTTGAGTACATATTTTTTTATTTTAGATAAGATTCTCAAAAAATTGTTTATAGCCAGGGTCGAGAGATTTTATATAATCTATACAATTATATGAAAAAGCAGGAGGATGCTGGCTAAGATATGATTTTGCTGAACAATTTGAGCAAAATAGTGTCTGAAGCAACTGGTGTTGGATTAACAACGGTTAAGAAAATTATTAAAGAAGGCAAAATTTAGCCAGTTAGTGCTAAATTACAATTTACTTCACCAAGGAAATTGTGCGCACAATTATTTATAGATTTCCGAATACACATCATAAACAACCTGCAATGCAATCGGTATTTGAAGCTCTCAAATCTGAAAAAATTAATTTCTGTGAAAAAGTCATTTCGGTTAGACGATTGGTGCATAAAATGGGGTTTCGTTGGAAGAAGTAACAAGACAATCGTAAAGTCTTAATTGAAAAACCAGAAAACGAATTCATTTTTTACGAAAAGTACAACAATATTGATCAGAAGGAAGAAATATTATATTTTGTGATAAAACTTACCTGCACAGTTCACATACTGTATCGAAGTCGTAGGACGATGGTTCAAATCAATGTTCAAAAGCACTATTAGTTAAAGGGAAACGTTTATTTATTGTACATGCTGGCGGCAAAAAAGGTTTTGTTCCGAATGGATTGCTAATTTTTAAGTCTGGACCTAAAACTGGTGATTATCAAGATGAAATGAATCATAGAAATTTCTGTAAATGCATCATCACCAAGGAACCAAATCCAACTACGGGTTGGAAAAAAGTAGACATGAGTTGTTGACTACTGAAAAGAAACATACCTTTTCAGCTTAAAGCTACA
Source organism: Platerodrilus igneus (assembly GCA_036346225.1). Classification (NCBI taxonomy): domain Eukaryota; kingdom Metazoa; phylum Arthropoda; class Insecta; order Coleoptera; family Lycidae; genus Platerodrilus; species Platerodrilus igneus. Next base: position 1,235,020 of record JARFIW010000099.1, read on the forward strand.
AAATCAGAAGTATATGCAAATATTAACCAACATAAGCCTCCGTGCAAGCAATATGTTGTTGATAAAATTTTAGCCGAACACGGTCATACAGTGTTGTGAATGCCCCCATATCATCCTGAACTTAACCCTATTGAAAAAATATGGGCAATGGTAAAAAATCATGTTGCTGCAAATAACTTTTAATTTAGATTATGTATGGAAGTTGGCTGAAAATAAGTTCAATGCCGTTCGTCATCAAGAATGGGTAAATGTTTGTTCTCGTATAGGGAAAACAAAAAGAATACCTTAGTAGGAAATATATAATAAGTAGTAGAAATACAGGCTAATCAGACCCACATTTGCTCCAGAATCCCACATTTGCTCCCACATCTGGACCAAAAAGTTTTCTTCGACTAACCATTTTTCATCTTTCGAGATAAATATCTTAAATTTTTCATCTTTCAAGATTTCCACACACGAGATAAACCTATTTTTAAGATTTTTTTTTACCGCTAACATTCTGGACCAAATAGTTTTCTTCGACTAGCCATTTTTTATCTTTCGAGCTAAACCTATCTTGTTTGGTATCAATTAATATTAGATTTTTCTCAGCTACCCGAATCTTTAAGAATTTTCCAGATATCATCACCCCAAGGGAGCTACCCCAATTTTAAGATTTCTTACCTGTAGCGACTTTTGAGCGTTCTTATAAATTTTTTTAGTCATGCAATACATTAAATTAGCTTAGAATTTTACGCAGAATTCGAATCTGCAAACAGATTTAAAATCGGACCACGCCCTGCAAAGTTACACATATACCTTCTGCGAGATAAATCTTTCTCCACATTTCCACCCACGAGATAAACCTACCTTGTTTGGTATCAATTAATATTAGAATTTTCTCAGCTACCCGAATTTCTAGGAATTTTTTAGATTTCATCACCCCCCAAGGAGCTACCCTCATTTTAAGATTTCTTACCTGTAGCGACTTTTGAGCGTTCTTATAAATTTTTTTAGTCATGCGATGCATCTTGTTAGTCTAAAATTTTACGCACATCCCGAATCTGCAAACAGATTTGAAATCGGACCACGCCCTGCAAAGTTATACCCCTTTAAAGTCCGGAACCTCTAAATTTTGCTCTTTGCTTTATAAGCAAACCTAACAAATAATTTTCTTCGTCTATCCATTGCATCTTTCGAGATAAACCTATCTTGTTTTGTATCAATCAATATTAGAATTTTCTCAGCTACCCGAATCTCTAGGAATTTTTTAGATAGCGCCATCCCCCAGAGAGCTACCCCCATTTTAAGATTTTTTTTGCTGGTAGCGACATTTGAGCGTTCTTATAAATTTTTTATACATGCAATACATTTTGTTAGTCTAGAATTTTATGTAGAATCCGAATCCGTAAACAGATTTAAAATCGGACCACCCTTACCATTTTACACACCCTCTAAATTATAAATTTCCTGCGGCTCATACCTAAAGAAAATCTAAAACTATTCTTAAAACTTTTATTACAGACAATTTTACTAATACAGTTTAAATTTTGTAAACCACATTTCTAAATACATATTTACAATTTTTTATTCTTAATCTAGAACTCATATCGGCTTATACTTATTAATATTTATTTCTAAATAGAGCACCTTTTCCAAAGACCAACCGGACCCGCATGTTTCAAATTCCTCTGATTTTGTTCTTATGGTTTCGCTTAAGACCTCGTACATGTTTTCCAGATTACTAGAAGATGTTATAACCACATTTTTTGTGTTAAAGGATTTCACATCGGTAGACTCTTCCCCCCTTTTGGTGTAAACGCCGTAGAGTTCGCAGTAGACTTTTACTGCTGTATGTTGTATTCTTTTTAAATTAATTAATCGAATAAATCGCTCTTTCTGCTTCCAAAGAAACTCGGGCACTCCATCGTCGACACTGGCGTTCTTTATGCGATAGCTAGCCATACGGTTGTTAAACGCAGTGCTAACCATTTCTACACCATCGTCGCTAGTAGCGGTAACTGATGCATTTTTATGTCTGTTGCTCCTTAAATGTGCGGCATACGTAGTCTTTTCCATTTCGAAATCGCATACTTTACACATAATTCGTGGTTGTTTCGTACAAGGTCCTTTAACAGCTGGCGGAGCTGAACGTTTACGGCTTAATGACATACCGTGCTGTTTTCCTTGTGTCGCTGTAAGTTGCCCATTCTCGTAAAAGCGATACCGCAAGACCCACAGTTTAAGTACTTTGCTGCGGACGGATGTATAAGCTTAACCGTAGACGATGTTACACCACGACATTTGTTCTGGTGCCGTATGAGAGCATTTTTCCAGGTATAGGAAGCACCGCAAGTGTTGCACTCAAAAACGTTTGCAGATACCATTTTAGTAAAAAACAAAATCCGCACTATAGCACTTTGGTTAAACTTGTAAGCGAACTAACTTATAACTAAAGAGTTTACTCTTGCGCACCTGCTTTATGTACCCTATAGAATGCAAACCGAAGGTTTCGAAGACACCGAACGAAGTTGAGGATTCAGCGGGGAACTAAATGACGTCATAATCCTTGCTGCTCGTCCAATACATTTAGCGCCAATGCATGCACCTGGTTCGCATCGTCGATGGTGCGAATGACGTTAGTAGAAACATCGGAAACGTCTTCCATGTTATACGGATCGCGTGCATATTAAAAATCCAAAGGGTGATAGCACACGCACACAAATTGTGTGCAAGTCGTGCTGTAGAAGATGCAGTGCTACTATAACCAAAACTTAATAAAACACTTTAAACCATTACTAAGGAAATACCAACTTGTTGTCTACAGGATACTTACTAATAAAGTAATTTAATTTTAAATAACTTCTACGTCATATTTTAGGAAATGGTGGGCTTGAATATTTTCTAAATGAATCACCGAGCGAAAGTATATGCTTAGTAGTATTAAAATTAACCATTAATTTCCCATTTTTACGACCGTGGTTAATTATAGATTAAAATTTAATTAACTAACATATTAACTAACATATTTTATAGCAACAATGCGCTGTATAATACATGCATACCCCTTCGCCGCGCTACTGCTATTCTTGTAATTGCTAGAAAAAGTCACTCTCCTTTTTACTGTTAGGACCGATGCAAAGCACCATTTTTTTATACTTTCTATAGCACATCGCGCACTTTTTCGTCTGATGATTAAATTTTGCTTCTGTAGGCTTTTATACTTTCGCATAGCGGTCGGCCACACGTAATGATTTCTAGAACTGGTAAGTACTCGATATCGCCCCAAATAGAGAATTAGATGCTCGATGTCTGTCAACTTCCAATTCCCTCGTAATCATCCATCTAACTTAAACTTCGAGCCGCTCCTGTTCTGATAATTTACAAACATTTTTCAAACGACAATAGGCCGAGAATTTTTAAACCTCCCAGGGATCTTTAAGTCGTGATCAATTACACATCCGAGCTACGCGTAAACTAACATATTTTGCAGCAACTGTATAATACATGCATACCCTTCTCTGCGCTACTGCTATTCTTGTAGTTGCTTGAAAAGTCAGTCGCCATTTTACGGGTAGGGCCGCTAAAAGCACCATTCCATACTTTCTTTATAAGTGTAGCACATCGCGCACTTTTGTCGGATAATTAAATTTTTGTTTATGTAGGCCTTTACACTTTCGCTTATTTAAACATCTAATACAATTGATTAACCACTTTCGATTATTCTAACGGAGACCACCACACATCCCGCCGCACCGTTCTTTTTGAATCCAACGATCCTATGGGCTTCCACGCACTAACACCTGACGTATCTTTCCTACTATTTGTTAAACAAAAACTACCGGCATCGCCATGTTCGTATACGAACGTAAGCAGAAGTTTGTGGATATGTACGAGAATATGTAGTCATATACATCAACCAGTCTAAGCTATTTTATTTAGTCCACGAAAACTACTATTTTTCTAAACCATAATTAATAATCGTCTTTATAGGTTCCACATTTCTACCGTTACCCAATGACTGGTGCTACGTACATGGGAACATTAATTTCTTATTGGAGAGAATTCTTATTCTCCCGCGCACTGCTGCGTAGTTGCATGCCTACCCCTTTTGGAGGTATATGCTCGTTATAGGTTGTAAGACCCTCGGTTTTACTTAACTACAATTCGTGAGACCCCTTTAATATTTTTAATCGTATCTTTCTCGCCTACAATACAGTAGGACTTAACATTACTACCAACAAATTCTAATACCGGGCCCCCATTAAATACGTCTTTAATTTTCCCTACAACTTTTTTTGTTGACAAGTGTTATATTGTATTTATTATACGCAGGGTAGTCACTCTTTTAAGATAAATATATTTTGCTAGGTATCAACTAATATTAAATTTTCTAGGGACCCCAAATCTGTAAATAGATTTTAAATAGGACCACTCCATACAAAGTTATGCGTTTTAAAGACCCAAATCACTAATTTTGCTCATCTTTATTTAACACCATTTTTAAAACCTTTTCGCTACCCAAGACATATGCCTTAGCCAACCATCTCCCGAGAAATCTAAAACCGCCGTGTCCCGCGAATACCACGTGGAGATAACACGTATACTCTGTCAACCAGGATAGAAGCCGGAAGGATTTGGAAGGTGGGAGAAGAACTTAAAATTATGGAATCTTAAAACTAATATATACAATAGATTTACAAAATCCATACAAATATAAACAACTATCTTATATCTTTACACCCCATGCGTAGATTGTTGTACTATTAGGAATGATGTACCTTTGTCATCTTCCCTCGATAAACTAATTTTATTAATAAACTGCGTATGCAAATCGTATTCTTTACTCCGGGTACATACGCAGGCAAGTACTCGATACCATCCAAATAAAGAATTGGATGCTTGGTGACTGTTAACATCCGCTTCCCTCGTGTACGCCCAGACACATCCCAGCCCATGAGCACCCCTGCGCATGCACACCCTGCCCATGCGCACCCTGCGCGTACGCACCCTGCCCATGCTCGCTGCCCATGCGCACCCCTCTCTGTGCGAGTGCTATTTCGGGTAACGTCACAGCCTTTTATAAATAAAGAACAATGTTATATACTATTATAAAATGTTTATTCTGACATTATACATAACAAATTTAAAAATATTTAATGCCAAGCATGGAGTCATTTAAACTTAATTTTAATACAAAGTTATACACAGAAGACAGTCCTTTCTTTATGTTTGTTTGCAGTGGTTTTAATTTTATCTAATTTTATTCGCAGCTTAAAATTTAAATCGACACCCAAGTCTTCTATCTCCTTTTCTAACCAATAGTTTGATACATAAAGACCGTCTAGGTTTTCGAATTGTAAAATGTACCGAAGTTTGCTTCTCTATTTAAAGTCTTTGATTCCGCCGACAACCAGATCCATTCCTTCGTGTAATTCTTGCAGCTTGTGACAATCTTTTAATCGCAGCTTTCCACTATATCCTGCATACGTATCTTGTTAGCTTGATCGACTTCTTCTTGTCGGTATTGGAGAAATCCTTTTCTCCCACACACCGTTATGTAGTTGCATATCCACCACTTTTGGGAATATATGGTTGTTATAGGTTGTAAGACCCTCGGTTTTAAATGATCCGAAAGGTTCTTTACTAGGCAAATATACAATGTTTAGGGGAACCCCTTTGCGTGTGGTGTACGCCAAGGTTACGAAACCCGCATTCCTTAGTTCGTCTTTGTTATCTGCCATTTTGATAAATACGTTTTAGAATAACCTTTTAAAAGTATACGGATTTAGTACCATCCTTTTCTGCAAGAACGCCTACATAACTAAAGAGTCTTTCTTACTAACCGCAAATGCATACAGCTTGTACAACCCGGATGTATCTAAGTCAGTCCATCGACACATAAAATAATCTTTTAATTCTTCCTCATTTTCTCTAATAAGATGTTCTTTGTCTAACACATCTTTGTATTGTTCGCGTATTGTCGCAGTGTTTTCCATGTAGTCCAATTTTCGCCTTTTTGCATTCATTTCCTCTAATTCCAGTTGTCTTTTCCTTCCACTTACAGCGTATGGCATGCATAATGGGACAATTTCCTTTAGCGTAAACGGATAGAGTTTACTACCAATATTTGCGCGTTGTCGTACAACCTCTGGGCGAATGTTAGGTGTATTTATCAATCCCAATTTCGAAATGGCTATTTCTTTTAGAATTGTAGAATATGGTGTTGCAGATTGTGTAAAATATGTACTACCTGCTTTAATGTAGCACTTGTGTAAGATTTTTATTTGATCTTGGCTGTCTTCCTCCTCTACTATCTCCAAATAATTTACGGGTAAATAGTTAAAACTAAAAGCCGAAAGCACATACTTTATCAATGTTTCCCTTTCTTTTGGTTTTTCGGACAACTTAATTTGCAAGCCCGTCAATTTCTTTGTATTACCATTACCCCAATACACGTACTGTAGCAGGTTATTATACACTAAACAGCAGCTATTTTGTAGCTTGTCCGATAGCTTACTCCACATTTTGGCAAGTGGTACCGAGTACATTGGCGCCTTTAGGAAGTATAACTTACTATCTTCCAATAACGTTAAACAGTCTTTTAAGGGATTATACACCCGTTCCGCACTGACATAGCTTCCAATTGCACAATTGTATATTGTCGCTTCCAATCGCGTAATACCATGCTCTTTAGCCAAAGTAGACGCAAATGTTTCCCTTAAACGTACATCTGTACAACGTAAAAAATCTAGTATATGATTGCCAAGTTGTTTATTAACACCAGGACTTGTTATCTGACACACGGCGCTGACGTAACCTATTAATTTTTTCTTTTATCTAACCTAGGTCCACACTTGGTTTTAAATGGAAAAACTCGTTAAAAAGCAATTAGTGCTAATGGGTGTTTAATGAGAAAACTCATTAAAAAGCAATTAGGTCATATGGTTATGTGGTCATGTGGTCATATGGTCATGTGGTCATATGGTCAGCTGGTCATGTGGTCATATGGTCATGTGAGAGTGAAATTGCCCCCTATGGGGCAATTTCACCCCTAACTTAACATCCTACATATATCCGGATATATGTCGATGCGCATCCCTGTCGGCTTAGGTCGGATAATAACATATTCGACTATCTTCGGCAATATACGTCCCCACTCTGTAGAATACATAAAAGAACAATTTTTTCGTATTCAATTTAGTATTCGATAGTAGCTAGAACAGTAAACATGAGCGTCTCCAATGTGATTAACGTTTCTCAACTTCTTGGGAATAAAGTGAAACCGACAAATGAGCGATTTGGATTATGGCTGTTGACAGAAAATATGTGCAACAATAATCTGGTAACAGATATTGGTAATATTTGTTATGTCGAAGGCGAACAGATGCTGACTGGTGGACTACACACACCAATTACAGAACCATTTTGTGACAATATAATGTTGCTTAAAATTTGCGACTTTTCTGACGCCGAGCAAACATCTGCAAGCAAAAGGATGTTTATCCTAAAAAAAGAAATTTGTGGTGCATTTAACAGCTATCTACGAAGAAAGTTTGACCGATTTGTTTCCGCTAGGCATGGTGTTAAAGCTAAGCTCCCGTTTTCTCTGGAAAGCACTAACAAGATGGGTCAGAGAGTAAAAGAAATTATCGGAAAAGAAGACCTCGAATGCATTAATAAAAAATTCCAAAATCCTATATGTGTTCCATACAAAGTGGAACTAGCAGATGTTAAGTTGGAAACTTTATTGGAGGAACTACCAGATATATTAGACGAACTCGAAAAAGATTATTTCTATCTTTTTGACATGGATGTAACCCAAGATTTTGCGGGTATATTTAGCAAGATGGAGATATGTAATTATTTAACTACAAACCATAACTTTTGCTATAAGGGCGAATACGAAGAAAAGTGTAATATTATAGTTGACAACGATAAAACTGTAGGAATTGATTGTTTAACATGGCTAACAACAAATGCAAGAATTAAGATATACAACAAATTTGTGTGTCAGATAACAAGTCCTGGTGTTAATAAACAACTTGGCAATCATATACTAGATTTTTTACGTTGTCCAGATGTACGTTTAAGGAAACATTTGCGTCTACTTTGGCTAAAGAACATGGTATTACGCGATTGGAAGCGACAATATACAATTGTGCAATTGGAAGCAATGTCAGTGCGGAACGGTGTATAATCCCTTAAAAGACTGTTTAACGTTATTGGAAGATAGTAAGTTATACTTCCTAAAGGCGCCAATGTACTCGGTACCACTTGCCAAAATGTGGAGTAAGCTATCGGACAAGCTACAAAATAGCTGCTGTTTAGTGTATAATAACCTGCTACAGTACGTGTATTGGGGTAATGGTAATACAAAGAAATTGACGGGCTTGCAAATTAAGTTGTCCGAAAAACCAAAAGAAAGGAAACATTGATAAAGTATGTGCTTTCGGCTTTTAGTTTTAACTATTTACCCGTAAATTATTTGGAGATAGTAGAGGAGGAAGACAGCCAAGATCAAATAAAATCTTACACAAGTGCTACATTAAAGCAGGTAGTACATATTTTACACAATCTGCAACACCATATTCTACAATTCTAAAAGAAATAGCCATTTGAAATTGGGATTGATAAATACACCTAACATTCGCCCAGAGGTTGTACGACAACGCGCAAATATTGGTAGTAAACTCTATCCGTTTACGCTAAAGGAAATTGTCCCATTATGCATGCCATACGCTGTAAGTGGAAGGAAAAGACAACTGGAATTAGAAGAAATGAATGCAAAAGGCGAAAATTGGACTACATGGAAAACACTGCGACAATACGCGAACAATACAAAGATGTGTTAGACAAAGAACATCTTATTAGAGAAATGAGGAAGAATTAAAAGATTATTTTATGTGTCGATGGACTGACTTAGATACATCCGGGTTGTACAAGCTGTATGCATTTGCGGTTAGTAAGAAAGACTCTTTTAGTTATGTAGGCGTTCTTGCAGAAAAGGATGGTACTAAATCCGTATACTTTTTAAAAGGTTATTCTAAAAACGTATTTATCAAAATGGCAGATAACAAAGACGAACTAAGGAATGCGGGTTTCGTAACCTTGGCGTACACCACACGCAAAGGGGTTCCGCTAAACATTGTATATTTGCCTAGTAAAGAACCTTTCGGATCATTTAAAACCGAGGGTCTTACAACCTATAACAACCATATATTCCCAAAAGTGGTGGATATGCAACTACATAACGGTGTGTGGGAGAAAAAGGATTTCCTCCAATACCGACAAGAAGAAGTCGATCAAGCTAACAAGATACGTATGCAGGATATAGTGGGAAAGCTGCGATTAAAAGATTGTCACAAGCTGCAAGAATTACACGAAGGAATGGATCTGGTTGTCGGCGGAATCAAAGACTTTAAATATAGAGGCAAACTTCGGTACATTTTACAATTCGAAAACCTAGACGGTCTTTATGTATCAAACTATTGGTTAGAAAAGGAGATAGAAGACTTGGGTGTCAATTTAAATTTTAAGCTGCGAATAAAATTAGATAAAATTAAAACCACTGCAAACAAACATAAAGAAAGGACTGTCTTATGTGTATAACTTTGTATTAAAATGAAGTTTAAATGACTCCATGCTTGGCATTAAATATTTTTAAATTTGTTATGTATAATGTCAGAATAAACATTTTATAATAGTATATAACATTGTTCTTTATTTATAAAAGGCTGTGACGTTACCCCGAAATAGCACTCGCACAGAGAGGGGTGCGCATGGGCAGCGAGCATGGGCAGGGGTGCGTACGCGCAGGGGTGCGCATGGGCAGGGTGTGCATGCGCAGGGGTGCTCATGGACTGGGATGTGTCTGGGCGTACACGAGGGAAGCGGATGTTAACAGTCACCAAGCATCCAATTCTTTATTTGGATGGTATCAGTACTTGCCTGCGTATGTACCCGGAGTAAAGAATACGATTTGCATACGCAGTTTATTAATAAAATTAGTTTATCGAGGAAGATGACAAAAGGTACATCATTCCTAATAGTACAACAATCTACGCATGGGGTGTAAAGATATAAGATAGTTGTTTATATTTGTATGGATTTTGTAAATCTATTGTATATATTAGTTTTAAGATTCCATAATTTTAAGTTCTTCTCCCACCTTCCAAATCCTTCCGGCTTCTATCCTGGTTGACAGAGTATACGTGTTATCTCCACGTGGTATTCGCGGGACACGGCGGTTTTAGATTTCTCGGAGATGGTTGGCTAAGGCATATGTCTTGGGTAGCGAAAAGGTTTTAAAAATGGTGTTAAATAAAGATGAGCAAAATTAGTGATTTGGGTCTTTAAAACGCATAACTTTGTATGGAGTGGTCCTATTTAAAATCTATTTACAGATTTGGGGTCCCTAGAAAAATTTAATATTAGTTGATACCTAGCAAAATATATTTATCTTAAAAGAGTGACTACCCTGCGTATAATAAATACAATATAACACTTGTCAACAAAAAAAAAGTTGTAGGGAAAATTAAAGACGTATTTAATGGGGGCCCGGTATTAGAATTTGTTGGTAGTAATGTTAAGTCCTACTGTATTGTAGGCGAGAAAGATACGATTAAAAATATTAAAGGGGTCTCACGAATTGTAGTTAAGTAAAACCGAGGGTCTTACAACCTATAACGAGCATATACCTCCAAAAGGGGTAGGCATGCAACTACGCAGCAGTGCGCGGGAGAATAAGAATTCTCTCCAATAAGAAATTAATGTTTCCATGTACGTAGCACCAGTCATTGGGTAACGGTAGAAATGTGGAACCTATAAAGACGATTATTAATTATGGTTTAGAAAAATAGTAGTTTTCGTGGACTAAATAAAATAGCTTAGACTGGTTGATGTATATGACTACATATTCTCGTACATATCCACAAACTTCTGCTTACGTTCGTATACGAACATGGCGATGCCGGTAGTTTTTGTTTAACAAATAGTAGGAAAGATACGTCAGGTGTTAGTGCGTGGAAGCCCATAGGATCGTTGGATTAAAAAAAAAACGGTGCGGCGGGATGTATGGTGGTCTCCGTTAGAATAATCGAAAGTGGTTAATCAATTGTATTAGATGTTTAAATAAGCGAAAGTGTAAAGGCCTACATAAACAAAAATTTAATTATCCGACAAAAAGTGCGCGATGTGCTACACTTATAAAGAAAGTATGGAGTGGTGCTTTATATAGGCCCTACCCGTAAAAAGGGCGACTGACTTTTTCAAGCAACTACAAGAATAGCAGTAGCGCAGAGAAGGGGTATGCATGTATTATACAGTTGCTGCAAAATATGTTAGTTTACGCGTAGCTCGGATGTGTAATTGATCACGACTTAAAGATCCCTGGGAGGTTTAAAAATTCTCGGCCTATTGTTGTTTGAAAAATGTTTGTAAATTATCAGAACAGGAGCGGGTCGAAGTTTAAGTTAGATGGATGATTACGAGGGAATTGGAAGTTGACAGACATCGAGCATCTAATTCTCTATTTGGGGCGATATCGAGTACTTACCGGTTCTAGAAATCACTACGTGTGGCCGACCGCTATGCGAAAGTGTAAAAGCCTACAGAAGCAAAATTTAATCATCAGACGAAAAAGTGCGCGATGTGCTATAGAAAGTATAAAAAAATGGTGCTTTGCATCGGTCCTAACAGTAAAAGGAGAGTGACTTTTCTAGCAATTACAAGAATAGCAGTAGCGCGGCGAAGGGGTATGCATGTATTATACAGCGCATTGTTGCTATAAAATATGTTAGTTAATATGTTAGTTAATTAAATTTTAATCTATAATTAACCACGGTCGTAAAAATGGGAAATTAATGGTTAATTTTAATACTACTAAGCATATACTTTCGCTCGGTGATTCATTTAGAAAATATTCAAGCCCACCATTTCCTAAAATATGACGTAGAAGTTATTTAAAATTAAATTACTTTATTAGTAAGTATCCTGTAGACAACAAGTTGGTATTTCCTTAGTAATGGTTTAAAGTGTTTTTATTAAGTTTTGGTTATAGTAGCACTGCATCTTCTACAGCACGACTTGCACACAATTTGTGTGCGTGTGCTATCACCCTTTTGGATTTTTAATATGCACGCGATCCGTATAACATGGAAGACGTTTCCGATGTTTCTACTAACGTCATTCGCACCATCGACGATGCGAACCAGGTGCATGCATTGGCGCTAAATGTATTGGACGAGCAGCAAGGATTATGACGTCATTTAGTTCCCCGCTGAATCCTCAACTTCGTTCGGTGTCTTCGGAAACCTTCGGTTTGCATTCTATAGGGTACATAAAGCAGGTGCGCAAGAGTAAACTCTTTAGTTATAAGTTAGTTCGCTTACAAGTTTAACCAAAGTGCTATAGTGCGGATTTTGTTTTGTACTAAAATGGTATCTGCAAACGTTTTTGAGTGCAACACTTGCGGTGCTTCCTATACCTGGAAAATGCTCTCATACGGCACCAGAACAAATGTCGTGGTGTAACATCGTCTACGGTTAAGCTTATACATCCGTCCGCAGCAAAGTACTTAAACTGTGGGTCTTGCGGTATCGCTTTTACGAGAATGGGCAACTTACAGCGACACAAGGAAAAACAGCACGGTATGTCATTAAGCCGTAAACGTTCAGCTCCGCCAGCTGTTAAAGGGCCTTGTACGAAACAACCACGAATTATGTGTAAAGTATGCGATTTCGAAATGGAAAAGACTACGTATGCCGCACATTTAAGGAGCAACAGACATAAAAATGCATCAGTTACCGCTACTAGCGACGATGGTGTAGAAATGGTTAGCACTGCGTTTAACAACCGTATGGCTAGCTATCGCATAAAGAACGCCAGTGTCGACGATGGAGTGCTCGAGTTTCTTTGGAAGCAGAAAGAGCGATTTATTCGATTAATTAATGAAAAAAGAATACAACATACAGCAGTAAAAGTATACTGCGAACTCTACGGCGTTTACACCAAAAGGGGGGAAGAGACTACCGATGTGAAATCCTTTAACACAAAAAATGTGGTTATAACATCTTCTAGTAATCTGGAAAACATGTACGAGGTCTTAAGCGAAACCATAAGAACAAAATCAGAGGAATTTGAAACATGCGGGTCCGGTTGGTCTTTGGAAAAGGTGCTCTATTTAGAAATAAATATTAATAAGTATAAGCCGATATGAGTTCTAGATTAAGAATAAAAAATTGTAAATATGTATTTAGAAATGTGGTTTACAAAATTTAAACTGTATTAGTAAAAATTGTCTGTAATAAAAAGTTTTAAGAATAGTTTTTAGATTTTCTTTTAGGTATGAGCCGCAGGAAATTTATAATTTAGAGGGTGTGTGTAAAATGGTAAGGGGTGGTCTGATTTTAAATCTGTTTACGGATTCGGATTCTACATAAAATTCTAGACTAACAAAATGTATTGCATGTATAAAAAATTTATAAGAACGCTCAAATGTCGCTACCAGCAAAAAAAATCTTAAAATGGGGGTAGCTCTCTGGGGGGTGGCGCTATCTAAAAAATTCCTAGAGATTCGGGTAGCTGAGAAAATTCTAATATTGATTGATACAAAACAAGATAGGTTTATCTCGAAAGATGCAATGGATAGACGAAGAAAATTATTTGTTAGGTTTGCTTATAAAGCAAAGAGCAAAATTTAGAGGTTCCGTACTTTAAAGGGGTATAACTTTGCAGGGCGTGGTCCGATTTCAAATCTGTTTGCAGATTTGGGATGTGCGTAAAATTTTAGACTAACAAGATGCATCGCATGACTAAAAAAATTTATAAGAACGCTCAAAAGTCGCTACAGGTAAGAAATCTTAAAATGAGGGTAGCTCCCTGGGGGTGATGAAATCTAAAAAATTCCTAGAAATTCGGGTAGCTGAGAAAATTCTAATATTAATTGATACCAAACAAGGTAGGTTTATCTCGTGGGTGGAAATGTGGAGAAAGATTTATCTCGCAGAAGGTATATGTGTAACTTTGCAGGGCGTGGTCCGATTTTAAATCTGTTTGCAGATTCGAATTCTGCGTAAAATTCTAAGCTAATTTAATGTATTGCATGACTAAAAAAATTTATAAGAACGCTCAAAACGCTACAGGTAAGAAATCTTAAAATTGGGGTAGCTCCCTGGGGGATGGCGCAATCTAAAAAATTCCTAGAAATTCGGGTAGCTGAGAAAAATCTAATATTAATTGATACCAAACAAGATAGGTTTAGCTCGAAAGATAAAAAATGGCTAGTCGAAGAAAACTATTTGGTCCAGAATGTTAGCGGTAAAAAAAAAATCTTAAAAATAGGTTTATCTCGTGTGTGGAAATGAGGATGCTCATTTATCTCGAAAGATGAAAAATTTAAGATATTTATCTCGAAAGATGAAAAATGGTTAGTCGAAGAAAACTTTTTGGTCCAGATGTGGGAGCAAATGTGGGATTCTGGAGCAAATGTGGGTCTGATTAGCCTGTATTTCTACTACTATAATAGACGACACATAAGAACTAATAATAAATTTTAACTACGATGGCGATTCTTCAGACTTGAGTTTGCCTGATTATGATAGTGATGATGATTTTGGCTGCAAACCATTACAGTAACGTGCAATATGATTATGTATGCTATAAGGCATTTTCAATTTGTTTGTAGTGCATATTGTTATTCATTCAAATAAGCAAGATTATTGTATTACTTAATAATATTAATAAGTAATATTTTACTTGGGTGTCTGATCTAAATAATATATTTAAGGTTTTATTAAATTTATTTGAAATCATTGCACGAGTTGTATGAAAATCTCAATCATGCTGTCTAAAGTAATTATTATGACTATATAATGTAGATAGCTCAGGGTGAAGTTCAAGCCGTGTATACAATTACTATTTCGCCCAAACTGTTTTAAGTTGAGTGTTTATTTAACTGAAACATTTGTATAAAGATAACTTTTTGTACTACAGTTACTTTTGCTATCGAAGCCTACAATCTACAATATCTCCATAACTATGAATTTCTTCTCCATTGTTAAAACAATGCTTGATGTCACCAATAGTTTTTCAAGATTCAAACAATAAACTACCTATATTCCAAGTTTTATTTTTAATTGATTGTTCTAATTAAAATCTTTGAAGTTCCGTAGATATCTACTCTTTGTTAAGTTATGCTCATGCTGAATCTTTTGATGCAGATTTTACAATGGATTTTATCCATACTTATAAACTGTATGCATTTGAAAAATGCATACTTCAAACGTGGTTCTTGATGATACTTGAAGAATTTTAAGTTCATTTTCCAATTTTTTTATCTTGACAGTTCATTCTTCCTGTTCGAAAGGAATAGTAACTTTGACCTTATAGCGAATATCCCATAATCTTTCGTTAAATGATTTATTTAATTCAGTTAGTCCCAAAAAGTAATATAAAACTCTAAAGTAAATACGCCTTGCCTTTTATCATGGATTAGTAGTAAGGTTAGGTATTTGTTTACACATTAATAATTTGACATTACATTAAGGGTTATTTTAGCGAATCGTGATGTTTTTAGGTTGAACTGAAAACACCGTGTTATATTCTTTTCTAAAGGTTTCTCACTTCCTCCATTGCGCATCTCAGGATCGCTGGTATTTTGAAACAGTTTTGCCTTCTTTAAAATATACCTCTGAACACAAGATGCAATCTCATTAGCACAACGTTGGCCATCGCCCTCGTGCCAAATGTAGCAATCACCGGTATTAATCTTCAATCCAAAAACGGCAAGATTATAGATAGTTTTCTTCTATAGTATAACTGGGATGCATTGGAGTATGGGAGATTTTAACCTTTTGTAAATCAAAACAGGCAGTCACTGCATCCGTTCGATATATACATAGTTTCTTAATTGCATCTTTATGTTCACGAACTGCAACTTTGGTTTGCATGTGGTCTTTCCAAATGGTTTTCATTTCCGACTTTTCCTTAGCGCTACTGTTGTATTTTTCGCACAAATCACAAAAGGTCTTTCTTTGGTAGAAAAAATGATATATTAAATTCGTGATTAAAAACTTTTCGATAGCACCACCATTTTGCCATTTCTTTATCATCTTTTGCACATTCTTCGCAATAAAGTTGGTACATCTTTGATAGTATTAAACCCGATTCCAAGTACATCCTTTTAGAAGCACGTCTAACATAATGTAAAGCAACTGTCGGAAAACTCTTTATGTGATTTCAAATATCCTCTAGAATGTGTAATTTCACAACTGGATGGGAGCCATGCTTTCCTGCAAATCACTCAGTAACTGCACCTTCAGAAGATTTTTTCTTAAGCATAGTTTTCACCCACTGTTCGTTTATTCCTAGTATATGCAAAAAGAACACCTTACACACTTTAATACTTTTGTTGTTTAGTTCGAAATAGTATTCGAGAGTTCGTTTTTTTTCTAGATCCGCCGCTTTTTTCAAACTACGTTTCCTTTCAATAACCGTAATACACTTGTTAAGATAATCTCTCTTCCGGTTGAAGTCAGCAAGTTTATAGAAACCAGTGAATATGTTATGTCTTTGGTCATTGGAGATTTTAGTTTTGTACTTACACCGACTGGCAACTCCACATCCAGGACCCATAACTTTTTCTAGAACTTATTTTCTTTTAGAAGTAGTATATACTTTACCCTCACTACGGCATTTTTTCGTGATATTACGTTTCCATATATTTAAATTTTGCACAACACAGATATTGACTTTAGGTATCCAAAACTTGCCAATGACAGAAAATGGCTATTATGTCACTTAATATACTTTTGCACTTAACTGTTGATTTGTTCGATTCCTTATTATCTTATTTGAATGGCACGTATATTTTCGATGTTCTGTATGGTTTTAAAGATTACTTCTTGGTCGGTAGTAGACGAATGTGTTTATTCGAGCGCAGAGTTATTTTTTGGGATCCACCGGATCCGCCGAATTTATCGCATCCAGCGCTGGGTTTTGACGTCACAATTGCGTGATAATTTTTTTTAAGTCTACGGATACCCCACGCAGCATCCTTAATTGAGGGAAAAACCTACCCCAAAATTTTTCGACGCTTTTGGGTTCTACTTATACTTCTTCTAATGGGAATTTAATTTGTACCGGATTTTTTACTTAAGAACCAATTCTTATCTAGGTACAACCTCTCAAATTTCTAGCTTTTGTATTTATAGACATTAGCTAACGTGCAGACCATTCAATGGCTTACAATTTACTGCAAGATGTAAACCGACCATTCATATTAGAAATAACCTCTACCATTTGGGTAACACCGAAACATTGAGACCAACTCAACACTTTTAAACCTTTTCAAAGTCTAGAGTAAAGTCTTTAAGTATTTTAAAAATTAGCAACAAGTTTTATTGGAATGCCGGAACGGGTGCCCTTTGAAAATCGCAGACTTGACTAGTTGTTCATTGACCTAACCTAAAAGTTAAAACAAACCTGACCCGTACCCTGGCTAACTTGTTGTTGAAAGTTAAAATGAAAATTTATTGTTGTTAAGGTGTTCGAAATCATCCTGGTTTGTGTGTGTGTGTGTGTGTGTGTGTGTGTGTGTGTGTGTTTGTGTGCTAGTACGGAATTGTGTGTATTGTTTGTCTGTGCGTAGTGGTGTCATGCTACTACTTCCCCCTCCAGCCACCGATCGTCGGCAGTCGTAAATCAGAAACCGAGAATTCCGCATTCCTGCACGTATCCTGGCCATCAGCAGCCAGATACCAGGGGGTCACGTACAGTTCTAGAGTGTTTGCGTGTTAGTGTATTTGTATTTGTGTTGGTGATGTTTGTGTGCGAGTGCGAAACTGTATGTGTGTGTTTGTCTGTATGCAGTGGTGTCATGGGACTGCTTCCTCTCCAGTTCCCGACCGTCGGCAGCGGAAATCGGAAACCGAGAAGTCAGCATTGCTGCACGTGTCCTGACCATCAGCAGCCGAAAACCAGGGGAACCACGTATGTACATTCTTGTTAAGAACTATAACCGCTGCCATCGATCTTTCCTCTTTGGTGATCACCCTGGCTGTTATAGAAACGTCTGTAATCTTTCCATGGGTTACGTATGGTTCTGGTGAAAGCAGCAGATCAATGTTTAGTTTCTCAGCAAACTTGCGCATTTCCTTCATTACCGTTGCGCTCTTCATACCGTTTAACTGACCAATTTTTAGAGTGTGTATGTTGTTAATGTTCGGCTGGTCCAAAAGTCGTGAAATTGGTGTATCTGTTTGCGTGCCTCTATGTTTATATCTTTGTTCGTCGTATGTGGTTTGTGTAATAGTGTCGTGTTTAGTGATTTCGGTTGTCAGGAATCGTTGATTCTGTTCTTTGTGGCGTTGTGCACTTTGTCTATTTTGTAGCGTCTGTGATAATGGTTTGTTTGTGATTAATCTTAGGAGCACCGTTTTTTGTTAGTTTTTTTAAAGTATTAGTGTAGCTGAGAACGGCTTGAGATATCTAGAAAGTGTTCTAAAGTTCCTTTGGCAAATAACATATAATCCTTATCAAATGTCACCATCTTCACTAAACAATTCTTAATTAAATAAAAACGTAAGTTGTCAAATGTGCATATCTGAATCCGCACACCAACTTCCATATTGCGTATAATTTATAGAAAATTGGATATAAACTTCCTAAATACATCAAGGGATACTTCAAGTACGGCCTGCGAAATGCTGTAAACAAATCTGAAAATTATTTTACAATTTTCAAACAATTATAATTTTGGAAGAAGATTTTGTTATGGCGTATGGTTTTTCAAATAGCATTTGATTCGCTCTAACTGAATTCTGCGTTTATACATTCTTTATGCGCTGCGGTCGGCTGCCTTTCCAAATCCTTAATTTGCTCCCACTCAGTGTCTGTAATTTCTAGTTCATCCTGGAAATAAACCATCGCAATGTGCTTCTCGTTCTGTTTGTTTACGGCGTCACTCCCAGTAAAAACACTTTCACACACACTGCACTAGATATTTAAGAGATTCATCCTAGAAAAATTATAGATTAACAATTTTTGAACTGTACAAGTAAAATCTTAATTTCTTCTACGTCTACAGGTTAAAATTCAAACTAAGGCTTACTTTTCTTAGTGGATAGACCTTACGCAGTGAATATTTCGAAAAATATATTATTAAAACTTTGACTTGCTGAAAATGTGTGCAATAATGTTGTAGCATTAACCTTAAGCGAACAATGTAAAATAAAGGAATTGTCCAATTTTCACGGTTTTATAGCAAAATAAGGCATTAGTGAGGTAAATGGGAAATTTAATTGCACATTTCTAACACTCGTGAAATTAAGATTAGGCGTTCGACGAAATTTTAAGTTGAGCGTCATCCGCTATTGTTTTTAGTAAATTAACTCTAACACTAATCATAACGTTTATTATGTCTCTATAATATTCAGACAGTACGCCTTAATGTTATTACAGCAAACTGAAATACATTGAAAATCGATTATAGATCTACTTTCTAGCTAGAACAATGCAGAATTGCAACTTAAATTCTGAATATAAAATCTTTGATTTAAGTACATGCATGGTATGTAATACGAATATTTCCACAATCCTAGATATTAATTAATATTTTTGTATTTTATTCTTTTACCAATTTAAGTGAGTTAAGTTTAAATAAAAATGCAAGGGTCTGTGCTGTTATGTTTTGAATATTAAACAGTGTGCGGGTTTTTGTTGCTGGTAATTTTAAAAAAACGGGATAATTAGAAAGTTCTTAGGAAATTTGCTGGATTAAAATAGAAACACAATATGTTTATCAGCTACGGTAATGGTAAGGGTGTAGGTGTTTTTATTGTGATTACCATAATTCTTTTGTAAATTTTAATATAATTTAATAGGTTGAACAATGGATTTATCTTTAAAATGTTGCTTGAAGTGGTTTTTGGCAAAAACAAAATCTAATAATAGAATTAGAGGTTAGGGTAGTGCTTCGATTTTAAACACCTCTTTTAGATCCGGGTAACTGAGAAAATTCTAGATTAATATGATAGGTTATACGAGTGGAAAATGTACACAGAGTAGGTACAAAATGCAAATATGGATATGTGTAGGAAAAACGTAATATGTGTTTAGAAATTCATAAACAAAAATACTATAAAATTCTATATGCAATAAAAATTAACCACATTAAGATAGACTCATGGAAAGTCGCACGTAATATTTTTTCGAAATGTTAATTACGGCCCAAAACGTTACTGGTATTAGAAATTTCAAGTTTTACTTCATGGAAAGATACACAGAAAATTTTTTCCAAATAAGCAGCACGACCGACGGCAATCTTTAATTCTAGTATATGCCATACTTTAGGACTAACTAATTACAGTTCTAAGGAATCTAACTGACCTGATCTCGTATGAACAATTATTCCTAGGTCAGTGAACAACTAGTCAAGTCTTCGATTTTCAAAGGGGGCCCGTTCCGGCATTTGCGTTAATTTTTAAAATACTTAAAGATTTTACTCTAGACTTTGAAAAGGTTTAAAAGTATTTTGAGTTGGTCTAAAAGTTTCGGTGTTGCCGAAATGGTTATCTAAAATGAGTGGTCGGTTTACATTTTACAGTAAATTTTAAGCCATTGTATGGTCTGAACGTTGGTAATGTCTATAAATACAAAAGCTAGAAATTTGAAAGATTGTACCTAGATAAGGATTGGATCTTAAGTAAAAAATCCGGTAGAAATTTAATCCCCATTAAAAGAGGTATAAGTAAAACCCAAAACTATCGAAAAATTCTGGGGTAGGTTTTTCCCTCAATGAGGGATTTTGTGTGGGGTTGTTGATCCGCAGAGTTAAAGAAAACTTATACGTAGCTATTGACATTAAACCCCAGTGTTGGATGCGGTCGATTGGGTGGTGGAGCCAACGGTGAATCCCATAAGATGGATCTGCCCTCAAATAAAGGTATTCCTCTACTGTCAGTGTTTTGGGCAGTTCAAAATTTTAGAGCTGGAGAGAGTATTGGTACTTGCCGGTTAAAGGGTGTCTAGGCGCCACCGAGTGCTTACAGGTAGCCATTAATATTTTAAATGATGATATAAATAAATATGTATGATCGATCGGTGATAAATTTTTGAAAACTAATAAAATTTTATAGCCTCTTGTTGATTTTTATAAAACTCTAGTTTCGTAAAGATTACTATTGATCTGTAGGAGTTAGTATTTTCATACATCTCGTTTGGTTTTAAGATGAAGGAGGCTCTTTTTACTGTGTCGGGATAGGTTCTTGTTGTTAGGGGTATGTTTTCGGATGTTGACTGGGATTTGGAGAATGAGATTCGTTATTTGATTACAACCGGGTGCTTTGTGTTGGATCAGCTTAGTCATCAAGGAGTCTAATACTTGGATGGATAGGTCAATATCTGTGATATTTTCTGGGGGAGTACAAGAATTGTCAATAATGAGTTCTTGGTTTTGGCTTGCAGCGCCTGCATAAGATGAAGAAATTGCTGCACTAAGGAGAGCGATTAAGATGTTCTGCAAAGATGGTAAATGTTGGTCTGCAAGGGATGTAAGAAAGTGTGGGAGTGGAAGTTTAACAAACGTGGGGTATGTCTTTCAGGGTTCAGTTTAATTATACATGTTTAGAAGTGGTGTTTGTTAATCAAGTTCTTATAATGTCTGTTCTCATTTGTGTAGTTAGAGATAAATGTAATTAAGTGGTTGGAAGTTATAATACTCCATCTAGCTTTTTGCAAGTGGTGTTGTGCCGTGGGCAGTGATCCTCGTGCTACTGTTAGTTCGTCAGTCGACCATGGCGTAGGTCGTTGTGTATAATACTCCCAGGGATTGTCAATGTTTCAGCCGTGGTTATGTTTTGCAGTGATGATTGTGGTCAGAGCGTGAGAGTCCATGTCTTTGTAGGATTGTTCGGGGTGTTCGTGATGGTATTGGCAAAGAATTCTAGGTAGGATTCTCAGTCAGCTTATCTAGTATTGAAGGATGGGGTCTTGTTGTGATTTCTAGATGCGAGGCTAGATTGAATTTTATAAGTGATAGGGTTATAGTCACTGGATTGTAAAATGCAGAATACTATCCAGTAATGATATTGTGTGCTTGCCGGGTTGCCAGTGTTATTTCGATGTTAGTGCTGTATTCTGTGGATTCCCATGTGAATGTGCGTGAGGGAGAGTTTAAAATGCTTCAAGTATGTGGCCGTTTTGGTTTGTAGCACCATTGTACCATAATATCGAATCCGTATTTGCATCCACGTAAATTATCGGTGGTCTTTCTGGTAGTGTTGTAAAAATGTTTTGGAAGTTCTGTAGGTATAAGTTGATGTCATGTCTGAACTGAAAGTAAGATGCTGGCTTTCTAATGGATTTTTACGCTGGTAATTTGTGGATGGAGAGAGGCGATGCAGGAAGCGTCAGTATTTGGGTCTGTAATTATTATGAATGATATGTATTTAGAGTCTACGGAATTCTAATGTATAAAAGTACGTGCGTCGGGTGGGAGGTTTGGAATTTTTTTTTAGAAGCGATAGGATTCTTGAACTAGGGTGATGGTAATTTATTGTTCTCAAGGTAAAACTCAAGGTAAGCGGCTTTGAATTTGGATATATCTAGTTCTGGGAGGTGGAGGGATTGAGACGTATGACCGTCAACGTGTATATGCTTGACTGTCCATAGTCCGTACGTAATTTAGTTATATGAAGACATTGCTTATAGACGAAACATTCAGGACGGGTGATGGGATGGTTATGTGATCGAAGATCGATTAATTCTGGAGCAGTTTGTGCAGATAGGAGTAAAAGAAATAGGTCTAGGACAATCTTTAGTGGTGTGGAATCCAGCCTAGCGGCCACATGGGGCAAGGAAGCAACAGGTCTTAGGGCAATATCCAAATTTCTGGCTGCTGTAACTGCGCACTACAGCAACAACAATATTGTTGTTTGCATAATCTGATTTTGGGCGGCAGATAGCAATAGACGCGTCATTTCAATGAGAATATTCGGGTATTTATTAAAAGGTCTAAGAAATTCTGGTGGCAAACATAGTGAAGAGCTTCTGGGTAGGGGATGCTTTTGTCCAGGTCGAAAACGATGCACTGAGGGAGCTAGTGTTTTGGAAGTGTATACTATAGGATTCGTGCTTTAGGGTAGAAATTAAGCTTATGTCTGCAGGTTTATGGGTACCGATGGTTACGGCGGATTTGGATGAACAAGTGCTATGTATGTTAAGGTTTGGTAGGCAGGGTCGGAGTTTTGTTGTAATAACTTTCCGGAGATGGGTAAGTCTAACTTCAGATGACGTAGGTTTCAATGCAATAATTTTAGAAGGTTAATGGGGTGCTCGTATAGTATGGACGGTGCTTACCTTAGGAGCGGCTTTTATCACTGAGTTTAGGTGGATATCAGTCTCCTGAAGTTTTGTTTTTGATACGGTTAGCTTGTGTCATATTACTAATATTACTAATAAAGTTGACGTTTATCCTGCTGTCACCACGAGGACAAGACATGCAACGCTACTTTTAAAGGTGAAGGTTTACACGCTCAATTAAGCCGAAAGGTGTCTTGCAGAAAAGTATGTATCCAATAAGGTTACTTCTGAACCAGGAGACTCACTAGCCCAATAAACCTAAAAACTGTCTTGTATCAAAGTAACCACATAGCCATAGACTACATTATAATTTGAATAAGGGCCGCTTTACTTGCGGCCACGTCCCCAATGCTCCACCCGTAGGTACTACATTGGCCATAGACTACAACCGGAAAACGTATTTTCATTAATCATGACTTACTCATTCTTGCCTACATTGTCCTGTGTAGTTCTGCAGTACTAAGATACTTGTGACTCGAGTGTATCCCTATATAAAGACATAAAGAAATCGCTAAATGTTAGCAGAAATAGTTGTAACTACAAGGGTACATTACCACTTAACACTTACCTTGAAACGATTTGTCTCTACTCTATTAATGCACGCCAATTCGTCTGGTTTAGGGGCAATCTTTTGAAAGATGAGTTTTCTAGGAGGATACTAATTAGGTCGGTCTCCTGGTGGAATGGAGTTTTTGTTTACAATATATCTATATTCTTAATGAAACATAGACATTTGCTTCTCATTGCGTCACTTAAATCTATTTCAATACAAGCATCATTAAATTTTTTCTGTAACAGGTACAAAGAACACTTTAAAATTATATATGTCAATTCACTTTTGATTAATCATAGCATTACTATACAATTATAGTCGTTGCATCACGTCTTCAATTTTTTCAAATTAAATTTCGATGTCCAGGTTGGTATATCTACTAAAATAAACACCATATCGGACAATGATGATGAATGCTTGATAATTTCACCAATGTCTAATTTATCAAGCTTTATGCATAAATGCCATCAAGAATAAAAAAAAATGTATAACCAGCTAATAAAACTTAATTGAACCTTTGTGTGACTATAGCGTTTTATTGGTTGAATTCACTTTCCGACAAGTATATGATTTCCCATCTGTTGGTTTGGAACCAGACTGTGCATAAATTTTTATGTTTGTTGTCGGGTCGTTGTCGAATAATCGGCGGATTTTACCATGTTTAGCTCCTGTTGGCTAATATCGTAACGCAAGGGATTTTGACCACCGTATCAACTGTTGCCCTTTATATATGTTCTCGTCACAGGCTCGCGAATAATCAATTCATTGCTTCTGTCCTATGTCTAGTTTCAGTCATCGAACCCACACTTTTCTATGCCTTTGAGGTTATGCCATTACATTAAGGTCTTCATATTAGATAACGTGATAAATGTGTCATTCCATATGATGTGATACGTGATTGTTGTGGTTTCGTGTACCCAGCGGTTTGTAAATGGGTACATTGTAATACTTATCATTGTATTTTATTGTTATGTCTAGTTAGTGCATTCGTAGCATAATATCTGTGAATTCCACTGCCATCGTCTGTATGTAGGTGATTAAGCTACAATGTAGGATATTACCTTTATTCTGCCTGCAACTACACTTTGCTGTAACGTTAATTTTAATCATTTTTATTGAAAATTGTAAAAAGCACTCTTATTTCGTATGCGATTATTATATGAAACATGAATATTGACTACCTTACGTTGTTATTCTAAAATTCATCTTAAAGGAACATAATTACGTTATAAAAATTTACTGTTGCGATTGGTCTGTTTACATAAATTAACTATGGTAATTATCCATGCTTGCATCTTTGTATTTGAATTTGTAACGCTGTATCGTTTTTACAGTTTTGAAATAAGCTATTGATCTAGGTTACGTTCAACTTTATATTGTATAAAAAATATATCTATGGTTTTGTAGTTTAAGTTTCTTGCCTGAATTCTCCTCATACAGGATTTCCACAAAAGAACTCCCGGGTATTGAGGTTAAATATTTTTATTAAATCAAAATCTTAGTGTAATGTGTTACACGTGAATTTAAGTGTAATATTCTCAAGATTTTATTACAATTTAGCACATTTCAACGTGGGCCCCATTAGTAGCACGACACACATCTCAACGGAAGTCTACTTCATGCCAGGTCCTGGCAAGCATGTCTGAGGTGACGGTTGCCACGCAAACGAGTATCCATTGACTAAGATGGATTAGATATTGAATTTTCTCTGTTTTTCGCGTGTCAAATCTGGGCTTCTTGGATGTCAAGGAGTAGGCCCTTTCCTTCCCATTCACTTGTTGCCGAATTGAGTACTGAGTGCTTCTCGCACATGCAAACGAAAGTGAGACGGTGCGCCATGTTGCTGAAAATGGACAAAACCCTTCTCCGTCTCAATATTGGTGCGGCCTTATGCATCACAGAATTATAGTTTCCTTCATTTTTGTTGAAAAGACAATAACTGGTGATGTCTATTGTGACATGTTAGAAGAGTGCGTTTTTCCTTGGTTGGATGTTATTGAGGCGAAGATGGGGTTTTGTCCACTTTCAGTAAGATGGCACACAGACTCACATTAGAGAGTGTGTGTGTGTGTGTGTGTGTTTGAGAAGCACTCAATATTCAATTCGGCACCAAATGAATTGGCCTCTAAGAAACCCAGATTTGACTCCCTAGGACTTTTTCTTTTGGTGACATGTGAAGAACCTCGTGTATTTAGAGAAAATACAAAATCTAACCCATCTCAGCCAACGGATACTCGCTTACGTGACAACCGCCACCCCAGACATGCTGGCCATACGCCGGCACGAAGTAAAATTTCGTTTGGATATGTGACATACCACTAATGGGGCCTACGTTGGAATTTACTAAATTGTAATAAAATCTTGAGAATATTACCTTTAAGTTCATGCATAACACATTACTCTAAGATTTTGATTTAATAAAAACATTTAATCTCAAAACCCCCCAGTTCTTTTCTGGAAACCCTGTATAACTAAAAAAAATTGAAATGTCATACTTAATTAACACTACAATTTTGTGAATTCATAATATACAGGGTACGTTGGTATTTATGCTGTCCGTTTAAAATTAATTTCATTTCCTATCTGATTTCTATCTACAGTAACGCGATTGCGTTGCCTAATAATTAATGATTTATGTCTTAATGCTGTCCTTTACATTAACGATCATTGCAACTATACGGTCTAAAGTCTTGGATGATTAACTAATGGCAAAAATATTGGAGCGTTTCCTTTAATGTTCTAGGGTGATCATGCTGACATTATTGTAGTGCACGTTTATAGCTTTTCAATAGAAACCACCCCTTTTGATAATCTCAGCGCTTTTCTTTCACGCCATTTGATAAATCCATTATACGCTTGCTGGACGTTTTATAATCCATAGGTTGTTATCCGAACTGCAGGATCGTATCGCACACAAGAGAAGTCATTTACAAAGTTGATCGGTAAATTACCACTGTCATAAACACTTGAATCTGGTAAATTAAAACGCTTTCACGTATCAGGCGTAAAACCTATAATTCAGTTACTGTCCAAGCACATGGGTAAAATTGATTTTTATTAATCCTTGTGTTACGTACCATTGACGCCTTTTGATGTCACCTGTCGGATATGTATTTTATAGCTAAAAGCATTTCTAGCGCGGTTTTAAAAGTTTCTACGGGCACACAACATATGTGCCTTTAATGCGGATGATGTACAAAAGTGTGGAGTAGGAAGGGCATGATGGGTGTTATTGACTGACAAGTTTGCGGATTAAAGTTAACACATCGCGGTGCTGAGGCACGGGCCTTCGCCACGATTTTTTTAGTAATAGTTTTAAAATAATGCATTAAGCTTATTCTTTCTTGGTTTACTTTATTCATTTTTCCTGCAATAGGAAACACTGTAGTATGCCCTAAAGGCGTTTATTATGCAATGTTTTGTACTCATCTTTTTAATTCTAAAATCTATGTTTTTAATGTATAAGCTAAATCGGAATAAGCATATTGAAACGAACTTCAATTTACAGGTCTTTATTTGGTATAACACAAGTTTGATTATACACAATTATTTACTGAATACTGAGATGTTGCTGTAGAGATCACGATAACTATTTCAGTATTTACTGCACTAACTACTTTCTTAACACGATGAATGCACTATATTTATTAATAACAAGCACTAACTGTTCCATCTTAATTTATATAGACATGAGCGTATTTAATTTAACCTCTCCAATAAATATTAATTCCGTATCACTCGAACAGGACACCCTGCTGTTTTGCACGGTTTATATATCGAGCAATGGTTATTCCAGAAATCGCCGAAACTTTCTAGATTCTACGAGATCTCAATCGAATCCTTCTTTTTATAGCTTTATATTTATATTAATTGTTGGCATACACCATGATAGTAATCAATCAATCCATTGTACGTTTAATGACTTTATGACTTACATTACTAGACCGTTATAGCCAACGATGTTATAATATGGCTAAACACTGACACATTGATTTAGTGCAACAAGTATCTTTCAGCAGAACAATTTGAAAGTAGAGAACTCCTACACACAAAGATTTTTCTCTGCATATTTGAACTTTTAGGCAAAGATAGGTTACCTGATGTGGATAGCAGTAGAGCAAACTGCAAATTAGAAGAAACGTCTACACCAAAGAGGGGGCAACAAAACATTAATTAAACCACCTACATATGTGAAATTTAAGGACCAGTTATGTCTAGTTAACAATTGCATTCCTTGATATGTCATAAAATCTGATTTTCGACAATTAGCCCGTTTTATTGTAGTGTAATCGACCTGAAGGCTGACCCAAACGCCCTCTATAAACGACACACCGAAGCTTTATGATCTAACATCTAGTGGCAGTGGCTCAACGATCCTACGTTGTGTTGTTATTATGTAACCCAAGTGCACACTGGAAAGATGGCGTTAAGGCGGGAAGGTTTGAAATAAAACTACAGCATTTACCTAACTTGACTTTTAATCAAAACAATAACCACTAAATAGGTCATTCGCATGAAAGTATAAAAAACGGCATCTAAAACAAACAGTGCCGTACTCAACCTAGGCGATTGGAGAAAGAGCATGGCAGAGAAAACCCCAAACTGCCCTCACACTTCCAACTGCATTTGGCACATCTCGACAAGGTCGGGTAACGTACAAGTACACAGATCACCAACACTGTTACCCCACATACCACACATCGCAACTGAAGAAACGTTAGTGTAGACCAGCTAGTCTTTTCTGGTAGGTACTGAGGTCAGCAAGCCAATACTACCCAGCTAAAGCTGAAGAGGGGGGACAGCAGGAAGATGACCTGCATCTTGACTACTAATGTTCCTCCCCGCACGGACATAAAATGTTAGTAATATTTAAGAAGGCTCGAATATACGCGCCCACATACATACATTAACAGTTTTCAGCCCGTGTTACAAAATATTTCACAAAGGCTAGCTGACTTCCTATTATTTACAAAAGGGTACAACTACAAGTACATTAACAAGACAACATGAATCACTGAAATAAACTGGTATGATTGCGCACGGTTAAAAAGACGCTGGTTATTGAATAGACTATCTCCAACATAGTTATAAATGCAAACGCGAAAGGCGCGAGATGGTCGGTCATACCAGAGGTTCAATTTAATTACATCACAAATATTATCACAAACGTTGAATGCTATATAATTATATAGGAACATCGGCTAGATAATAGGATAAACACACAACAAATATATATTTTACGTCTAAACCGAGATATGAGCGGTGCAGTTGTAAATGTTATTAACATGCTGAAATAAAACAATCACACATCATAAAAATGTCAAATGAATCACAAATATCAAACATTATAAAATATGTTGACAGCAAATACATACCCCAAAATTTTACAGCATAAATACAAGCCCTGGTTCATGCGCTAAATCTTTATATAAATTCATATATATTAACTTTAGTAAGCGAATGGTAAAAATTATTCATTATGATTGCATCGGTTAAACGTACTTTTTAAAATTAAGCACATCGTGGCATTACAAATTACAAACAAAAAATATACACAACAACGTTGTAGTTAAATTCAATTAGTATCTTAAAACCAAAACAAATATAACATAGAAATATAATACTGTTCATATTCAAACTTGTCTAATAATTTGATTCAATATATCAAAAGAATGATGTTGGTACTAATTGCTTGTAAAATCACAGTAAGGGTACATTTACTATTGATTCTGTAACAGGTGCAATGCATGAATTAAATACTAAATAAACATTATTTCAAATAAATAGATATTAGTTTTACTCTGGGTTTGATACTAAATAAATAATTCAAATAAATAAATATTAGTGTTCGGTTGTTAAGCCAAACCACACTCATTTATACATACAATAAAATCGCAAATTTACCTAAAACTACATATTAAACAATCCACATCAAATTCTAAGTCAAAAGCAACAGGTATCCCATAAATAGTTTTCCTTCAATAGTTAAATAACTCATGGTTTATACAATATGTACCAACTTCACATGCAAACCAACGTGCTGATTACAAGATGTAATCAGATTACCTTAAATAGCAACTACATTATCAACATACAACATTACCTTTTAATAAAAAACCGCCAAGTGAAGTCGTTCGTCCTGCCATTTTGAAATCTAAAACAAAGTCCTTTAACCCTTGTCGACTAGATCGATCATCCCTACAGATGCACCCCATATAATGTAAAATTCTGACGTCACGGAATGCGTTCAGAAGCCTGCAAGTGGTTACTGAGCTATTCTAACAAATACCTTCAAATATCGAAATGTACACTATAATATTTGCAATAATTATCAACCAATGAGAAATCGATTTAGAACACTACGGATCACTAGATTATTTTTATGGCGTGCTAAATTCATGTTTATTACCTGAATTAATTTTACCCTACCAAAACAAAGTGGCGTAGGCGTAAATAGTACACTGGTTAGCTTTCAGTGGTGCGGGTTACGTTTTAAATAACAAATGCAAATCTTTTTAGGAGCATATTGATTGTAGCACTTTTGCTAAATACCTTAAACCCTACCTTGAAAGATATTCAAACTTGGTATCTAATAAAGATTTTGGGCGCCAACCCGCCCGATTTTAGTCTCCCTAGAAGTTGGGTCTTTGTTACAGGGAAGAGTTAATTGTTTTTACTGCAATAGATGTTGATGGAGTCTTGTGTACAAGTTTCTCATCTTCTACTCATTTATAATAATAACTAAAACCCAAACCGTTCACCTAAGTTATATTATCAAATATGAATGTCACAGTAAATAACGAACACAAAAAAATTAAGATATATACCTAATTGACCAAATATGCGTGTATCTAAGAGAAAAAGGACAACTTAAATTTATTAATTATAGACATCTAACAAATTTAGTGGTACTTACGACGTATACGGTGCTTTTCCATAGAAGAACTTCTTGGATACAATAGGCTTTAGATAAACGTGCAACAACGTATAGTCCACTCAATAATGTCCTTTATTTATTCAAATGAAAACAACCAATCACAATTATTAAATATACGACGGCATGAAATGTGTTACAGCTGAAAAGCATAAATTTGGTACATGTTTTATTGTTGTGCAGTATTTTGTTGGTAGGTAATTCAATACTCTAACTTAAAGTTGAATAAAAGCTTCAAACACAGCGGCACGTTCACCTGTAGCGGTTGTTACGTACGGTTTTGGCCCCAAAAAATGTAGCCGGTAGTGTGGTTTTTTGGTGAGGTACCCACCCCCTACATTTGTTTTTCGAATTCTCTACCCAAAAGTACCAGAAAGTGATTTTTTTACCTGAAAATTTTGAATTTTGCCGAACCCTTGCTATTCCACACAAGGTGGGGATCTTTAATTTGCATGACAACACACACGTGCAACCTACATTTACCTCACATCCGATCAAACTCGTATTTTTGTGAAAATATTTGCCTAGTATTTTTTAAGCGTTCCGTGAGGGGACTCTAACCCGGAACCTTAGTCTTAGTTGTTACACGCGAGCCGCTTCGGCACCATCAACCCTACACCAGAAACGTAGAAAACTAAGAACAACAGCCACTGACAAAACGCAGAACCCCGGTAACATCTGCTGTATCGCAACTATGTCACCAAGAGAAACCACAAGAAAGTTCCACAACAAATAACGCAGACAATCATACCACCACTCATCCAAACAGCGCGTATTTTTGAGAAAATGCTCGCCTAACATTTTTCAAGTTGTCCGTGTTGGGAATCTAATCCGGGACTTTGAAATCAGCAGTCATACGTGAACATAGGCCAGGAAGTGAGTTTTTTACCGGAAATTTTGAATTTTGCCGAACGCTTGCTAAAATTAGCAAGTTGGAAATCTTTAAAGTGCGTGACAACACTCACACACGGGAAATACATTTTATCTGTCATCTGAACGAGGGCGTATTTTTATGAAAATTGCTCGTTTAACATTTTTCAAGCGGTCCGTATTAAAATCCAGATCCGGAACATTGGACTCGGTAATCACACACAAATAAATTAAGCGACAGAACCGCTGCCGGTGAAGCACCCGCTGAAAGCTATGTTTCGGTAAAGTGTCGAAAACCTTGATCAACTCAGTGGGATAGATGACTTCAAAATGTCTTGATCGAGAAATATCTTGGACGCCAACTAATTTCGAAGTACAGAAACGTCTAAGGAAAACCTCAGGAAAATGTTAAAACTCGAGATCAGGAAAGTGATTCTATCCTTAAAATTCTTCCGAAAAATATACAGTACGCTAATGCAGAAAACAAACTAAAACAAACGTTAACAATAAAAACGCTAACATGCCTAATTCAATCTACTAGCTGAAAAGAATATTTCCAAAGCTAAATGTTAAATTATATGAATTGTAGTCACGACTCTGAGTAATTGTAATATAATTTATTAAACAAAACTGGAACTGTTGTCTCCACATTAGTTACGAAAAGTACCACTATACGACTATTATACGGATATGTCTTCATTACAGGTATATATATATATATATATATATATATATATATATAAACATTTTTAAACAAAAATTAAAAACTAAATATATCACAAATCTTAACTTGATGGAAAACGTTTTTGGCGAACAAAATTACTATCTACATTCTCAACCTAATAACAAGAGCGTACTGTAGATACGTGTTTAGATTTCATACAGTTAAATAGAAAAGAATATTCATTAATTTACAATTACTGTAGGTTATAACTACAGAAATTTAATCATTAAAACCAAGTGAGTGATTTTCAACTGTAGATAACTTGTGCACCACTAAAAGCCATTATCTCCTGTATATAATTTGTTTTGACCAGATCCTACTGAGATATAGAAAAACAATCTGTTCTGAATCAATATGCTTTTGTCCTACACGAAGTGATCGATTTTATGGAAACCAAGGTGTACCTAAGATTAAAAGCAACCAACCTGGTAGTGTATTATCCGAAATTTATTGACTAACTGCAGTCAGTTAGATACGTATTCTTCAAAATTAACTAATTTACTCAAGCTTTATGTTATCAGTTTGGATGGTAAAGATGAAGTGCCTAACCAAAAAGATTTCCCTTTACAAAACGATTCGAAATATCTTCGGCAAGATTCGGAAAAATATGTTAAGAACGCAATTTGAAATTCGTTTTTTTTGTCTAACATGTGTAACATTATCTTTCTTGAAACTTTTAACTAGACCCAGAGAAAGAAGCTTTGCATTTCTCTGAATCAGCACAATTTTGCGTGTGAAAATTCTTCGGACCGAAACGATTGTCATAGGCTTCAATGTTATACAATATTAATCAAGACAAATAAATCATAGAACTGCACTACTTTAAAACACAAAGTTACCAGTATATCATTCTTAATCTTAACAACCACCATAATAAACTTGACAACCTTTGGGTATGAAAATGTAAGATAAAAAACAATCCTTCCATATCAGGAACGCATGTAAACTAAAAATTCTATATCTTAAAGAAGATAACAACCCAATTTGTGGGATTTATCAATACAAGAACTAACGAAATGAAATATGATTATAACCATTTCAAATGAATGTTACACGGTATTTTTAATTTCGCGTTTACACTCGTGTTTGAGAACTTGATTTTCACAATTCCGTCACTTGAAATACTCAACCATATCTTGAACGACGATGGTTGCGCGTCAATCGAATTCGAAACTCTATAACTAGAGATGAAAAAATAAATCTCCCCTCTATTATTATCAGTGGGTTATATAAGTTTTTCGACCTAAAGTCGTTGCATGTTATATTTCGTTATCATGGGGTAGTGCGTCCAAATACTGTCCTAAGGTCGAAGTCAATGTCGTAATTTTGTGTGATCGGTTGTCTTGTTCTGACACTTTTAAAGAGGCGTGTTTGCTTACGTTCGCAACGCATTCTTTTTATGGCAGTAATTTATGAAAATATTATTATTGCGGGTAATCTACTTTTGTGTCTGTTTCTTTGAATTTATGTGAATATGTACAAATGCGCTTTCCCGATAGTTAAATCTGTATTCTTCTAATGTAATACAAAAGGTGTAAAGTCCCGATTGTTATTGCTGTTGTATAAAAACGAACTAGACGCTTTATTATTTTAATTCTTTAGCCAGATTTAATAATATTGAAATAGTCACGCTATTAAAGTGAACTATTGAAGCTTCTATAAATCATCTAGACTGCTTTCATGCTAAAAGCTCGTTTAATTAACTGACATTAATAAATTCTTTTCTATTGTCTAATGTTTGCTTAAATAGCGCACTAGTGCTAGATCTTGTCTGTGTATATATATATATATATATATATATATATATATATATATATACAAATGCATGGTTGCGTTTAGTGTTCTGCTTGCAAGATTTCTGCTTGCAATCGCAATTGTGCTTTCTCTATCTTTAGTGATAACGCATTGTTCGGGTAAAACAAAGCTTTAAGTTCAAGGCCTATTCGCGGCATACTTTTTATATTTCCACTTACTAGTTCGATATCCTACAAAGAGTTTTTGCCGATGTTAAAAACAAAATTCTGAGTTTAATAAGCACTAAAGCAAAGGAATAAAGAATAATTACCACGAGTCTAAAGTTGTTTATTTTTATTATTCAACAAACCATAAAAGCATATGAAATAGTCAAGAAATTAAAATTTAGTGCAAAGTGATATGAATCGGATATATGATATTATCGTTAGGAAAGTTGAAGACGGACTTAAAAATTAAAGAGATTTGAAATAAAAGAAAATACTTTTCGGACGATGGAAGGTTTCAGTATATGAAACAAAAACTGCCTTCTGATATTCGTACTCTAATGCGTACAAAAAATACAAAAGTGCTAACGAAATGTGGTAATGCTTAAATATGAAATGATAAAAGAGTACTCTAATTTTTATTTAAAGTTAAACTTAGACCTATGGTTGCTCTCAGTTATTTTATAACGCTGCTGGGTTGAACTGGAATGCAACGCTATAGTACACTATTGTCGAAATAGTAACCCATATTAATTTACTGAATTTTAAAAAAAAATGATAGCAAACGGAATTAGAAATTTCGTTGATACAAAAGTAGCGCGGGTAATAAATATTTAAAACCACATATAAGTTTGAGTTCATATTTGATGTATTTACGTACTACTTTTTTGGAAATTCGCAGTTTGCATGAATACTTATCAAGGCAGAATTTCGATTGGTTTGTTACGCTTGCTACAGTTTTATTTTTAGTTTTGCTACACAGCTTTACACTTTAAAAAAATTTAAAACTTTACACTTAGAAGATGGAATGGCCGAAAACTATATGCCTTCGGCTAACTTGGCTATTACCCCAAGGGAGGATTAGAGGGAAGTCAAGACTGAATTTGCTTAGTTGAATAAAAGAAGATGTATTTTAAATTGAACGCCACCGTGTACAACAAGTTTTAATTAATCTTGAAGGGCTGATACACAGAAGATCCTTTCGTGTTTGTTAATTCGTATTCTTTATCTTAATTTTTGGATAAATATAGTGTGACAAAATGTATGTCTCAACTAATCTGATGCCTTTCTAGACAACAAAAAAGAATTTTTTTAACATATGCCACTCTTAAATTACCGGACACAAGAAATGATAACGTAATGACACGTCTATTTCGTTTTTGAGAAATAGATATTTTTATCATAACAACTCTATAAAATTCATATTCTATAACTTTATAAAATAAATTTGTAGGTTTTTAGCTTTAAATACTCAAACAGGATTTGTAAATAGAGTTTATGCATTTACAAATTTGGTACTTTACTCATGGTTTGTCAGATCTAGCTTCCATTTACATGTTCATTTTAGCTGAATTTTAATTTATAAAAGATGAATATAAGTGGCTTTTCAACTTTTATACAAGACACGTTTTGTGACAAATTATTACACAACGAAAACTTTTAAGATCATTTTATAGGCCGGCTTCTCACAATTGAGAAAGATTGAATTGCAACAAATTTTAAATAGGAATTTACTTAAGTTATTTCCTTTTAATAAAATATCTAAAAAAAAATTTTTATTATAATTTGTGTTTTAAGAAAAAAATCCTATGGACTGAAATAATAGTAGTTTTAAGTTTGGTTGGGAAGAGTATTGACGTGACGAGCTTTAAGGAAAGCTGTTTAATACAACCTCTTTTTCATAAGTTTATTGACAAACTCGGCAACAGAATAAACCACTCACTTTTAATAGCAAGTTGTAGATAGGCACCCCGACGGAACTACGCTGCTGTTGTGCGTGATTTAATTAGGTCCAGACTATGAAAATCATCAGAAACCCATTTTCGTGTAACAGAGCAAACTACTTCAGATTGACATTTCTGAAATAATTACGGGTATTACCGCTAAAAACACAGATTTAAGCACTTTCTTACTTCCTAAATTCTGTTTTACCATCAACGACCCCATGGCATACTTCTTGGAAGTGATAATATTACCCTAACGGTTTATAAGAACGATTTGTCCTGGAAAACCCTATCTACACGAAATTTATGAATGAAGACAGATGCTTAACAATACTGAGACGGGCCGCGAGCCGTGTTTATCAAACAAGTTGCAAACCCTTGATATATTTGAGAATAATAACGTATTTACTCACAATTCCTTATAATAAAGTGCTATTTTAAACGATTACCCTGAGGTTTTAGTAATTTCACAACAAATTTTCAAACACCTCAAGTACATAATTTGTTATAGCAACGAAGTATGGAGTTTAACCTTGCAATAAAATTAATAGAAAATAACAGATTGTAATTATTGTTTTCCATCTGGAACTAGAATTTTATTATAAACACGAAAACCTATTTAGGATTGCAAATAAGTAATTTTAGCGAATTTTTTCATTTCCTTTTGCTTTATAAAGTGTTACACGTTTCAATTGGCTTCACAAAGATTTCAGTAATAATTCGTTAAATAATTAATTTAGGTCGATTTTACCTTGTAATTTAGATAGAAAATAAATCGTGTGAATTATCTTCTGAACTTTTATAGTTTTTATTATGCATTTCGTAGAAAAAGAGCGTCAAATATGATTTCTAACGGTTTTAAGCGATATCCGTCGTGATTCTCGACCAATGACAACACGATAGGTACAAGCAAATGTTGGACAAGTTAAAAAACAACCAGGGGCTCGATCTACACGTAACTACCTTATCTTGAAGATCTTTGAGAGGAATGCTTTATAAAGTAATGCAGTGTAGTTTGCCTGTCAATTTTTTAATCGATCCATTAATCTTACCTGTTTATTCCGTTATGCTGTAGAAAATACCAACAAACGTTACTGTCAATCTGGATTAGATATAGACCTAATTCAACCCACGCCCTGTATTACGCAACAAACAATGATTATTGGTTATACGGCTGGTTAAAGTGTAGTAACCCAAAGGATTTCTGAACTGGCTCAATTTTAGGTTTTACACGTATAGATGATCGTATGCAGAATCATAATTAACTTGCAAGGTCAGTTTATACAGCAAAGTAAATATAGTGTTTGTAATTTATGTGAAACCTATTCCTCTCACGGTATGGACAAGCGATTAACGACAGTACCTTTTATCATTGTATTTTTTACTTGCGTCTAACGTAGGGAGTCATTGAAATACAAGAGATAAAATAGTAAAAGGTATTTTAGTTATTCGCTTGCCCGTACAGAGGGAGTAAACCGGATTCACATGAATTACAAACACCATATTTCCTTTGCTTCACAATTTGACACTGCAAATTAATTATAATTCTGCTTAACTTATGACCATCTAAGTGTTTAAAATATAAGGCAGAACCAGCTGTATAACCAATAATCATTGTTTGTTTGTGTAATACAGGGCGTAGGTTGAATTGATGCCTATCTAATCTAAACTAACAGTGACGTTCGTGTGTATTTCCTACAACATAAGGAACAAACAAGTACAATCAAAGAATTGGCTAAAGGATCGATAGGCAAATTACAGTGCATTATTTTATAAATCACTGCTCTCAAAGTTGTTCAAGATAAAGTAGTTACGTGTAGAATGAATTATGACCGCTCGTAGTTTTCAATTTTTCTACCACTCACTTGTACGTATCGCGTTCTCATTGGCCGAGGACAACGACGCATATCATAAGAAATCATATTTAACATCTTTTTCCACGAAATACATAATAGAATCTATTTTTAAAAGTCCAGAGGAAAATTCACATAACTTACTCTTTAGTTAAATTCAATGTGTAATTCCCTAGATGAATTATACAACGGACTATTACTAAAATCTTTGTAAAGCCAATTGAGGCGTAGAAAATTAAGCTTTTAGAAACGCCAGACGGTGTAAGTTTTGGAAACGCATATCCTAAAGCATTGCTTAATGAAAATTTAGATTTATCGCTTTATGGTGCAAAAATAAAACTTCCAACGGCAATACAAAAAGTTGATTTCAAATTTAAGCAACATAGTATGGTTATGATTTATGAAATTTAAAGCAAGCGATACGAAATGAATACAAATGACATAAGTACATAGTGTGTTGAACATTGTACACCGCACACGATTTGATACACGTATGCCAAGTAATGGTTTACTGCTGATAACCTAGTGTCCATAGGGGTTGGTTTGTAATAATTATTGGGGTTGTTGTTATTATTCGTCATGGGTGCGTTTCTGTTAGGATTTACGCCGAGTGTTTGCCATGTTCGATTTGCGTTCGGATTAAACTTGGATGTAAATGTAGGTTTGTCATATTGTCGAAATTGGTTGTTGAAATTTGTATTATTAAAGTTTGGATTATTAATTCTCAAATGATTTGTTGGTGGGAAATGATGCAAATCTGGGTTGTGTCGATATTGGTCTCGCTGCTTGTATAGTCTTAATTGGTTGGTAACTTTTGTTAATATTTGGTTTGTAAATCCTGTTCCTATAACACATTACGTTCTCTTTTTCTATTATTAAATTCATTGCCTCTTCTAAATTTTAGGGATTTCTAAATCTTATTTTGTTTGATAATCGCTCCGGTAACGCGTTTATATACGTATCTAAAGCCATTTTGTTGTACATTTTAGTTAGGGTCCAGTTCTTCTAATTTAAGTTTGGTTAAAATTAAACTTCTGACGTCCTGACATCGCATACCAAATTGATACGGTAATTGATTATTCTCCATTCTTAAATTCTATAAGTCTCTTATTAAGCATTTGATATTGCACTGATTGCCGAAATACGCAATTAATATCCTTTTATAATCTTCCCAGTCAGTTAAATCGTCTCTACTTGCTATTAATGTTAAATCTCTACCCGTTAATTTACTTAGAATTAATCTTAATAGCCACATATTCCTTTCAAGGTTTGCCTGTTTTTAAAAACACTTCAGAAATGTTTTGCACGCGGTAATGAATATACCTAACAAAGCTTGATTTCTATCATACGTTGAAATCGACTCTAAATATAACCTTAAATTTTCTGAGTTCATCTAGTATAATTATTTATTCTCTGTTGCCTTAGTCAAGTTTGCACTAAAGTTATTTTAAAGAACCACTTACTGCTACTTGGATTGTATGTAATTATAGACCTCTGCTATAATTACATCAAATTCAGACTTTTGCTGAATAATTGTTGCCACAATAAATTGTACATCAAATGTGTATAAAAAATTTTTCTTTCAAATTTTACTTGCTAATATCAATATGCAATTGAAAAAAATTGGTAAGAAGAATGAACTATAGGTACTCACGATAATTTGATTGTTTGATCCATAGTCTTACTTTGTATTAGATTCGGTTGATTCTGTGCTTCGTCTAATTGTTGTGTTCTGTTCCAGTGAAGAATTGAATTTACGGTTATTAGTTCTTCAATTTTAAAATTGCTAGTGCCCTTCTGGAATCCGTTCCCGCTGCGCCAGATAGATTTTAGGTCGTTGGAAGCTTCTTTTTAAAAAGTTTTATTTCCAATAACACTTCTATTAAATTTATTTTAATTACAAAAATGACATTTCTTTTACAAGACTTGAACGTTTATGTTCCTTAAACATTAAGTAATTGAAATTGACAAATACTATAAATTAATATTTTAATAAATCAATAATCGATAATTATAATGAGTAGCTTGAACAACCAACAATGTTCAAGTTATGAAGTTTGAAGACTGACTGTCGATTAGGGGCTCCTCACAGTATTTATGAAGCCTTTGGCCTCACTTCATCTTGTGAGAAAGTGCAGATCTTTTCTGTCTGTAGTTTCTTGATAATCATACACAGTCTTATTCTAAATAAATTTAATTTAGACTGCTTTATTGCAGTTTCTTGTTTCTGCACCTGCAGTATCAGGTTGCGTCTGGAGTACAAAGCAGCCGTTGTTTTTTTATTTGTATATGAACTCTGTTAAACTATAATTATATAACCTTCATTTAATACGATGTAACATGCTATTACTAAGACATAATAGTTACATTTATTTTATATACATTCTAATATGGGAGATTTGCAATTTACGTCGTAGCAGTATTGGTAGACATAGAATGGGTGTTTAACAATCTCTAGTGGGAAACATTATTTCAGAGACTTGAAGAGCTAAATGCCCCAAGTAACTGTACCACACTTTCAGAATTTACTGTCAGGACAGACACGTAGCAATGCAAGGACCCAAAACTATTACAGAAAGTGTAATTTAAGGTAGCCCATAGGGGTTCGTCTGTGGCCCCCTGTTTTGTAATATACTCGTGGACAAACTCTTGAGTAGTCCTAAAGCCATGGCTGATACAATATTAGTCGTAACATATGCGGATGATGTCATGGTTATGGCGGAGGGAAACTCGAGAGCAGAGATAGAGCGCAAAGCGACAACTTTATTAAATAAGAAAAAGTTACTGGTGCAAGTTCAACAAAATGGACATCCCTACATCAAAAACAACCTAAATGATGATGAAAAGCAAACTCTCAAGAGACCCCATCATCAAGCTGTACAATCAAAACGTTAAAAGATCACCCTACCCAAAATATCTTGGCATAATTCTGGATGAAAAACGGAATTACGACCAACACATTAAAACAACCTGTCTAAACGCAAAGAACTTAATGCAAAGTATCGCCAGTTTAGCTCAGAGAGATTATAGAACTCCATTCAACTGCGTCAAATTATTCATCAACAATGTGATGGCGTCCATAATCACATGGCGCGTGGTGACATCGGATGGAACTATGAAACCCAAGCAGTGCATCAACTCATCACAAAGGGGACTCATCATACGACTAACGGGTGCGTACGGAACAACGTCGCACAAAGCGCTAACCGTACCATTAGGAATAATTCTACTCGACCTCGTGGTTAAAGAACGGACAGCTACATATTGGCTGCGGAAGGGGGACGGCACCAAGGTACAAGCAATACTACGAACAGAGACACACGCGAAGGAGCAAGTAAGATAGGCTATCATCACTTTATGGCAAAAAAGATGGGACCAATCAATGAAAGGTTGAATAACTTAAGAATTCATGCCATATATAGCCAGCCACACAGATCAAGACAAAACCATTCATACCGACTCAGACGTTAATACAATTCTTAACAGGACACGCAGCCTAATCCACATACAAACCACATTCAAATACAGATTCAAAATAATGGGTACGAACAGGTGTACATGCGGAGCAATAGGTACACCTGAACATAAGAGTTGAAATATCGGAACCTACTAGACCCTACGTGTGATTTTCTAATGCTCCACCCGAAGGTACTACATTGATCAGAAAGCGAGTTTTTAAACTGAAAAATTTTAAATTTTTCCGAACCCTTGCTGTTCCAAGCAAGGTATGGATCTTTAACGTGCATGACAACACACACACACGGAACCTCCATTTTACCTCTCATCTGAACGAGAGCGTATTTTTGTGAAAAATGCTTGCCTAACATTTTTCAAGCGGACCGTGTCGGGATTCGAACCCGGAATCTTGGGCGTAGTAGTCACACGCATACCAACTACGCCACGGAACCGCCTGACCTACTAGACCCGTTCATTTACATTCCCAATGCTCCACCTGAAGGTACTACATTGGCCAGGAGGCGAGTTTTTGTTGCCTGGAAATTTTAGAATTTTGCCGAACCCTTGTCGTTCCAGGCAAGGTAGGGATCTTTAACGTGCGTGACAACACTCGCACACGGGACCTCCATTTAACCTCTCATCCGAACGAGGGCGTAATTTTGTGAAAAATGCTCACCTGCCATTTTTCAAGCAGTCGGCCGTGTCGGGATTTGAACCCGGGACCTTGGGATCCGTAGTCTTACGCTTACTACATTGATCCACGGCGACGCTGACCTACTAGACCCGCAGAACCCAAACAACACCCAACAAGAACGTGACAGAATCAATCACAACGTACAAAACGAAAAGAAGCTGAAGGACATCATATGGGACAAAGACTTTTCCCACATATAAACTCGCTAACACAGAAAACAACCAAAACCATTTACAACCCGTGAACAATAAAAATAAAACGCAACACACAATGACTACAACAAAAACGAAACAACATTTGTGCGACAATCCCTGGAACTACTGGTGGCGATACCGCTGAAGCCTACCAGTGGTCACGCTGCTGAGGCACCAAAAAAAAAGCAAAAAAATTACTGAATACGACGAACCACTATACAAGTGATTTGTGCATCGACTTTATCTACACATAAAAATAAGTCTCAATATAATCAAATACTAACACGTAGGATAAGATTAGTAAAATAGGATTTTTTTTTTTAATTAGCACTTAACTCATTTAAACTAGAAATATCTACACTAAATGTGGCAACTCGAGACAGTGCAAAATTCACTCCCAGACTTAACTAAATGCAAAACATGGGAACAAACCTAGAAACAGACACCTTTCTAAATTAACCGATAAAACACACAAACGCCCAAATCAAAATACACAACGTTTCTCAGACCGCGCATGAGCTATTTGGTTGCCGGATGCCGTTGGTCAGAGCACGTGCAGTAGTGCTCAACTTTTGGTCGAGGATTTTGGCTGCCGATGGTTTGGGATTGAGAGGGGAGCACACTCAACATCAATCGAAAAACGCGGACGCACACACACACACACAAAAACACAGCACCCAAATGCCCAAAACAAAACACACAACACACAAACATACACACTCACGC
Organism: Platerodrilus igneus; assembly: GCA_036346225.1. Taxonomy (NCBI): domain Eukaryota; kingdom Metazoa; phylum Arthropoda; class Insecta; order Coleoptera; family Lycidae; genus Platerodrilus; species Platerodrilus igneus. Next base: position 1,278,046 of record JARFIW010000099.1, read on the forward strand.
ACGCACACACACAAACACACACACAAAAACATAGCACCCAAATGCCCAAAACAAAACACACAACACACAAACATACACATCACGCCCACACACTGAAACATGCACACACAGACACACGCAAACACACACATACACAAAAACAATACAACCCGTTTTGAACCGCGCGTGAGCACTCCGATTTCTGGCTACCGATAGCCAGAGCACATTAGGTAGTGTTCAAGTCTCATTCATGGATTTCCGGCTGCCAATGGTCTGAGAGCGAAAGGAGAGAACACTAAAAACATTAACATACCATAAATACACATACTAACTCTCTCTTTCGCGCGCGCGCACACACAAACACACTCACACATACACGCGCACGCGCACGCGTACGCACACGCACACGCACACGCACACGCACACGCACACGCACACGCACACGCACACGCACACGCACACGCAGACGCACACGTACACGTACACGCACACGCACACGCACACGCACACGCACACACACACACACACACACACACACACACACACACACACAAGCACAGACATTATACACAAACACCCCAAACAAAAGCCAAAACACAACACACAAATACATACATACACTCACGCGCACACACATCGGTTAGATATTAGGGGTGAAACGAGTCCTCTTAAACGTTAGACAGCAGACTAAGAAGCATGTAAGAGAAAGAAATAAACAAATAGTTCCCAACAAGATGTCACATAAATGATCAGAAGAAGTCGCTTAATTTAAACTTAAATTTAACATGAAGCTACTAAAAGGAATTTGATACGTGTCAAAATTACGCGTAGCAAATTTAAAGTATAAAATAAAAATATAAAATTCAGTAAGGAGTTTAATATAAAATATTCAATAATTAGAGCGATGTAGGAACTTTACTACCACATTTCTGGTCTCGGAAACAATTGAGAATTGAACTGAACTGAACTAAATCGATTTAGAATTAGTTATACAATGCATTGTTGCCAAATTATAAAAACCGATCAGCTCGTCCAAACTGCAATCATATTTCGTAAAAATGCAATATGATTTACTTCATTTCTTTGAATTTTAATTGAAAACACCTATCTATCATGTATTTTCTGTTCACACTTTTGTACGTTACCCGCAATAAAATACTATTTTGTACTACAAAATAAATATCCGACAGGTGACATATCAGAAAGCTCCAACACGTCACGCAAAGATTAGCAAAAATATATTTGTTTCCATAACCTAATTTTATCCTGGCAGTATAGATAATAATCCAATTGTATATTAACGCTCGATACGTAAAAGCGTTTTAATTTAGCGATCGGGACGAGTGTTCGTGACAGTGGTAATTTACAGCTCAACTTTGTAAATGAATTCTTTTGTTGTGTTCCGTTTCTGTGGATCGGATAACAACCTGTGGATTATTAAACGTCCAGCAGGCATATAATGGATTTATCAAATAAGGTGAAAGAACAACGCTGAGATAATAAAAAAAGTTTGGAATCTGTTCGATATGTTATACAAGCTTGTCACAAGGACGGAACAATGTCCAATCACTAAAGAATAATTATAGTATTTTCTTCGAGTTTTTTCCTTTTCTGAAAGCACGTTGCACAGCTGTATACGAGGTGCTGTGAGAATGTTTGTAAGCTATATTTGGGACGGCTAAAGAACGCGAGTGTAGAGATCGACGCGCAAGCTACCATGAACGTAATACCTAATCAATCAATGTACCGAGTTGCGTTGCGCGAGAAGTCGTATTCGGTCTACGCGAGTTAAGGTTCGGGCCTTGGGAGCTGCCTTTTTAAAAACCAGTTCCAAAACTTCTTAACAAATTTATTTTATTTATACAGAAATTAATTGTGGAATTTTGAGAAGTTGATTCAAATTAATTAATAAATGTACTATATTGAGTAGTCTAAGCAGATTGCAATGCTAAAGAGAAATAATTGACTGACTCACTTGAGTAACTTGAACAACGAAGTATGAAGTTCGAAGACTGACTGCCGCGTCCTTGAGCTCCCGGGCTTTCTATAATGTTCCTACCTCCTCACATGGCTGTGGGAACTTGCAGATCTCATGCTTGCTTATTCCTAATACTGTTCATAATTACATTATTGTAATCTTAATTTCTAGGTAATCACGGTACCTGACCGTCTGTGACCTGACATCTGCAGTGTCACTATCGTCTGCGATACAAAGTAACGCATCCGTTCTCATGAACGTTAATAAACTTTATAAATTGTCTTTGTATTTACTTTCTTGCACTTCACTATACATTTTCTTACACTTTCTAATAATTTCCTAATTATTCTATTTTATAATATATACATCAATTGAGGAATATATAACTCTTCCCGACGTACATTAAAAATTAAGGGTTTTCCTTTTCTTGATTTTTAATTTAAGATTCAGTAAATTCATTTAATTTCATTGCTTAAAATTCATAGTTTCTAATGCTACATTTGTTTCTTTGTTTACCTCGGTTGCCTTAAATCTAAAACTGCTTTCTTTATTTTTATACCTAATATACATTTGGTAAATTACATAAATAATCAATAAAATAGTCAAAATAATTAATACAATTGTTCAAACACTAATGTTATCGTAGTGCACTTTGGGCGTTTTTAGTTCGCTTAGATGTTCCTTATAATTTTCCATAAGTTTCATGGCGTGGTTGAGGTTGTCTAGTTCTAGATGTTCGAGTTGCATGGGTTTTTGAAGTATTTCTTCGTCTTCAATTGGGGTTGTCTTGATTTGTAATTTTGATAAGTTTGCTAATTTCTTGGTTGTACGGCATCTTGGTAAACTCTGATTATTTCATTTTTCAGTTTTAAATAACAATCTTCCTTAAGGGTAATTAATTTACTTCCGATTAGTGCTAAGGTGCTTTCGTCTTCATTGCAGTGGATTGTTGCTATTACTTCTGTGGGGAAAAATGACCATCCATTTGTTTTATGTTACTTTTTGGATCTTCATATTGGTGATTTGTACGGGTTTGGCTTCACAGTTGTCGTAATGATTTAAAAATTTTAATAATTGTACTTCGCAAGGGCTGTCTTCTTGAATGATTGTCGTTGTCAATGATTGGCATAAATATTGATTTGGTGTGACTTCATCACATTTTTCGTTTGTATAACCATATCTTAGTTCATTTAAGGATAGGAATTTGGTTTTGGGTATAATAACTTGGTATGTGCTAGTCATTTTCATTGGAAAAGCAAATAAATGCTAATAATTATAATTGTTATTCTCTACTATTGGGATCTCTATTAAAAATGTTATGTCGTTATTTTTTACATAGCCTTTGCCTATAGCTATTTTTTCAAATATTAAAATGTTTGATTCTACTATTTGAAAAGGTAATTTACTGTTGGTTATAAATGATTTAATTCTAAATTATTCCCTTAATAAATCAATTGGTTCTATGATACTGGAATGTAGGGTATTTAATTTTGCAAATGTTACTGCGTTTTCTAACGTGGCTAAAATTTATTGAATTAAGGTAAGGGTTGATATTATTTGGCTGTGTATTGTGTTAAATCTAATTAAATCTCGCATGACTAACACGGTAGTTTGCATGTTATTTTCGAGGGTTTGTGTTCGGTTGGCTATACTATTTTGGTTTCTAACTAATTTTCTTAGCGTCTCATTGAATTTTATAATAGTTGATTGCGTCAATGATATTTGGTTGCTAATTATGGTTTTTATGTTGTTTTGATTTTCGATTAATTGTTGTATTGCGTTGTCATAACGTTCTGCGTCTTGATTATCTAAATTGCATGTGATTGCTTTTATTATGTTTCCTAATCCGTTGATTAGTCCTCTTTTTCTTCTTGCCGTTTATTCTGGGGGTATAAATCGGTTAAATTTATCTTCTATGTTTCCCAAAATACTTTCTATTATGCTGTCATAATTCATCGGCGGCTCCGTGGTGTAGTGGTATGTGTGTGACTACTACGCCCAAGGTCCCGGGTTCGAATCCCGACACGGTCCGCTTGAAAAATGTTAGGCGAGCATTTTTCACAAAAATACACCCTCGTTCGGATGAGAGGTAAAATGGAGGTCCCGTGTGTGAGTGTTGTCACGCACGTTAAAGATCCCTACCTTGCTCGGAACAGCAAGGGTTCGGCAAAATTCCAAATTTTCCAGGTAAAAAAAACTCGCTTCCTGGCCAATGTAGTACCTTCGGGTGGAGCATTGGAAAAAAAAATCAAATGTAGTGTCATAATTCATCATTTCTATTACGTATTTCTTTCTGAATTCTGTTGTGTCCATTGATTGTTTTAATCGGTAATAATTGTTTTTGATTATTTGAAATTCTTGTTTTAGTTCCGTTATATCGAATTTTTCTGCAAAGGTCCAATAGTCTATGGTATTTTGCATACTGCCTAATTTTATTGGTAGTATACCGGGGTTGTTTTTTATGTCTTCAATTGTTATTTCGGTGTCCGTTCTACCAAGATTGTAATCTGTAACGGGCACTTTTAATAGTTGAACATTTTACGCTTTTTCTCAACTAGTAAATACCTTTCTGCAATTACTATTTCTATATTTTATATTTATTAACTCCTTAGGCGAATGCGTCGTATTAATTATAAATTGCATCGTTCTTGTCTTGGCGTTCAAATAAATTTTGTTCCTTATGTGGATATACAAGTTTAGATAAGAGTCGATAAGCGGTTGTAGTAACAACGATGGTATTATTAACAGATGAGTAGTTTGAGTTTGCTCTTCGATCCTACAGATTAATTACGTAAAAGATAGTGTGTGCTGTTTGCTTTGAAAAGGGTCGTATTGTTTTAGTGATACGCGTAGCTTTACTAATTGTTCTGTTTGTTGCTTTTCTGTTGGAAAAAAAAATGATAGAACTTGTTGACTCGACCGCACGTGCTTGTTTTACGGAACATTATTTTAGTGATACGCGTTGGCTTACTAATTGTTTTTAGTTGTTTTTCTTGTGAGATAAATGTTTTAAGGAACATTTGACGGACTTGCTTTAGAGATACACGTGCTTTACCCGTTATGGTTCTTTTTAGTTGTTTTGTTTTTTGATATTTAAAAACTGTGTGTGGAATCTAGTTTCGCGGTCCTGTTCTTCTCAGAGTAGCGCATACTTTGGATTATTTAAATACAGTGATACTGTAGTTTCTGAATTTTCTAACAACAAAGAATCTGAAAGGGATCATTACTTGCGCAAATTTCGTTATTTGCAAAATATGGCAGATTGCCGGCTTACAAAGGTATTATTGGAAGTTTCTCACTGCTTGCTGGGATGTTTATGAACATAATATACATCTGGTCCCAGTTGGAATTGAACTAGTGCTGCGGAATATTTCAAAATTATTGTCTTAGGAAATAGAATTTATCAAGGCTACATAGTTCCGACGCGTGATAATGTTTGCTGCTAACACCAGTGAAATACGTAGGTGTGATTAGTGTAACGTGTGATAAGTTCCATCAACACCCTCACAGTCAAGGGTGAAGTGCTTCGTTAGTGCAGGACATCGTTGATTCCCACACTTCAGCTGCAAGGAAGCGTTGCTGAAGGACTTTTGTAAGTTGAACTATTTCCTACTAGTTATTACTTTAAATATCTATTCGTTGCTTTACCACATCTTTGTCGTTCTGATACCTTTTACAATAGACTTGCATGCTATTTTAAAACATAGAAAGAAAAAAGAAGGAAAGAAAAATCAATACCACTGAATTACTCATACCAATTGTGTCTTATCTATTTATCTTTTGTCAACATGTTATCTGATTTATGTTTAATTGGTGTGTGAGGAAACGTTTCTGCTACTCCCCAATATTACCTCACTTTGTACTAAACATTTTTCTGTATTGCTTTTACCGTTGTTATATTATATAATTTATCTAAACAGATTGTGTTTTTACATTCTACCAAGTACTGAATAACTTAGACTATGCATTGCTGCTATGCTTTTTCTTTATTTCAGGTTTGCAGGACTAATCTTTTTTATTCATCATCATCATCATTTTGTTATCGACCTTACTTAAGGTCGGTTTGACGCAGCTCTAACTTTTTTTCTATTCTGTGCTAATCTAAAAAGCTCTACATACCCTTCACAACCTAAATTTCTAATAATTTGACTAATATAGCTTGGTCTAGGTCTTCCTATATCCTTCTATCTTTTTCCTATCCACCTGGCTCTACATAGATATTAGCAACCTGATGGTTGTTAAAGAACTTTAACATGTTTACATGATTACCATTTATAAGGAAATGAAATTATCCGCTTCAAAAAGGAAAAGTGTTAAATTATATGTTATGGTAAGGCTTAAGCAACAAATCGCTGCCAACATGCCAGACCGCTACCTAATTGTGAGTTATGTCATGGTGACGTTTATTAAATTATGTTATGGTAAGGCTTAAGCAACGAAACGCTACCAACATGCCAGACCGCTAACCAATTGTGAATCATGTCCTGATGACATTTAGTTAACTGATTTTTATTTTTCTTTTTGTTTTGTTTTCGAACTTACTTAAAGTCGATTTGACGCAGCTCTAAATTCTTTTCTATTCTGAGCTAGTCTAAAAAGGTCTACATACCCTTCACAACCTACATCTCTAATAATTTTACTAATATAGCTTTGTCTAGGCCTTCCTACTCTATTTTTATTTGGTAGTCTATAATCCAAGACTTTACTAAATAGTCCCTCATGTCTTAACTGGTGTCCTATCATTCTATCTCTCCTGACCTTCAATTGTTTACACATACAGGGATCCTCAACTATCCTTCTATAAACTTCCTCGTTTGTTACTCTATCTGTCCAACTAATCTTTAACATTCTTCTATAACACCAAGTTTCAAAAGCTTCTATCTTTTTCTTATCTGCTTCTTTAATTGTCCAAGTCTCACTACCGTATAGTAGAACGCTCCATACGTACGACTTTAAGAAACTTTTTCTATTATCTAAACTAATACTATTAGCTATTAGTAAGTTTTCTTTTAAAAACATTTTTCTAGCTTGAGCTATTCTAGCTACTAATCCCTTCTGCTACGTCCATCTTTTGTAATTATACTACCTAAATAGCAAAATTCATCTACCTCCTCTAACTCGGTATTACCTATTTTTAATTTTGGTTTAGAACTAGGCTGTAACTCACTTGTCATTATCTTTGTCTTTACTGAGTTAATTCTCATACTATAGTTACTCCGTAGTATCTCATCTAAAATATTTAAAAACTCTCCTAACTCTTTTCTAGACTCTGCTATAATGGCTATATCATCTGCAAAACGTAACATGTCTATTTTCTGTCCCTGTACACTAATACCTATCTCTTTTCTCTCTCTGGCTAAGTTTAAAGCTTCCTCAATATAAACATTAAAAATGAAGGGAGACAGTATACAACCCTGTCTAACACCATTTCTAATCTTAGCTTCCTTTTCTATTTCATCAAATCTAATTACTACGCTTTGGTTTTTAAATAGACTGTAAATAATTTTTCTATCCCTATGAGAGATTCCCATTTTTTGCAAAACCCTGAACATAACAATCCAATTAACCCTATCAAATGCTTTTTCTAAATCTACAAACGCAAAATGAGTCTTTTTATTTTTTTGTAACCTTTTTTCGATAATTATCCTAATCATTAGTATCGGTTCTCTAGTCCCTCTGTCTTTACGTAAACCATATTGGTCTTCGCCTAAATAATTCTCAGTCAAAACTTCTACTCTATTTTTAATTATTATTGTTAGTATTTTGGAAGCATGAGAAGTTAAACTAACCGTTCTAAAATTCTCACACCTATCAGCTCCTGACTTTTTTGGGATTGGGATAATAATATTTTTTTCGAAATCTATTGGAACCTCACCTGTCTCATATATTACTTTTACTAGTTCCTATAATCTATCTAAAGTTTTCTGACTTGCATATTTTATTAATTCTGCGGGAATATCGTCTATCCCTGGCGCTTTATTTATTTTAAGATTCCGAACAGCTCTATCAAATTCCTCTCTTAATATTGAGAACCCTATTTCTGCATCCTTTTCTTGGTCGTTTTCTAACTCATCCATATCGTCTCCCTTATATAAACCTTCTAAATATCTTTTCCATCTATCTGCTACCTCAACTTTATTTATTAGAAGCTCATTATTCTCGTCTCTAATAGCATTATATTTATTCCTATCTTCCCCAAAAAACTTTTTAACTGCCCTGTAAGCCCTGTCTGTCTTACCTACTCTCAAATCATCTTGTATTCCCTTACAATTCTCCTCCATCCATTTATTTCTAGCTTTTCTACACTCATGTACTATCTTATTTCTAACTCTATTATATTTTTGCTTACTTTCACTATCCACTTCTCTGAAAGGTTTAAGCTTTCTTCTATTCTCTATTAAATCTAATATCTCCTTTGTTACCCACGGTTTTCTCGCTTCTATTTTTTTCTTACCTATAGTTTGTGTTGCTGTATCATGTACAGTCAGTTTTATTTCTTTCCATCTATTTTCTACGTTCCCTCCTACAGCTATCTCTTTGCTCTTATTATCTAATACTTGTTTATATTTCTCTTTTACCCTACTATCATTAAGCTTACCTAGATCCCATCCCTCTCTTTTAACCTTTCTCAATTTTTTGAATTTTAGTTTACACTTCATTTTAACTAAGTTATGATCGCTATCTATGTCAGCCCCTGGATAACTACAACAGTTTTTTACTTGGTTTCTAAATCTTTGTTTAACTAAAATGTAATCTATTTGGTATCTAGCCCTATCACCTGGCGCTTTCCAGGTATATCTTCTCCTAACATGTTGTTCGAATAGGGTGTTTACAGTTACTAATCTATGTTCCTTGCAAAACTCAACTAATCTTTCTCCTCTATTATTTCGTCTGGCATACCCAAATTTTCCTACCATTTTTCCCTCACTACCTTCTCCCACTTACGCATTAAAATCGCCCATAACTATTAAATTCTCATCTCCTTTTACTTTTCTCACTATACTATTTATATCCTAGTATACCTTTTCTACTTCCTCATCCTCGTACTGAGTTGTTGGCATGTAAACCTGTACTAAAACAGTGTCTGTGGGTTTTGTACTCAATCTAACCATAATTATTCTATCACTAAATTGTAAGTACTCTTTAACTTTATGCCCTAATCTTTTACCTAACACTATTCCTACGCCTGCCTGTTCATTAGTTGAAGAAGTTGTAATTATTCTATAATTATCTTTCCAAAAGTCATTACTATCTGGCCATCTCACCTCACTAATACCTAAAATGTCCAGCTTTTCCTTTCTCATTTCGACTAATAAATTTGTTAACTTATCTACTCTGAGTAATGACCTTACATTCCAAGTCCCTATCACTAAATCGAACTGTTGTTTTATATTCTTACGATGACGAGCCCCAAGTACCCCCTCCCGGAGATCCGAATGAGGGAGTATTTTACCTCCGGACAAGAATTTTACTTGTAAGCTCTCCATCATATGTATTTCGTGTTTTAGGCCACGCACACCTGGGAAATATTGTGGTAGGCCCCCATATCTTTCCACAACGCAGTTTTTAAAGATTTTAGCAAAAAGCCGTATCCGTCATGGCCAACCCCCAACAAGCTTGTAAATTATTGAGGATCGCCCGAGACCAACCGACCCTTCTCCAATATCTTTTAGCCACAAGGCTGCTGCCCCTTACTGCGCCTTTTAATCGCCTTTTACGATAAGCAGGCTTACTATAGTAGTATTCTTTATCCCCTACTATAGGGAACTTTTATTGCAGGTTTACTATTCTAATTTCTTTTATTGCAGGTACTGTTACTAACTCCTTATCGCCGCATACATTATATGTCAGTCTGCTTTCTACAATGATTCTCCATTTGAAAGTACAGGGTGTCTGAAGTTTTTCAAGTGAATGTATTTTGTTATTTTGTCGTTGTCTACCACGGCTATGTTTTTGTCCGATATTCTTTTAATTTTAAATGGGCCTAAATTTCTGGGTGCCGTTTTGTGTCGTTTGCCTTGGAAATTTTCTCGTATACGGTTTGTCCTATTGAGAATTTATTTGCGTCGGTATCTTTATTGCGAGTTGTGGTAATGCGGTCCTTGTCGTTATCTAATTTATCCTTTACTTTATCATAAGTTATTTTCAGTTTTTTTAATGATTTTTGGCATATTGCTGATATACTTCTTTGTTATAAGGTATATCATAAGGGTTGCGTGAGTCTGAATGTCCTAAAGTTAATTCTAATGGTGTAAAATTGGTTAATGAATGGATTGTGTTGTTATAGGCAATTAATGCGTACGACATTAAAGTAGTAATGTGTTCTTTCTTATAGGGTATTCTTAGTAATCTGATTTGTTCTAGCAGGGTTGAATGTAGTCTTTCGATTAGTCCATTTGATTCAGGTTGCTTTTCAGTTATAAAATGAATTTTTATTTTGTGAAGTTCAAAAGTGTTTTGAATCATTTCATTTTTAAATTCGCTGCCGTTATCTAACCTTATTGTTTCGGGCGTTCCATAAAATGTAAAGTACTGTAAAAATCCTTGGGTTACGTCAATACTATTTTTAGAGGTGATTGGTATTGCTTGGCCTATTTTTGTAAATGCGTCTACAATTGTCAAATAGCTTTGTGCTTCAACTACTAGAGTATCGGCATGCAATTTCTTAAAAGGATTGTCAAGTGTTTTAGTTAACATTAAGGGTATTTTTGGGGGTTTCTTGTAGTATTTCGCTTTGTCGCATAGTTCACATTGATTAATAAAGTCTGTAGTTAGTTCTTTCATGTCCTTGAAATAATATCGTTTCATGATTTGCTTTAGGGTTTCATTAATTCCACGATGGTTGGTTTCGGATTACATCATTTATTTCGTCAGGGTCGTCTAAGGTTATTAGTTTTCTTATGCATCTTATAAGTTTAGGGCCAGAGTTATTAAATAATTTAACATATAATTCTGAAAATCGTTTATACAAGTTTTCGGTGTTAAAGTAAAAGTAAAATGGTTTTTTTAAGTTTGCATAGCCATACTAATGGTCTATGATCGGTGTATATATAAAATTTTCATCCGTATATGTATGGTTTAAAATACTTTGTTGCCCAAATTATAATTAGCAATTCTTTCTCTATCGTGCTATATTTCTGTTCGGTTTAGTTTGGGGTTCTGAATGCGTAGCTGATGGGTTTATCGTTGCCTACTGTTCCTTGGCTTAATACTGCGCCTAATGCTACATTTGATGCGTCTGTCGTTAATATGAATGGTTTCGAAAAGTCGGGGTATTCTAATACGAGGTGATTTGTTAATATACTTTTAATTTTATCTACAGCTTTAATAAATTCTGGGGCCTGTTCAATTTTATGTCCTTGCTTTAAACAATTTGTCAGGGCTTGGTTAATTGAGCATAGCCTTTAATAAATTTGCGGTAGTAACCACTAAATCCTAAAAAATCCTTCTATTTCTTTGTTCGTTTTTGGTATGGGGTAATTTAGTACTGCATTTGTTTTATCGGGGTTCGGTATAACTCCTTGGGATGTTATATGTCTTAAAAATGCTACTTCGTCCTGTAAAAATTCGCTCTTTTCTAATTGTACTTTAAATTGTGCTTTTCTTATTCTTTCGAACACTTCTTTTAATCTTTCTATATGTTCCACTAATGATGTTGAATAAACTATGATATCGTCTAGGTATACAAGACATTTTTCGTTGTGTATCCCACGTAGTATATTTATTGTCCATAACTCGTTGAAAATTTGCGGGTGCGTGCTTTAATCTAAATGACATCCTTTTATATTCATAATATCTTTTAGGTGTGCTAAAGGCTCTTTCTACTTAATGGTATCCTGACGCTAGATCTAATGTTGAAAAATATTGGCACTTGCCTAATTTATCTAAAATTTCTGTTATATTTGGTAATGGGTACTTGTCGTCTACTGTTTTTTTATTTAGCTTTTTATAATCCATTACCATTCTATATTTTCTCTTTCCTGATGCGTCTAATTTCTTGGGTACTATTAATACGGGGCTGCTCCATGCGGTGTTGGAATGTCAGCTTCTTCCTGACTTACCTGAGGTAGTCGGTATGCTTGTGTAAATATAGGTTTGTTATCCGTTAGTTCGATATTATGTTTGACTGTATTTGTAAATGTTAGGGGTATTCCTTCACAATGGAAAATGTCGCGGTATTCAAAACATAAATTTTTAATTGTTCTTTGCCCTTCTTGATTGATGTCGGTATTAAAGCGAATGTTACTTAAATTTTCTCTTAACATTTCGTCGTTTTCTGCGGAGTTGTAATTGTCGTTTAAATTAAACATTTGACAAATGCTTAGAAAAAATTTGAATCAATTTTTAATATTAGCTAGCTAGATTTGGATAGTTTTAAGACGACCCTTCAGGTCGAACCGGTAAGCAGAGCTGGAAGCTGCTATCCGGTATTACGGATCCCTCCCCATTCATTTTTGCATGTGTCTTGTGGATCGGGCTAACTCCAGAATCAACGCTAGGGATACCATTCTTTAAACCCTAATTTTAGTTTCAGTTTGTTAGATTTTTATTTAGTATTGACTAACCTGAAGTTAGTTTAAATTTGGAGCACATTTACTTTTCGCGTTTAAACCCAATGTAGTACCTTCGGGTGGAGCATTGACGACGTGAGAGCATAGCGACCCTTAACTACATTATAATGTCCACTCATAGTCTCGGAGGTTTCGTCGACTTGCCACTTATTAATTTTATTCGCCAAGCCCTGGGATGCAACCGTATCGTCGACTACTGATTGCCCGTTGGCGTTGACAAAAGTCGGAGTACTTCCCTCGTTAACAAAAACAAGGTCATTTGATTCAGCCCATTCAACCGTGGCCAAACTTCTTTCATTCGTAGTACTTGACCCAATCATGACGGTTTTTGGGTTGAGGTCTCCGCCAATTAGGAAGTCTTTCCCTGTTTGTCTGCTATGGGTTTCTATATTAGTTAATAGTCTGTTAAAACTCTCCACATCCTCATTTGGTAAGTGAAATAGATCCAGAAATCTCTTAGCTCTACTCCTACAAACCCGTCTCCACTATATATGTTCCTGATGTCTGTACCCCTATTAAACCATATTGCGTAGTCTCCTTTATTGTCGACGCAGTATTTTGTTGACAGTTTTAGGCGGCTCTTGAATAATGCCCACAAATATGTTTTCTTCATATACCACCTGTGTCAGTAAATCGTCTGCTGCTCTGTGTCGATCTAGGTTTATTTGCAGAGTTTTTAGTACGCTAGGTTTATAATGCGGTTGTTGGCGTCTACTAAACATAATTAATTATATATTAGAATATCACTCCGCCTTGTCTGGCTCGCTTCTCCTATTGCCCTTCTGAAAGCTGGGCATCTGTTTCCACCCGGTGTATGTCTTTTTATGTTACACACTACGCAAAACGCTTCCTCATTACACTCTTTGGCCTAATGCCCCTGTTTACCACACCTATGACAGAGATCAGATCTATCGGGTCCTATGCATGTCTTCGCGAGATGGTTATATCCCAGACACCTGTAGCATCTCTGCATGATTACTCTTCTTTCCAGAAAGCATCTAGCAAACCCATCCCTAATTTTTCCATCTAAGAGTTTATGCGCAACGCCTTTACTCACAGTTAGTGTGACAATTTTCTTTTGGTATCTGCTAGGTCTTAATTCCCCTAACTTGAAGTTTTCTTCCTCAAGAGTACCGATTTTCTCCTCTAATGCCTCAATTATCTCATGCCGCTCCGTTGTGGCATCCAGCCCTTTGATATGGAAGATTGCCATCTCTTCCTTACTTTTTCTTCCCAATTCTCTGACTTGAACGTGATCTCCCTTATTTTGTATAATGTTTTTTATCTTCGTCAATGCGGCATCGTCTTTTCTAGTAACTATTAAAACCTGCCCATTTCTTGTTCTCCTTACCGCTTCTATCATGGGAGCAACTGAATCAGTCTTTAAAGCAGGTTTTAGTTCAGTCCATGTCGCTTGATAGTCTTTTTCTTTACAATCCACAATTAGTGCATATGTGTCTTTGTATGAGCTTGGTTTACGCCCGTTTTGTCCCTTATTCAGCTTTTGTCCCGTCGTATTCACTGTCATCCTGGCTTTTGTTTCGTGGTATACCGCGATATCATTTTTTGTAAGGTGTTTACTTCCATGTTATTTACATGGTGAAAAGCTATCCACTGTTCTTCCTTAGTTTCCTCTTTTATTACAAGAAAGGTATTCAGCATGCCCTCTTCGGTGCCGTCGATCTTTGCTTTAACTGATCTTGCTTGGAACGTATCTTTGTAAAGTGTTCTATTACATGTAAATCATCACCTGTGTGTTGTAGCTCTGGATATCTATGTCGACATTGTTTTTGTATCCCTTGGTCCATTTTGCAATTGTTTGGTTTCACAAAGACGATGTTTGTTACGCCATCCTTTGCCCCTAGAGGATTTCCCTCGATGATCTCCGTCCGACCATACCATTCCTGTTTCCAGATTTTGTTCTTCATACTTTTTGACCTCTCTTTAGTAATTACCTACGGGAGATTTTCAAGATAGTTCTCCGGTTGTGTATCCCAAGCATTTGCTTGGGTTTCAGCATCTCTCCTTTCTCCTTCCGTCCTCGTCGCGGTCTTATTTCTTTCGAGTCTCTCAATTCTAGCTCAGTTTCCTTATGTAGAGAACTTTCTTTTTTCAGGTTTTCTTCCTCCCTATTATGATACTTAAACATGAAATCCATAGCAGCTGTTTTAATTTCCATAAGATAATTTTTTATGGGTATATGCACATTTTTGTTCTGTTTACTAAAGGCAACGGCCCTCTCAACGTGTTTAATTATTACTAGCTGTAATTGTGCTGCCAGATCTATCTTAGTATAGGTGGTAGATTCCTTTACCCCTATTCGGTGCGGAACAGCAACTTTTCGTCTTTTGGTCTGCTGGAGTTGGTTTTGAGCGGTATCTGTTTCTATTTCTAACTCTTCTACCGAATGACTTCTCTGTTTGGAAGGGGGATGTTCTAATAACTCTTGGACATCTTTTAAACGCAATTTCTTCTTCTTTTTCATTTTGGGCTACCGGAGGCGTATTTTTTTAAAAATCGAGTAATTGCCTTCCCAGAATCCATAAAGCGACACTCCGAGGCGGTGGTGGATTCTCCGACACTTGCGGTGCCTGTACCACCCTGGGGTAATATTTCTTTATTAATCGATTCTATCATATCAGTTCCAGTCTACGATCAGGCGAACGTCCACTTCTTTGCCTGGGTCGTTAATCAATTCTGAGGCGATGCATTCCATTTATGTCGATAATCATTTCCATGTAGTATATAAAAAAAGAATTAAAGAAAGAAAGTAGAAAAGAAAGGAAGAGACCCGTCTGCCCTCGGGAAACCTAATAGCCACTCGGGGCCTGAAGAGAAGAGAGTCGGGGTCGATAGCATAAGAGTAGAAGGTTGACCCCTGATAGAAAAGATTAAAAGAGGCTCTACCCAAAGATAGGTACGAGAGGGTACCTACGAAGCAAAGTAGAGCCAAGAAGAAAGACCCCCTCTTCCTTTATCCGTGCTTGAGACCGACTGAAGCCCTATTGAGTGGATGTGCCACCTACGTGCAGCACCCACCCCGCCACAGACGAAGTTAACCTAACATAACCTAACCTAATATTTGAAGAATTATTTTAAATGTCTACAATATTTATTCACAAGCAAAATACAAAAAACCAATGAAATTAATATGAAATGGAATATTCAACCTCGGAAATCAGTGTATTGAAAGCGAATTGCTTGCAGAAGAGCTTTGAACAGATCGCGGTTCTGCTTATTGTTCCAGCGGCGCCATAGGTATTCGCAGAGATGGTCAGCAAATGCTTCTTCTGGAACCTTTTTGTCAGCAAAATAGCTTTTTGCAGGGCGCCAGTTTGCTTCGACTCCTTGCGTGTGAACATCTGTAACAGGGTCTAAAAGAAGCAATTAATTAAAATGAAAAAAACGCAAAAATAACTTACCAACAAAGTATTTCTTATGATTAACTGGTTTATGCAAATAAGCATGACTGGGCAGCAACAATTAAGCGCGCCACTGATCAGTATAGATGATCGATCCGGGAGCAACGTACCATTCAATCTCAGGGATTAAATCTTCTGCGCCGTTCTTATTATCCGGACAAACAACCATCCGAAAATCATTGTTTGCCTCGGAGCACATCCCGAGCACTCAGTGGCCTTCAACTATACGGCCTTTATTGTATTTACGCTTACCAATTATTGACTCATCAATCTGAACAGCAATGCCAGGGCCTCCAGCTGTTCAGTTGAAAAGTGATCGACAACCATTTCTCTAGCGTATTTGAATCTAAAGTAAATCAATAAACAAGATTAGATTAAATTAACCAAATGCTAAATAAATTTACCTGGCAGCAATTGTTTCGGGAGACAACAGAGTTTCCGAATTATCGTGTCTGCATTCAAGAGTAACGTGAGTTATGTATCCCCCAATTTATATATGTATTATAAAATAGAATCTAATAGGAAATTATTAGAAATCATTAAGAAATCATTAAGTCAAGTACAACAATGTAATTCAAGGATAAATATAAAAAAAGTGATTAACAGTTCATGACAAGGGATGCAATACAATGTATTCCAGACGATAGTGATACTGCAAGTGGCAGGTCACACACTGTTTAGATACCGTGATTACATAGAAAGTAAGATTGTTACGATGTGTTAATAGAAATAAGCAGACATGAGTTCTGCAAGTTCCCACAGAATTATGAGGGGCAGGGACAACATAAATACCACGGGAGCCCCAAGACCAGTCAGACAGTCAAAGTATTTTAGCTTTAACCTTGCAGTTTGCTTAGGGTACTCACCCTAATAACAGCTCACTTAGTAATTATTTTACGACTTAGAATATTAAATTAAAATTGTTCAAATTCCATAATTAATGTCTGTTTAAACTAATAAAATTTGCTACGAAGTTTTTGAAAGTAGTTTTTAAAAACATCGCTCCTAAGGCCTGAAACGTAACTCGCGTCGATACTCTTTGCTCTGAGCAAATCCTTAAAGCAAGCTAAAAATAAAAATAAAAGCAAAAATATAAAACTCTATCAAGAGTAAATAATTGATCACTTACCGAATCTCATTGTGCGGATCTAGATGCGAGATCTCGAACCAAGTACCTTTCGAAAGACTAACTTTCGGGCATTTTGTTCGGCGACTAAGGCAGTAAAATGCGCCGAGGCCATGTTGGCAAGTGTCAAACTGCATTTCTTTGCGGTGAGAGCGGCATTGTTTACTAGTTGGCAGCAGGCCTTGCGCCTGTGCCCAAGAAACAGAAGCTTCTTTGGTGACCGGGAGCTTGCGACAATTCCAAAACGGGACTGAAGTAGCCATGATCTAAAAATTTAACAATTAAACTAATTAATTAAGAAATTCAACAAAATATAAAAGCAATTAATTAAATACTTACTCAATAGAACGCTAATTGAGAAGAACGAAAAGTGTGACCTTTCCCTTCGAAAGCTGAGAACAGACTGATTTTAAAGACAGACGCCACCGCGCTCTAGCGCAGCGCCATCTGTTGTTTAAAGTATTTTTGGCGGGAAATTTGAATATTAAAAAAAATCCCGTTGACATAATGGGACAGTATTGTAAGCATAACTTTTTAAGGGATCTTTTCCGCACAAAATGAACAACATAGCCTTGCTCCGGGGAAAATTGCTTATCGAAATATATATACGACCCCTATAAAAAGTGCCTTTTTAAAACGAAGTCCAGCAACCTGCAGCTTGTTTTTTAAATATCTGAGTTTCTTCAAAATTTGAGCTATTCAATCTCGTTCGTATTTTCACCTTAATTATAGATAGTATTAAAATTTATGTATTTCCATTCTTTATATGCTTATTATGTGCGCAACTTATAGTGTTTTTATAATTGCACCGGTCTAACACAGCTGTTAGCATATAGCAACAAAATGTTGACAGAATTTCTGCGACTTTTATTTTACCTTAAGCTCTGTGCCGTAGATCTTCTGCAGTGAAAATTAATCAAAAGAATGGAGATAGTTTCTCTTGATTTATAATTAACACAAAATAATTTTTGAGCATGTACTAAATGTTTGCTTATCCAAGAATTCTTCTTAAATTTGCTAATTATAAAAGTGAAGCTCCAGCAAATCGATTTCGTCTGTCACATGTATGCCCTGCGTATGGTTAATATCTTTGAATACTACTCCACTTTGAAGTCATTTACAATCTTATAGGTTTGAAAAAAACAATTTCCCCCAGACTGTACTGCGAAATATATTCTACAGTTTGACACCGAGTAATGGGCGTACAAAAGGGCAGGACCACCGGCCTTCCATTTCGCGCAGCTTCATGCTCCGGTGTCATTAATCGAAAACATCATCACAAACATAAGTGGCGAAAATTGAAGCAAACACTTCTTTGATTTGACATTTAAAAATCACCGCAAAGTCGGCAAAATTAACAGCAGAAGAGCTTCAAAGCATGCGGCAAAGTGCGACGAAGAATCCAAATCTATCGGAATGGTAGTAAACCTCACAAGAAGGCTTGAGTGGAACACCGTTGCAAAGGGGTCTACTGCACCCCTGCCACATTTTGGTGCACCAGAACTGCAAATCCCTGCCATACCAAAGCGTCTTGCATTCTCACACTGGCTGTTTCGTTTAACTGCCAACGAAAATAATGTCAGTGTGCTACAAAACCTCTTCCTTAGTGATAAACCGTAATTTTAATGCCTTGGAATTATCATGTATGGTTTGCTGCGAACCCTTGCGTGCCGAATAATCCCCCAGCTGCATATTGAAAACGTAGGAGTCTGTTACCCCATTTCTCGGCGTCGAACCATTGGACCAATTTTCTTAACTAGTACCGTCAATTTAAAGATGTACCACCAGTACACTATGACGCAGTTTTTGTCTTTGCTGTAGATCGATTAACTAGACTGCATCTTTCAACAAAATAAAGATACGGTTAATACGGCAAACGGATTAATGGCACATCTGTTACGAACAGTTTTGGTTCCAGAAAATCTAGCCAGTAATTCACGATAAACTCGATAAAGTGCCTCACTAAAAAGTCTGTCTCGATAAAGTACCAAAAACCTCGACTGCACTAATGAGAATGTTTGCCGACTAACTCAGTGGGAAGGGTGGTGTATATATTTGAGCGTAAGACTACGGATCCCAAGGTCCCGGGTTCAAATCCCGACACGGCCGACTGCTTGAAAAATGGCAGGTGAGCATTTTTCACAAAAATTACGCCCTCGTTCGGATGAGAGGTTAAATGGAGGTCCCGTGTGTGAGTGTTGTCACGCACGTTAAAGATCCCTACCTTGCCTGGAACGGCAAGGGTTCGGCAAAATTCTAAATTTCCAGGCAACAAAAAACTCGCCTCCTGGCCAATGTAGTACCTACAGGTGGAGCATTGGTAATGTAAATGAACTGTATATATTTGAAGGGGGTCCTAGGATAGAATCGTGTGGAAATTACTAGTCTTAATCTAGAATTAACTTGAACGCCAGCTAATCTCAAAATACGCGGATTTCCAAGAGAAACTCCCACAAAGATAACAATAGAATGCCAAAGCCAGAGATCAGGAAAGTGACTCGGAACAAAATTCTACCTTAAGAATAATAAATTACACTATTACTAAAATAAACGTTACTAAAAGGACACCGATATACCTACCTAGCTAACTGAAAAGGAGGTTTCCAATATCGAATGTTTAATTAGCTGAATATTAATTATGCCTTGAGGTAATTGCAATATATTTTATTATACGGTTGGTAATATTGCCTTTACGTTAGTTGTGAAAAACGCCAATATAAAACTATTACACAATTATGCTTTCATTTCAAGTACATATAAATATTCTTAAACAAGAAAAAAAGATATATCAAAATTTACTTAGCTTAATAGAAAACGTTTTTGGTGAACAAAATTACTTTCTACATTCTTAAACTAACAACAAGAGTGTACGGAGGTATGATTATAAGTTCATACAGTTAAAATAAAAAATATGTTTATCATTTGCAGTTATATTTACAGTTATAGTTTCAGAAGTTTAAAACATATATACCTGGACTAATTTTCGACTGTAGATACCTCGGAACCCACTTAATGCAATGATATTCTGGACTGAATTCGTTCGAACCCGGTCCTACTGAACTTCTGGAGCTTTGTTAAAAAGTTGGATGTTAGTACTTGACACGCCTTACTTACAACATGAAGCCGTTTACTGAAGAAACGATTCTCCTAAAATTAAAATACAATAACCTTTTAGGATTGTATTTCGAACTTCATTGACTAATCACATTAATCAGTTCACTACCTTATTATCAACGGTTAGCTATAGTACTCAAATTGCATGTTATCTGTCTCGATGGTAATGACAAAGTGCTTAACCAAAAATCTTTCCCTCCATAAAACAATACGAGATAATTTTCGGCAAAGTTCAAAGAAATGAATTAAGTCTCCAAATTGAAATCACTTTTGTTGCTTTTCTCTACACTATATATGAAAATTTTATTTTACTGACACGTTAATTTGAACCAATAAAGGGATTTTTATTTTCTAAATCAGAATAATTTTGCGTGTGAAACTTCGTTCCAAGACGATGAGGTCTTAGTGTTATACATTATTACTTAAAGCAACTGAATCATATAACTGCTATACTTTAAAATACAAAGTTACGGTATTATTTCTAATTTGAAAACCGCCATAATAAATTTGACAATTCTTGAGTATGAACAATATAAGAAACAAAAATAATTCATTTTTAGATCAAGAATGCATGTAACCTAAAAATCAAAAGCCAGAACTACCGCAGAAATTCGCGCCATTACTATTGTGCAATAAAACAAATGTTTAGAAATTTACTTCGGCGTACACGTCTCTGCCAGGATGAAACCGGTGTACACCTTCTTTTAGCAATAACTTATTTTATTTTGGTCTGTTTATTAACCACTAATAATAATTAGTTGTGTTTTAAATGGGTCATTCTATATTATACGGAATTTTCAAAAACTTGTACTCGTTTAACTTTAAAATATCTGAAATATTGGACGCTAGTTACATATTCCTCAAATTAGGATATATATGTAATCAAACAGAATTATTAAAACAACAATGTATAGGTAAAGGACATATTACAAAAGGTCAATGAAAGTTCATAAACCAGACATGAGAACAGATGTGAATACATTGTATACCAGACGTAACTTGACACTGCAGGTGCAGGTTACAATAGATTATAAGTAACTTATTGTTAGAATTAAGACTACCAGTAATTAATACTTTGTATTATATAAAGAAAATAGCAGACATGAGATCTGCAGTTCCTATAAGCAATGTGAGGGGCAGGGATAGCATAAACACCCTCAGGAGTCCAAGATGGCCAGTCAGTCTAGAGCTTCACAACTTTAACATTGTTGGTCGTTCAAGTTACTCAATTTAGTTTAATTAATTTAATTAGTAAAAAGTAACTTTGATTGTTAAACGTTAATGAATATAACGCAACCACTTGTCAAATTCCATTGTAATTTCTGTTTTAATAAAAATTTGATAGAAGAGTTTTTGAGAGAAGCCTTTCTATAAAGCCGCTTCAAGAGGCCCAAAATCTATCTCGCTCTGTTTATAAAAATCATGAGTCACTTGTTCTAAAGATGAGCTATCGACATCTTTTTCTAAAGTATCAGTAATTTTTAATGCAAAATTATGTTATAATAGATTTGTTTTCATATTCTCTTAATCTCAAGTCATAAGAATTAAGAGGTACTTTCATACACGCCCCTTTCAGTTAACTGTAATTTAAATTCATCAGAATACCTAAAATAATTTATGACGTCGCAACGCAGATGCAATTGCATAATTTTACCTAGAAGCATTCCACGTACAATTGGCATTGAATTTTGACTTGCCAAAGCGCCTTAAGTTAACTAGACATGATATACGGGAATGCAAAGTCGAAAATACAAGACAACCGTTTAATACCGTTGATGTTAACTAAAGTTTCAAACTTTAGATTTCACACGTCGAAGTTCGAGTGTTCAAGCCACCACCAACTTGTCGAGAACTTAATTTCATTTCCTCGATTTAATTAGCTCGTTGAAACTATTTTGTGGTTGTTCTTATTTTGTAACAAACTGAAGCATCTTGGTGACTACTAAATGTGGACAAAAGGCAAAGTTTTTTTATTTGAAGCCGAACCCGTTAAAATTCTAATCTTTGTAGTCGGTGTTTGTAACGTTAACCAATCTATCATTACATAAATTGGAGATTGTCAGTTAATAATTACAAAGTATTTTATTAGTTTAGAGAGAGGGTGACAAAGGTTGAATGAATTTGAGCCATTAGGAGCCGGTAATTACAACAGGAAATTCGAATTCAGGTTAGATTAATTCTTTGATATTGAAATCTGTTCTTAACTTTTGCTTATGTAGAATTTATTGTTAATTTATTGTTGTTCATTTTATACCATTAACTATCCTGTATCAGGATTGCATATACACATATTGCGAAAAAGGTTTTAATAATAAATCAATTAAACCTAGTAAAATTTTTAAATGGTAACAAAGCATGTGTTTGAATGCCCACTCGATAACCAAGACGTCTAAGTCAAATATTGGTTTCAACTATATGTGTGGTACCACTACTATTGTTTTCTAAAAAAAAGTATAAAACTTTGTATATAATTGTACAAATTTCCTATTTAAATATGGAAATCTTGGAAGTAAAAGCATTTAAAGCATTTTTGAGGCAAGTTTCACTCTGTAATCGTTATAAAATAAAATAAAATAAAGCAGGTATGACTATGAAACTAAAGCGAAGATGAGTTATAGTTGTAATCGTGTTTATAGATTTCTATAGAACAACTTGTGGAGCGCCTTTAATTCAACCAGATAGCTGTTGGCCGGTATTATTCGCAACTCGAATGGAATCGAAGAAATTGGATTTTAAAAAACGATTTTAATTATCAACAGTTTTGTCTTACTGTAGCATTCTTTAATGGAAACGTTTTAAAGATATAAATTGATGAGACAAGGTTTAGTAATTTAATTTGTGGATTGGCACAACAACAGCAAAAATGATTGAAGTAGTGTATATGCTGAATTGACGTTACATTGCTTACTTATTGTTATTGTACAGAGGTTAGAGTGACGTAACAGTTAATTGTGCGTCTAAACTGTTTAATTTTCAAAATCATTGCCAGTCTGCCAGCGTAAATCCACAGTCACTTCCACGATTTTACATTGTACTTCTAATGACTACGTCAATCGTGGCGTTCGCAACACATTTTTTATGGCTGTTATTATGCATATTGTGGTTTTGAGGTGTAATCAATCCATGGTTACAAATAACTTTATTATAAACGGTTATTTCCCAGTTACTATCTGCACTATTTGAATTTTATACCAAAAGTTGTAAATGACCAATATTTATTATTGTTTTCATTTAATGTACTGGGTGCTTTCCAATTTTAATTCTTCATTATAATATAACATTACAATGAAATAGCACGTCATTAATTGTTAATCACCAAAACGTGCAAATTTTTCAGGTTGCCTTTTGCTAAAAGCTCATCTGACTATCCAAATTTAGTACATTCTATGCGACAGCAATACAAAGAATGATATTGTACCCTTATTCGAAAGAACCTACATTCATAGTAATACACGTACTGCTACGTCCTAAAGTTTTTGAAAAGTGTCTACGGAAACGTCCAAAAAAGCGGAATTTTTAACTATAGAGAAAGCAGTTAGTCATTGTTGTCAATTGAATTGGGTTGAATCGCCAACATATGCTACGAAATCTGCATTATGACAGACCCACAGCCGTCGGTGATCACTTCGTCCCTGAATTTCATACCTCCGATATTGAAACACCAAAACCATTTAAACACACTTATCTTTAATGTGGTATTATTATTCATAGTACTTTAATTGTGATGATAAAGCTAATTTATTCGTATAAAGATCATTTCATCACAAGCGCTTAAAGTTGTAGTCAATATCTTCAGAATTCATCAACATATAATTCGCTCTAATGTAACCCAGAGTATTTTAGAGTTCAATTCAGCAAGAGCTGATATAAGCTATAGTCAGCGTGACGGTGAAACGAAAGTTTTCTATTTTATAAAGTCCTACAGATATGTATAACTTTGGAAAAGTTTTAACACTGTAGAAAAAATAGTTGGAATGTTCTTGACTATCGGTTATGTAAGATGTCGTTGGTTTGTTCTTCTTCTTCATTGATTTTTTAATTTGACTAAGGGTATTTCAATTTGCATATTGCGTATCTTAAAAGTACATAACGACAATTGACTCAAACCCACAACCATCTTATACAGCGTGTAAACACACGCGCGCTATACACACGCGCATACGCCTACATTAACCAGCACACGCACACATACACACACAAAATCATGAATTCCATCAATTTTTAAGCAAAATTAATATTAAAAGAAAACTTGACTAATACTTTTATAAATTACAGAATTTTCAATATCGTATACTAAAGAAAAAAGAAAAAATACAATAGAAGTTAAAAGTTTAATTCAGAAGTCAATTTTGATAATCTCGGTTTGTTTTATATTTATTTGATGTAAATTTTAGTATAGTCAAAATTGCTTTAGAAAATCCTAAGATCAACGATATAATAAAATCCAGAGAAAAAATACTAGCAGAAGATCAATTTGAGTGTAGGCAAAACATGGGAGGCCATTTAAGTTTTAAGGGTGGTAGTGGAGAAAACAACAGAAAAACGAGAAAGCGTGTATATAGGGTTTGTAAATCTGGAAAAAGCATTCGTCAATGTAAAATGAAAAAATATATCCAAAATACTCAAAAAGATTCGAATGAATTTTTGGAATAGACAGATAATACATAACTTGTACAAAGCGCAAACAGTGGTAATAGAATTAGAGAACGGACGTAAAGAAGTAAACAATAGGAGACAGATGAGACAGATAAGAACTTTATTCTCGTTAAGTTTTAACTTGTACATTGAAGAGGCAATGAATACTGTCAAATGCAGAAAGACGTTTGGAATTATTATGCAGGAAGAAACGATTAAATTTGCAAATGATATAGCAGTATTAACATCTAGCAAGGAAGAATTAAAGGCAGCTCTTAATGAAATGGAAATAGTTCTAATAGAGAAATACGGTATGAAAATTGACAAAAATAAAACTAGAGTGTTAGTATGTAAAGGAGGGCTAAATAAGTCAAAAACCAGAATACAAATATGAAACGAGTACTTACAAGAGGCTAAAAATTTCTACTACCTGGGAAGTCAAATAACACCATATCGAAAAAGTACAAAAGATATAAAACAAAAATTTGCAAAAGGCAGTGCTGCATTTAACAAGAAAAAGCAACTACTAGTTCAAAAATAACAAACATAGAAACAAGGAAAAGATTGCTGAAAACATATGTGTAGCATAGCACTGTACGGCTGTGAAATGTGGACAGTGGGAGAAGTGGATAGGAAAACGGTGATAACCTTTGAAATGTGGTGCTGCAGACGTACGTTGAAGATATCACGGACAAAGTTAAGAACAAAGAGGTTTTCGAAGTTGTAGGTGAAGAAAGAAATATGTGGAAAACTGTCAAAGAAATAGGAGAGATGGATGAGAGGACACATATACTAGGGCATGAAGGAATAGTGAGTACTGTACTAGAAGCAGAGATATGAAAAAGGAGAGGTAGAGGTAGACCTAGATTACACAGCAGGATAGCGGGGCGGGAGGGGGGCGTCTCGCACCGGGTATCACATTTTTGAAACGCCTTTGCGGGTGACACCGACCGCGAAAAGACTAAGAACTTTCAGAAACTCTATAAAATGAAATCGTCGATAAAATGCAACGATATCTACACAGAGAATAGTTGGCCTCTATTTGCTACAAGACCAGGAATGCAAGAGTTGATTACTTATGAAACATTTTGGCTAGAACACACAGGTGTGTAATCATTGATCGCCATCTTTTCTATAAAACTACTCTTTGTTTAATTTGCCTTGTGCAATAATGTATTGAATTATTTTTTGTAGTATTTTAGTATATTCTGGGCATTCTTCACTGCTGACTGGGTGGGAATTATTACAGTTTGCACAATTTGCCGGGGTGTTTCGTGTTTTTGTGCATGTGTACCTTCAGTGTTCTTCGGCGCATTTTACGTAATAAACAGTCCCTTTGCAGTTTCCGGTGGAGCGTGACCATTGGTTACATCTACTCAACTGGATAATACATTTCTTATTGTGTTGTCTTTCCCACGCAGCACTTTCGATTTGATTTTGTATCGCTTTTAGGTAACAGCGTTTGTTGTTATTACTAAAAGTAAAGTTGTAGTTTTTGTTATGTATTTAGTTTTTAATTCTTGTTATATTTCTTGTGGTTCTACATCATTTGTTGGTCGACGTGGAACAAACGCATGAGATTTCTCGCTTAAATTTGAAAATGTATGAAATTTTGCATTTTTCGGTTCCATATACTTTATACATTCAATACAGTCTTTGTCTTTTGTAACTATGTTAGTGTTACTTGAGGAGCATATTATTGTACAAGCCTTTATGCAACTTATCGTTTAAATTTGTTACAAGTAGGCTGTAGTTTACAGTCTTACCATGAATAACTATTGGTGACGGGTTTAAGACGATGAGTTTTGTGTGATTTCAGTTTGTTCAAAAATACTGTCAGTTTTACTTTCAGAACAGTAGTGCAGTTCATATTTTTATCGGTTATTCTCGATTTCTTGTGTTTGCAATAGTTCATATAGTTTTGAGATATTAATTCTAAACTATCGGAATGGAAGTGGAATTTATTTCAGTAGTGTTAGTCAATGCTAATGAATCATTTGTAACTGTAGCTGTGCTTTTAAATAGGTTATTTTTAATTTGATTCAGGGTGTTGTTATCCTTGATACGTACCAGCGTTTCCATTTCACAATCTAAATGCGAGCTTGAAGTTGATGGTGTTTTATAAAAGGGTTGAAAAGATATCTTCTAAAAAACTAAAACCAACTTGGTTTTAGTTTGTTACGCTCTGTCCCTGCAATGAAATAGTTTGCGACATAGTTAATTTAAAAGTGCATATCTAGTACTGTTTCCACGGTTATTTGCGTGTGTTAGCGAATCAGGCAGCCTTTGTCAATTGAAACGGTTGCTTATTCATCATCCTGTAGAATTGTGTTAAGTCGCCGTTTGTCGCTATATGGGCAATTTGCTCACCCTTGTACTAGACAGTACACAACATGACAACACTGCATAAATCATACCTGTCCGTTAGTCTAGCTTACTTTTCATCCTTGCTGTAGAGGAGGTATATCTTGGAGTTTAGTATAAAGTAATCAGTTATGATTTACAACGCATTTATGAACAATCTACATCAAGTGTGAGTATTTCTTTCATCAAGCAACAAATCGTACATGTGAAATTTTGAAGATGAGTCGAGGACAAAGACTTGTTAGATTAGCTTTGCAATAATTGCGCGATGACGCAGGAGGTATGTATTATACGTTTGATAAAATATTGCAATCTCTATATACAGCGGCGTAGTCAAACCTGAATAATGGGGATATTATACAACATTTTATATAATTGTACATGTATGGGGAATATGCAACATTTAAACTTTACATTCTATAAATGTTTATATTTAGAATTATGTTTTAGCGATTCCTACATGGTGCGTAGGAAAACCTGCGGTAGATATAGGCGATGCTAATCCGGAAAAACGACTGGACGAATTTAAATCAAATGCGTCATGCGAACACAGTGTTCATTTGACGGATTCGGAACATTCAAGTTCAGCATCTGACTAGGAAAAACTTCAAACTGGTGGTCTTTGATATGTAGAGAACGATAGAACTACCTTATGGATGATGCATCCACTTTTTCTAACATTCGCGACAAAAAACAAAAATAGCAACTACAAAGCCTTATGTGACAGTAGCGACCAATATCGTGACTATCGTTGATACATTTTCTGATATTTTGTTACGGGACCTTCAAAATTGTACAAATGTGCATTTAGAGAAAATGTGTTCAAAATATTCTCGTGAAGGAGACTGCCCCGACACAATCCTGGAAGAATTATGTGCTTTATTTGGTCTGGTTTACATGGCAGGTATAAAAAAAGCCAATCATCTAAATGTTCAAGAGCTTTGGCCCAACGACGGAACAAAGTCGGAATATTTTCGTGACGTAATGTCTAGTCGATGGTTTTATACACTTTTAGAGGCACTTCGGTTTGAACATATTAAGACTAGAGCTCAAAGAAAGGAGTCGGCCAATTTGGAGCCAATTGGACAGGTACTCGACGAGTCTGTGAAAGGTGCATAAACAAGTACGAACCTAATGAATTGCTCACAATTTGATGAAATCCTATCTGCTTTTTGCTGAAAGTGCAAATTTCTATAATACGTCGCTAGTAAGCCAACAACTTATGGGATTAAAATTTATGCTTTGGTTGATGGTAAAGTGTTTTACGTATCTAACTTGGGAATATATCTAATAAAGCGGAAAGTGTTGTCTTGGGATTATCAGTGGACAAAATATTACTATGGATAATTATTTCGCATCAATTCCGTTAGCAGTGAAATTCCTGGAAAATTGCTCAAGTCTTGCTGGAACAATAATGAAAAGTAAGAGAGAAATTTCCAGTTTTTTGTCAATACAAAAGAAAAAGCAGTAAACAGTAGCATGTCCGCATTTTTTAAATCAGCATGTTAGTTTCGTATATGCCTAAGAAACATAAAAGTGTATTGATTTTTTCAACTTTGCGTTCAGATGATAAAATAGATGTAATTGACAGAAGAAAACCCGAATTCATAACTTTCTACAACAAAACAAATGGCAGTTGTTGATGAAATGGTCTCTCTATATTCTACTGCAAGAATCAATTGCAGGTGGTCCCTTACCATTTTTCTTTCGTTTGTTGAATATTGGTGGCATAAATTTCTAGATTCTATATTTTGCTGACAAAAATAATAAGTTAGATCACTGAATTTATTTGAAGCAGTTGCCAATAAATTTAATGAAGCTATTTGTATTTCAAAATTATCAATACCAAATATACCAATCGAATAGAAGACATCAATGACAAAACTTGCCGGGGTTGAGGAATTAGAAGCTTCAACTATTGCAGGCGTTACCGATATATGTGTGCAGTTTGCCCAAGACGCAAAAACAGAAAAACAAAAAAGATCTGTTGTAAGTGTAACAAACATCTTTGTAATGAACATGCAAACTTTTTATGTCAGCAGGACTTACACCCGTCAGAATCTTTATCATCATCATCATAGCATTTCTTGTATTTTTTGTGTACTTTTTTTTGCTTTCAACAAATAATAAAGAAATTTTTATTACAAAAATAATGCATACTCCTATTTTAAATAAAAATCTTTTTTCTAAAGTGAGCAGAGTTTGTTATAACATGGGTCAGCATATACTACAACTACTTACAACATGAAGACGTTTAGAGAGTGAATGGTTCTCCTAAAATTAAAAGTGGATAACTTGGTATGGTATTATTTCTAACCTCATTGACTAATCACGTTAATCAGTTCGATACCTTATTATTAACGGTTAGCTATACTTACTCAAGTTGCATGTTATCTGCCTCGGTGGTAATGACGAAGTGCTTAACGAAAAAGCTTTTCTTCCATAAAACGATACGAAATAATTTTCGGTAAAGTTCAGAGAAATGAAGTAAGTCCCCAAATTGAAATCACTTTTGTTGCTTTTCTCTACTTTAGGTATGAAAATTTTATTTTACTGACACATTAATTTGAACCAATAAGGGGGATTCTTATTTTCTAAATCAGAATAATTTTGCGTGTGAAACTTCGTTCCAAGACGATGAGGTCTTAGTGTTATACATTATTACTTAAAACAACTGAATCATAAAACTGCACTACTTTAGAATACAAAGTTGCGGTATCATTACTAATTTTAAAACCGCCATAATAAATTTGACATTTCTTGAGTTTGAACAATGTAAGTTACAAAAATAATCAATTTTTAGATCAAGAATGCATGTAACCTAAAAATCAAAAGCCAGAGCTACCGCAGAAATTCGCGCAATTACTAGTGTGCAATAAAACAAATGTTTAGAAATTTACTTCGGCGTACACGCCTCTGCCAGAATGAAGCCGGTGTACACCTTTTTTTAGCCATAACTTATTTCATTTTGGTTTGTCTATTAACCACTAACAATAATTAGTTGCGTTTTAAATGGGCACTCTGTATTATACGGAATTTTCAAAAACTTGTACTCGTTTAACTTTAAATTTCTGAAATTGTTTAAATTGTATAAATCATGAGTCATTTGTCAAAGATGAGCTATCGACATCTTTTTCTAAAAGTATTAGTAATTTATATTGCAAACATTATGTTATAATAAAATTGTTTTCATATTCTTTTAATTTCAAGTCATTAGAATTAAGAAGTACTTTCGTACACGCCCCTTTCAGTTAACTGTAATTTAAATTCATCAGAATACCTAAAATAATTTATGACGTTGTCGCAAACGCAGATAAATTGCATAATTTTACTTAAAAGCATTCCACGTACAATTGGCATTGCATTTTGACTTGCCAAAGCGCCCTAAGTTAACTAGATATATATGATATACGGGAATGCAAAGTCGAAAATACAAGACAACCGTTTAATACCGTTGATGTTAACTAAAGTTTCAAACTTTAGATTTCACACGCCGAAGTTCGAGTGTTCAAGCCACCACCAACTTGTTGAGAACCTAATTTCATTTCCTCGATTTAATTAGCTCGTTGAAACTATTTTGTGGTTGTTCTTATTTTGTAACAAACTGGAACTTCTTTGCGATTAATAAATGTGGACAAAAGGCAAAGGTTTTTGATTTGAAGTCGAAGCCGTTAAAATTAAAATTCTAATCTTAGTAGTCGTTGGTATTCTTTTAAAATAAGTTATTAATAGTTTCAGAGATAGTAACGTTAACCAGTCTATCGTTACATAAATTGGAGATTGTCAGTTAATAATTGCAAAGTATTTTATTAGTTTAGAGAGAGAGAGTAACAAAGCTTGAATGAATTCGAACCATGAGGAGCTAGTAATTACAACAGGAATTTCGAATTCAGGTTAGATATTTCTTTGATATTGAAATCTGTTCTTAACTTATTGCTTATGTACAATTTATTATTAATTTATTATTGTTCATTTTATACCATTAACTATCTTGTATCAGGATTGCACATACACATACTGCGAAAAAGGATTTAATAATAAATCAATTAAACCTTGTAAAATCTTTAAATGGTAACAAAGAATGTGTTTGAATGCCTTCTCGGTAACCAAGACGTCTCAAACAAATGTTGGTTTCAACTATGTGTGTGGTGCCACTACTATTGTTTTCGAAAAAAAAAATATAAAACATTGTAAATAATTGTACAAATATCTTATTTAATTATGAAAATCTTTAAATTAAGGTGCGTATTATGAACAAAATTGTAAATATTTTATGCCTATTACTAAATCAATTTGTTTCATTTTAATGTTAGTGATCTAGGCGCGGAAATCTTTCGAAGTGCCTTCAACTACTACATATGCATATTATTATAATTGCTATTGCAGAAATAGGATTATAACAATATACATATATAGGGTGAGTTTTATGTGGCAACGGTCGATAACTCCGTTATTATAAAAGCTAGTAAACGAAATTTGGAGGCATATTAGGCATGCCTAAAGTGCACATTTTAAAAATATGTCGAAGCATACAGGGTGTTTCATAATTCCAGGGCATATTAAACTTATATTTTTTTTAATGGAACACCCTGTATATTATTAAATTTTTGAAAAGCCCATAAAAAGAGCTTTAATTTGATACCAAATTGTATCTGTCTATTCCTTTTAGTTTTTGAGATATTCAACTGTTTTTAGAAAAAATGACCCTAATTAGATACGTTGCCACTGCACTAATACACAACTTATGTTAATTTTCAAGATGCAGAAAATTTTACCATATACCATAGTATATTTGTAAATATCACTTTTGAAATTTCTTCACAGTATACAGGTGTGTCAGGTTTCGCAAAATGCAATTTTAAAATTTTTAAATGGCACTCTACCAATTTTATTGCTACAATGGATAGTGCATTAAGTGTCCTTTCATTTTGTTAAGCATTCCTATACCTAAATCCATTAGTTTCTGAGATATTTTTGATTTTCTTCAAATTTTAAGAATGTTTTAATTTACATAACTAAAAATAACTTACTATTGGAGAATATTATAAAACAATTAATACATTTTGATTAACAATTAACTACACTTATCCAATAACAATTTTCCTAAAGATATAACAACCTACAATAATACGCTATCAACAGAATTCTGCCAGATCAACAATATGCATTTTATAGAAAATGTTCAACAGGAAATCAGGCAGGCTTTGACAAAAATAACAATTACAATTAAAATGTCATTTAGGTTTATTAATTGTAGTGTGTTGTCATTTAACAGGATATCTCTCTTGCTATATTCTTGACGCAAGTAGGAAATTTCTTAAACTTTCTCCCAATACCCAAATCATATTTATTTGTTCTTCCACTGTAAAATTCATTTTGAAAACTCCTTCAAAAATTACATTTAAAACAGAACTGATAATGTGTTATATGACACACTACAATTAATAAACCTAAATGACATTTTGATTGTAATTGTTATTTTTTTGAAAGCCTGCCTGATTTCTTGTTTGAACATTTTCTATAAAATGCATATTGTTGATCTGGCAAAATCTGTTGATAGCATATTATTGTAGGTTGTTATATCTTTAGCAAAAATTGTTATTGGATAAGTGTAGTTAATTGTTAATCAAAATGTATTAATTGTTTTATAATATTCTCCAATAGTAAGTTATTTTTAGTTATGTAAATTAAAAACATTCTTAAAATTTGAAGAAAATTTAAAATATCTCAGAAACTAATGGATTTAGGTATAGGGAATGCTTAACAAAAATGAAAGGACACTTAATGCACTATCCATTGTAGCAATAAAATTGGTAGAGTGCCATTTAAAAAAATTTTTAAAATTGCATTTTGCGCAACCTGACACACCTAGTATACTGTGAAAAAATTTCAAAAAAGTGATATTTACAAATATACTATGGTATATGGTAAAATTTTCTGCATTTTGAAAATTAACATAAGTTGTGTATTAGTGCAGAGGCAAGGTATCTAATCAGGGTCTTTTTTCTAAAAACAGTTGAATATCTCAAAAACTAAAAGGAAGAAACAGATACAATTTAATATCAAATTAAAGCTCTTTTTATGGGCTTTTTAAAAATGTAATAATATATAGGGTGTTCCATTTAAAAACATACAAGTTTAATATGCCCTGGAATTATGAAACACCCTGTATGCTTCCAAATATTTTTAAAATGTGCACTTTAGGCATGCCTAATATGCATCCAAATTTGGTTTACGTAGCTTTTATAATAACGGAGTTATCGACCGTTGCCACCCTAAAAGTCACCCTGTATGTACAGTATTGAATAAATTTATTATTTCTTAAAACAAAATATTTTCGCTGTAACCTGAGAGGTTGAATTTTAATTTAAATTTTCTATACTATACGAAAAAAATTACATTATATTGGGTGACATCAGCAGTAATTTTTTAAACACACCACTATGTTAAGACAGTTTTAAATTTTTCTCAAAGAACTGATTCCGAAAAAGTATCCCACCTGAGTCCAGCAGTCAGAATCTTAAGGATGCTATTATGGATGAATGAATCATTAAATTATTTTATTTGGAATTGCCCAAAAGGCGAATTCCGTAACAAAATAAGAATGCATCGTGTTAGTGTTATCCGTAAGACCAGCGAGCAAGTAAGAAAAGAACTAAATCAGTAACGAAATGCTTACTCAAATTTTGGTAACAAGGAAGGAAAAGACAGAAAACGAATGCCATGCAAACACAGTCAAGGATTGGAGTAACTAAGGAACGAAACAACTGAACACCTCACCGTATTTACCCTTTTAAAACATCAGTACCTGCAATGACTAATAAACACAAAAACACATGTAAAATATAACTCTAATAAAACTTCAGCGAATAAAAATAGCGAACAATATTAAACTTCTAGTTTAAGGGCGAGCATCTGAATTCTTGCTCCTCACGTACTAATATTAGATATTAATTATATCTAAGTAAAATCAAACTAAACGGTGTTTAGCATTTAACAGCTGTTGTGAATAACATCCTGCATTGCTACAGCAAACTACTAATTAACTACAATTACGCAACGGTTAAAACACATTAACTATTCGAATTCAGTTTGCCTGTATTGAACTCGATTATACATATAACACATGAGGATAAGCGTAGAACAACTTTAAATTCTAAAAACACCATTAACGCTAAATGACTCTAAAAATAAACATTACCTGATTGCCTACTAATTTGACGCAGACGAGCGCGCTTCAACTGGAAGCTACTAAAATATAAAACAAAAGACATATTTACAATAATGCGGTTAGGCACAATCGACCGACTAACACTAATAATTAATCACTAATACAACCGATAAATAATTATCCAGTCTATCTATAATTTCAAAACCAATTAACACAGCGATCCATCAGTATAGAAGCATTATCACACAAAACTACACTAAACCCTTATTCTAGTAATAACAGTATTAAATATACAACAATGTGTTGGTCATTAATTTCTAAATATTTACCTACTACAAGAAAATTCACGTATCGCAAGTAAATGAAGCAATTGTACCTGTTAGCATTTAATAATGTTCCTTCACGTAGGTTTGTGAGGAACTTTGGTAACTGCAAAGCCCTTTGCCTCATCAACTTCATCTGCATACAACGGCAGCCAAACAAAATGTGTGATAACGACATTGTGAAACTTCTGTGGTACGACCAAGTAAGCATTTGTTCAAGGAACCTAAGAATGTGGAAATAAAACATCCTACTAAGAATGTCCGTTAAAATCCTGGTTGAAAAGATTCAAATTTTTATTAAAGAAGCATCATCCTTCAATTACCTACCAGCCACGTAAAAATAGAAACGTATTTCGCCAGAGGATTTAAAACTACCCAATTGGGTTTATATTATTATCACAGAAAAGCCAATGCAAAACTATGTTTGAAAATATAATAATAAAAACACAAAGACTAATTTCCAATTTTATTTCAAATAACAAGTTTTGAGAATTCTTGCGAATCCAACACATGCTTCGATAAGGAACCAGAATGTATAACATATAAAATTTGGACTCGCAAATAACACAAAGGACTAGCAGAGTTGGTTGCCTGACTAAGCTCTTACAACCATTAAATAATAAAATTGTAGCGACGCCCTACATTTAAGTAAGTAAATATTAAAATGATCTTTAAATCAAGAGGCAAGAAAATTTACAAGTACGAAATGATACGTAACAGCCGGCTAACTACAGTGGTGCTGAAGTGGGTCGCAATAGCAATAAATGGAAGAAAATAAAAGAAAATTGAACAATAAAATAAATTTACCTAGGTGCAATATCAAACTAGGTTATCAATCACACTTAACTTGAACGATTTTTAATCACTGTCATGTTTATGGTCACCCACTTTGTCTAGTCTAGTAAGATTCCTTCTGGATGATGATTAACCCGGAGGATTTTAATTACGGTTTTATTGTGAATGGGAGTTCCTCTTTACGAAATTCTACCTGTAGGTGTAAACAAATTAAGCAACACTTTCCACTTGTTACGACACTTGAATTTTTAAAAATCCATCAGCGACAGAAGAATGTTCCTTTAAATTAATACACACACAAAATTGAAAAATTTCATAAAAGGTTCATACTCCATTGGTTACAACCTTGATAACTCAATGCTAATAATTTACAACAGGTCTCAAACATTCACTTAAAATGGCGAATGTTCAGATCTTATACATCTAATAATTTACCTCTATACTAAAACCAAGGGTGGACGTAGCATAATCTTATCAAAATATTTTTATATAACATCATATATAAATACCACCAAAAAGGAATCCATCATCATAACTTAGTTAGCTGTGAATTATAATACGCTTTCAGGTGGTCAAAAAAATTCCATGCAGCCAGGAGTTACACATTAACTTGCCAACGGGGTGTTTTTGTATTCAATATTTATCTATTGCTTGGAACCAATTGGTCCCAAATCTTTCTTTTTGGTAAGTCAAAAATCTACGGGATCTGTCCAAATTTCTGCCCATTTTTTAATTCATAACCACAGAGGTGTAATCTACTAACCTTTTTCCCCATCAACCTAATATGCGCTTTGGTCTATGACTTGTAAGTTATTAATTTGTGGTTCCTGCATTGTCGAACGTTTGTTTTTCCTACTCTAATATACTTGTGTGGTTGTCATTGTTTTACATTCCTATACAGCATGATTCAGGCGTGACTCCTTATGATCCTCTCCGTATAATCCTCCCCTACATGTAATATTCCAACACTGCGCTCGAAAGTACTACATTGGCCAGGAAGCGAGCTTTTTTTTGAATTTTGCCAAATCCTTGCTGTTCCAAGCAAGGTACGGATCTTTAACGTGCGTGACAACACTCATACACGGGACCTCCATTTTACCTCTCATCCGAACGAGGACGTATTTTTGTGAAAAATGCTCGCTTAACATTTTCAAGCGGACCGTGTCGGGACTCGAAACCCGGAACCTTAGGCGTAGTAGTCACACGCATACCAACTACGCCACGGAGCCACCCGTATGATCCCCCGCGTGTCTATGGCTTGCATTTTTAAAAATCAATTTGAATATGTACATTGCAGTCCTTGTTGCACTGTAGGGAAAAATATACTCAGTGACATGGAAATTGCAACACCAAGAAAGGACGAGAATTTTTTGACAAAACTTGGCAGATATGTTTAACTGCTCAAAGATAATAATTGATTAAAACTTCAAAGAATAAAACCAAAAATTTACACAATTGTTATTAATAATGTGCCTTCCCCCCATATTTGTTACACACTCCCTCACTTTTCATGACATCGAATCCAGTAGATGGTCGATATCCTGTTGGGGTGAGCTTCCAGTGTATGCGGAGAATTTTCTCAGTTACCCAGTCTTCTACCCATAATGTCCCACACATATTCAATTGACGAAATATTGGGAGATCTGAGTGGCCATAGTAAAATATTGACTTAGGCGTCTTCAAATCGGTTGAAGGAAGCTCTCGCTACGTGAGGACGGGCATTATCCTGCAGGAAAACTAGGTTGTCGGGCTGTTGGAATAAGGAAGGATATAGAGTTTCACAACTTCATAAACCTAGCACTTGGCATTCATATTGCCTCGGATAAATACAATTAGACCTACTTCCATATGCTGTAGTACCCCATACCATAACCCCTACGGTTCGGTGCACATGCCTATCAACAGAAAATTTAACACTGACCAGTTTCCAATGTTTTCGTCTGATTTTCATGCGGCCATTATGCATACCAAAACAGAATCGAGATTCATTACTGAATATTACCGTATACCTCTCCAGGTTTTAGTGTCACAAACTACACCACTCTAAACGTTACTGTCGCTATTGAGCCGTAAGCGGTAACACAAGATGTGGTCGATAGGATTGCAAACCGAAAGCCCTAATTCGGCGATAAACCGTTCTAAGGGTTGCAGAACGACCTTTATTACTTAAACAGTGATTTTGGTTGACCTGGTACTGGAGAATCTGTCGCTTGGAGTCATTAGGCGATGATGGCGGTCTTGTACCTCATTAGTTTGTCTTCGGCAATTCGTTCCATTTTTATGACATTTCTGGTTCTCCCTAGTCCATAATTGATAACAACGCATAATTGTGGATTGGTTCCGGTTGATTCGATTTGCAATTTTTCTGAACGAAAAACGACGCAACCCAACAATTGGACTTTTGTGAAATTCGCTCAACTGGCAATAATTTCCACTTTGCCGCATTCTAGGCGTAATCACTCCCTCCAAACACAAAAAACAACAAAAGGTAAACATATACAGCACAAAATTCAACCAAAACTTGCAAGAAATACACCGGATAATAATGTTAAAAAGAAATGACAGAAGTGTCGAATAAACCAATACCGTTTGATCTATCGTAACGAAATTTTAACCAATTATTACCTTTTCGAATAATTAAACATATCTGCCAAGTTTGGTCAAAAAATTCCCAATCTTTCTTGGTGTTGCAATTTCCATGTTATTTTATATAATTATCTCGATAATGAATAATTTTGTCTGGCATTAGGAAAGTAATTCGAGCATAGTGGAAAAAAATTAATAGTTGCTTACATTCAAGAATAGGGGGCGCATAAGTTATATTCTGCATATATTAATACACCATGATTTGTACATAATTTACGACCTTTGTTGGTTGTTTTACAGAGAGAAATGGTCCAATCTTAGGAGCTGCAATAACAGAGAAATCGTTATTGGAATTTTCTCTTTCTAAAATAACCAACAATTTATACTAATTTTCGTCCACTATGCTCGAATTACTTTCATAATGCCAGACAAAATTATTCATTCTCAGGTAGCTAGAAACGTATTCTTGTTTGAACATCGATCTTCCTATTTTCATGACAAAGAGGTACCACGGCTTAACATTAAAACTCAATAAAACGTCTTACGTGTGAAAATTATCTATACTTGATACTTTACAAATGACGTTCAACTTCAAATAAAGAAAAACTGAACAATGGTTTAGCAATAACTTTACAGTCCTTTTAATTTAGGGACGTTCCACAAATCCTTCTATAACGATTTATAAATACTATTACAGCCTTCGCTTCAGTTTTTTATTGCAACCGAAAGACGACTACTGTCTGCTTTATTTTGTTTTATGAGGTTTACTAAGTAAAACTTGTTTTAGAAGTACTTTAAATATCCGAGTAGTACGCTTCCATTTAAATGAAACACACTAAAACATTAATTACAGTGTAATGCCTTGTCTCAGACCAAATTTGTCTGGTTATTCTACCGCAACTTTGTGGAAAGGAAACTTCTTATAAATGGATTTATTTGTGTATATTTTCACATCTTATGATGATTGCTCTAAAACTTTGAATATAATTCATTCTAATGTATCCCAGAGGATTCCAAGCTAGAGTTTAGCAACAGCTTCTCGATATAGCCTAGTTTTTGTCCTAATGGCATGGCTGTAAATGCAAAAGTTTTATTTTGTGAGGTCGCTCAGAAGTGAATAACTTTCGAGGAGTTTTGTGAATATTGTGGATTGTTGAAATATTACTGTCTATGGGTTTTGGACAATATTGTAAGCTGTTATTTCCTCTGCATTGAATTTTTAATTTGACTAAAGGCATAACGTAAAATATTTCAAGCTTTATCTTTTTTGACACTCGGTGACATTTTGGATAGCCAGTCAAGCAACCACTCACTTCATTGGAGCCTTGTAAAACAACGCGTGATGTAAACATACAAAGTGCATCGCAGCTTTATGGCTTTGGTATTGATTTATCATGAAAGCTTTTAATCGCAAAAATCACAGTTGACTTACACAATGTTTATATTATGTGTATATAAAATGTATTACACGCACGCACGCACGTATCTCTAAGCTAACCTTCATTTTTAGTTTTTGGAAGATATACACCAAATAATGGTAGTTATTATGGTTCTATTTCAGACTATCCTGATAGGGGCGCAACCAGGATTTTATCGCGGGGGGGGGGGACAATACAAAAGTAAATAACTGTACACCTTAAGTTGGCTGTAGTCAGTTTTTAGAAATAATGACTGACTACATAAACATGGTTAAAGGTCAACTAACAACAACTGCTCTCTAGAATCGCAAATGTGGAGGTAAAAAACAAATAAGTGTCCGGAGATTAGTTGTTTGTAGATTTATTGGTAATAATAGTATATTAAAATCATTTTAAATGTAGTTGTAGTGTTTTTTTTAATGTTTCAATTGTTTTTTAATGTGTTTACTAAGTAGTTATATACAATAATTCTGTTCACGTAAGTGTCGTAACGTAGTCAAACCAATGCTAGATTTTTATACATCATTTTTTTAGAATCCTGATGAAGAAATAAACTTATTTGGAAAGCTTGATTAAGAACAAAGAGTGTTTTATTATGTAACCGCTATAACTGTTAACAAATCCTATAATATATATATATATATATATATATATATAAGACAAGTTATTTGCAGTCCGCAATAAGAAATAGTATATAAAATAAGATGGATCTGTAAACAAACTTTTATGAAAATAATAAGAGCTATTGACAAATACAAATTGGGCTAGTAGTTATATAGCCATTAAAAAAACATTAGCTTTATTACTTCACAGGGGAGGAAGCATCCACTGACCGACGGTTTCGGCTTGTTAAGCCTCATCAGAGCAGATTAGTTTCCAACCCTATGAAGTAGTCGAAGCTATTATACTGATATAATTTCGAAACAATCTCTGTACCATGGCAAAAGTAAATAAAACATCCATCAGGTGATAGAACACTTCTTTTAGCCCCCTTGATATTTTATTAATATTCGGGCCCCACGATTAGACATGTCATAAAATATTGTGTTATTTCCTTTATATTAAGCCCCGCGATTTGGGCGTACATAAAATGCTGTGTTTCTTCTATTTATAGTAAACGAGCCCCTACGATGGACGTCATAAGATGCTGTATTACTTTAGCCCCACGATTGGGTGTAATAAAATGCTGTGATATTTTTATTTATATTTAGCCTTTAGATTTGGCATGTCAAAAAATGCTATGATATCTTTATTTGCCCTTTTGATCAATCATGCACCTATGATGTGAAATGTTAAGTTATGGATTTTCTTTGCCTCAACTAGCTGATTGAATTAAATAAAGCATTTTTACAATACACAATATAATGATTAAATATTTACAACTTATAAAATTTCCCCCTTTCAGAATATTTACATATACCAGATTTATGAAATTGAAGCCAGCAAAACTAGCCTTTTGCTTATATTTAGAGACCTTTGAGACGTTTCAAGATGCCTATTACCTTTTTCATAAATTGATCAATAAAACTACTGTTTTGTTGACTCTTACAGATACGAAAAATATTGAATTAAAACAGTTTTTAGTAATAAATAGATCGCTAACCTGGAATGGTTCTGTAGTTCCTCTGCATCCCCCAAGAGTTTTCGTGCCAAGTCTGAATATTGAGAGTCGAATTTGGAAGTCAACATCGAAACCAAAATACTATCCAAATTTTTATTAGAATCCAATTCAATAAATTAAATTCCCATTTAAATTTCAGTGTTAGTGCCAGTATTAAGATGTCAGTAATAAGTTAATCCAATTTAAGATTCAATTTGAATATCAGTAATAGAATATTTTCATGTCGGTATTAAACAGACAGTAATAGAACACTTTCCGTGTCAGTATTAAAAAGATTTTCCATGTCAATAATTAACAAGAACCTTGTTTTATTTATGTTATAAATATGTTTTTGTTAAGTCATTATTTACTTACGTCTATAATAGATCGGCTTACCCGTTGTACAATTCGTACACTTTTCAAAATGACTTTACTTTAACTTTCGTCTCACTGGTTACGTAAAATAATTTAGCACTTCAGAATATAGTCGTAGCCCAGTTTAAAATGTATACTAAACTCGTCGCTCCATTCTTATCGTATTTAAAGCCGTACCTCTCTCGCTTTTCATTTGTTCATTCACGTGTTGGGACGACACCTTTTGCCTTTATCTTTGTGTACTCCGGGAATTTCACCAATTGTTTAGTTCAATTATTCGGATGAATTCTTGGCTTGTCACGTATTACATTCACATATCATGGTATTAATTGAGAAATCCCAAGAATTTCCGTTTATTAAATCACGTATTCAGTGTTCATTACTTATTCTAACCTAAACTGAAATAATCTGGTGCTTGTTTATTTCCTAGTTAATATTGGATTTTTGAACAAATGTCATTCTTCATGTCACGTACGATTTTCAAATAATGCATAATTTAGACTGGGTGTACGATGATATTTTTAACGCACGCGAATGGTGTTGGTTACTAAATAGAAGTTAGTGGTAAGGATTCCTGTGCAGGATGATAAAGAGGCTTTTACTATATTGGAAATGTTGGATGGGAATTGTAGTGCCTTTTTTAATGGCAGCCGAAATAGAAACTGGGGTAAGCACTTTTTACGTTACAAACCTGTATCTTCCACCGGTCGACTCCGATGCCAAAACGCACAAACCGAAGATCTAGTAAATCAAATGTCAGGTGCGCTGCTCAAAATGGGGCTAAACCAAAAAACAATCATTGCGGGATATTAGTGCCAAGACTCCATTATGGAGCAGTTTATATAGAGGACCGAGAGAAGGTGGGAAATCACTGATTTGTTAATGGAATGTGATTTGAGTGAGTTAAACAACAGCGACCTATCAACATTAGAGGGTCATAGAGGCAGCAGTTTCATTAATGTCATTGCAGTCCCGCAAAAATTGTTAGAGGTTGTTTGAAACTGGGAATTGAGTTCGGACGAGGTCACACTATAAAGGAATAAATTAATAATGTGGGATATTGATATTGAGACAAACAAGCAAATTGTTATCCTCTCGCGGTTCTGTAATAAAAAAGAAAATGGGAGCGGTTTAAACAACAAAATTTAGCAAAAGCATCCTCCCACTCGAGGTAGAATTAGATAACTGCTGAAAGGTCATCCAAAGAAAAACACTCGCAGCAAAATTAAACTAAACTAAATGGAGGTCCCGTGTGTGAGTGTTGTCACGCACGTTAAAGATCCCTACCTTGCTTGGAACAGCAAGGGTTCGGCAAAATTCAAAATTTTTCAGGTAAAGAAAACTCGCTTCCTGGCTAATATAGTATCTTCGGGCGGAGTATTGGAAAATCACATGTAAGGCCTCTGGAGTCGGACACAGTTGTTTTAATTTTTGAGCTTTGGTCGCATTTTTAGAATTAGAGCTATCCTTTCGCAGTACTAGTTGTCTTTTTGGATAGTAAAAAAATTGTAGATCTTTCCAACTATTGAAAAGGAGTTTCTAATGGAAGAAACGGACACGGAATCCGAAATGGCTAGATTCAAGTTATGTGATACGCAATGAACGTAAACAGCTGTTGGGTACTTTTCTAAAATTCTGGCTCGAACTCCTTTAAATTTGCCGTTCATAGAAGCTGCCCTGTCATAAGCTGGTGCTCTTAAATAATTAACTTCTACGTGACAGTCTTGAAGGCTAGTAGTGATAGTTTCAGCAAAATGAGCACCAGTTGTATTTTCTACCGGAATAAATTTAAAAGTTTTCGCAAATTTTGTATTCTTTTACAGCTTTTTTTACATACCTAACGCAAAGTGTAAATTGCTCTATATTAGAAATATCGCTACTTTCGTCGGCCAGTACAGAAAAACATTTAGCAACATTTACTTCTTTGGATATTTTCCGCATGATTATTAATCCACACGAATCAATAATCTCATTTTGTACTTTCCAGCTTACGTACTACTACGTACAATGACGTAGTCAAACAGGAAAAACAAGGAAGAAGAAAGAAAGAGAAATTAACCGGGCTCAATGGGTGAGTGGGCGGGGCAGAATACCTACGCAAATTAAATCATGCCTGAAATAAAAGTAAACAAATAACACACTCCTAAGCATAATCATACAATTTCTGATTAACAAAAAAAAATAAAGATTAATTAGTTACAAAAGCATTATGGTACCACCAAATAAACAATCCGTAATTACAAGTTATACATATCTACAAGATCAACAGAAATCCTCCCTAACATGGAGATCTGCCGTTTTAAGGTACCTACCCTATGCGTTATTTCGCAACACAACAAAACCCAAAAAGAACACTAAAAACCACAGCTCTTAATGATTGTAAATATAAAAATTAGACAGGCCTCATTGGCAGGACAATATCTTAACTAATAAAAATTTAGCACAAAAATTAAAGCACATGGTAACCCAACAGTTATGACTCATCCTCGTACACCTATGATTACTTACAATAATCCGTTTAACGCTACCAAGTGTGGTTGGTAAATGGTGTCAATTAGTACTTACGCAGTCACCCTCGAGTTGCTGCCGTCGGACCGGCTCCTACCATATCTAGTGACGAAGCGAAAGAGAGAGGCGCGTGATCCCACTTTAGGGTTGTCCTCCCATTACAACAAAGGGCGACCATCTATCGTGGCTTTAAAGTCCACCGGAAAAGTCAACACGCTGTAAGACGTACGCGAAAATTTCATAAGGAAAACGAAACAAAGAAAACTAGAACGGATGTTTTCGTCGTGTGAGTTGAAAAGCAAATAAATATTAATTTTGTTTAACTAATCCAGAGCTCAAAGTAATATTGTTGGTAAGGATTAAAACTGGAAAAACAGCTTTATGGGATAGTACGCGGCTTCAGTTTGACAAATCTTTTGATGGAAAATACATAAGAATCAATAATCGGATACCTAAAACAAGTTATTGACTAGTTAATTATAGCTAGGGCTGGGTCGGCGTATCGATATATCGATACGTATCGATACGACCCCCCCGATACAGCGAAAAATAAATATCGATACTCGATATGTATCGAGACGTATCGATATGTATCGATATGTATCGAAATTCGATACGCAAAATCCTGTATCGCCCACCCCTATATATATATATATATATATATATATATATATATATATATATATATATATATATATACTTTTGTCACAAATATTAAACTTGAAACTTTAATTATTTTGATAACAAACAATCTTAAGTGAAAGATCGAATTGTCAGTAAATACATTATTTTAAAACGGTCTTGTGATTTTATTCCCAAAGAAAGAGTAGACAAATTTAAAGATGCGTATCGATTCGTACCGATAGGTATCGCCACGTTTCGATATGTATACTTAATCTACACATCTGAACGTTTCGATACGAATTGCTGTATATATCTATA
This sequence comes from Platerodrilus igneus, assembly GCA_036346225.1. NCBI lineage: Eukaryota > Metazoa > Arthropoda > Insecta > Coleoptera > Lycidae > Platerodrilus > Platerodrilus igneus. Next base: position 1,322,953 of record JARFIW010000099.1, read on the forward strand.
CGTACTGATAGGTATCGATACGCATCGATACCAATCGATACGTATCGATACGCATCGATACGTATCGATATATATCGATATTCGATATATCGATACATATCGATATAGAATATGTATCAATATTCGATACGGAAAATCCCGTATCGCCCACCCCTAATTATAGCATAAACTTTACGTTGAGAAATTCTGAGAAAAAGTATTTATTATTAATTAGGTGGTAAGATGTAACAATAGAAAGAGAATTTATACAAACGGAGAATGTATTAACAAGGGAAAGGGTTATCTTAATTTACCGAATTAATTTTCTTTCTTAAAGCAAAGAGGATTTGAGTTGAAAATCACTAGACAGCGTATTTATTATTAATTATGAATTAACGATTTTATTTAACGGTAGAAACGGAATTTATTCGAACGGATAATGAATTAACAAGGGAAAGAAGGGTAATCAATTTGTGCTAAAAATAAACGTAACAGTATGTGGCATTTTGTCCACTTCCAGTTAAATGCTTTTTCAAATCTTGATCGCCAGTATCAATGCGAAATCGTAATAATGCTCAAAAATTCCCCTCATTTTCGGCAAATTTTTCATTTACATCAAAAATACTCGAATCTCGATGACCTCATAAGAAGAGTCCTTGACGTCCACCTGTTTTGTTTACCAATTTGAACAACGGGAAATTTATAGTTTTCTTCGGGAACCTACACATTTGTCAAAACTTCATATTTTTCTTTGTCCTTTAAAATTTGTCCTTTAAAATTAAAAATATCCATACTAGAACAAGATAGCGGAGTAGATGCCTTGATCGCTAACTGTGGCGTAGCATAAGATAACGTAAAGCTACTGGTAAAGGATTTTCCGATAACACCTCAATACCGCTAATAAAGTCAGATTCGCACTTTAAATCAGTCGCCTTTTTCTTAGTAGTAGAGGCTGCGCTAAAAAAATCCTAAATAGTTCTTTTCTTACCAACAGGTGTACTTTGGCTCATTTTGAAATGTTTATAAAATGCAGTAGGTTAAAAGAAGATTAAGAAGAATGATAGAACATATTTTGAATCGATTCTCAGCCGCTTGCACGTTTGAAGCTCTATCAAGCATTCTATCAATACGTGTACTCCCGCTCGCCATAATTTCAACAAAAGTTTTTGAACGAAGCACTGACTGCTCTGTGATATTCCAAAACATCGTGACCATCAAAACGCTCCGTAATCTTCTTCCACTGTCCAAAAGCTGTGTTAACTAGTTGACCAGTTGCTTGTGATGCACTCATTCCAACTTCTTGATTAGCAAACAGAACACAATGTTTGCAATACACACCGTCTTCAATTTGAGAATAAACCAACCATCTGTATCCATTAAGCCATGAGTAGTTAAATTTTCTGTTTTGTTTACCAATTTGAACAACGGGAAATTTATAGTTTTCTTCGGGAACCTACACATTTGTTAAAACTTCATATTTTTCTTTGTCCTTTAAAATTTGTCCTTTAAAATTAAAAATATCCATACTAGAGCAAGATACCGGAGTAGATGCCTTGATCGCTAACTGTGGCGTAGCATAAGATAACGTAAAGCTACTGGTAAAGGTTTTTCCGATAACACCTCAATACCGCTAATAAAGTCAGATTCGCACTTTAAATCAGTCGCCTTTTTCTTAGTAGTAGAGGCTGCGCTAAAAAAATCCTAAATAGTTCTTTTCTTACCAACAGGTGTACTTTGGCTCATTTTGAAATGTTTATAAAATGCAGTAGGTTAAAATAAAACGGATCCCGTCAACTTAATCAAACTTCTTTGGAAATAACTCCGAAAAATATCTTATTTAAATACTGCCACTTATTGTTTAATTATAACTCTCGGAGAACAACTAAATCTCTATATTATTTCAATTAAATTTTTAATTCAACGCAAACACACGCAAAGCAGTTGAGTTGACAAATGGTGTAACATTTTCCCATTACCGAGACCGAGACCACAATGAAATCTAGCGCGAGCGCCACAGGGAAGCCAGAAGCTGGCGGGGTAGTATTTTCTGTTCTGCAAGTTTGTGGGTGCTAAGAAGAGAATAACGAGAACGGCCACCGAACTATGAACGTTCGGTTAAATTGCTTGGTGCTGTGATAACCGACCTATGTAGCAGGTAAATATAGCAGTCTCATAAAATATAACTACCAGAAGCGACACTCGGGGTGACTTTTGAGAGAACATCGACCCTATTTTTGATTGTTGTATTTTGGAACAAAGTTTGAATTTAAACTTATGTGATACTCATGTTCTCTTTAATAATATCCAGCAACTTTTAATATAAACCAAATGGAAGAACTTTAAGAATCAATACATGCAAAGTGAAGTAGTGTTAAGGTAATCTTTACATGTTTAAATTCAAAATGTTGGGCCAAGATAACTATTTAAAATATTATGCATTCTCCCAAGTTCGCCTAGTTTTGAACATGATGTTCAAAGGCATCGGCCGAAGGTGTCGTTTTTGGTTTGGTTGTTTTATCACGGTTTACGTTAAAATGAACGGGTGAGCACCCCGACGTATAGCTGCATCTCAAATTTGCACTTTGTGGTTTACCACCTTGTAGAGGTCGCTGCTATAGTTAGTGCAGCGAAGGTTTTAATTTTATAAATTTAGTATTATTCTGTCTTGTATAGTTTTTTCAAGTACGTGTAAAAGGTATTCTATAAGTATAAATACCAAGTACCCATATAGAAAATTACATGAAGTGTTGAAGTAGTATAATCCAAGTATACTTTACAACGTATTTTACTTCAAATATTGACGGTTCTGGTTAGTGGCTTAGTGCTAAGCATTTTCTTTCCTTAGGAATTAAAAGCTGCAATATCAAAGTAATATTATGCTACTATATTAATAATACATACAAAAAATTTGCTTTTAGCACTAAATATAATATGTAGTATTAATAGTTCAAAGCTCTTGCTTAAAAGACTAATGACTCTGAATTAATAGAACTATTAAATTTAGTGCTAACACAAAATTATATAATGCAGAAGTTGGTAAAGTTGAAATTCAATTTAATCCGAATAGGAATAAGGCGCCGCTGCACAGTGACGTTGTTTCAAAATGCGGTTTCACAATTTTAAAGTGATGTTTTTAAAAAAAATCACTTGACTCCTGGGGGGGGGTGCTCTAACACCTTAAGCCCCCCGTAGTTGCGCCACTGGATCCTGAGGTAAGTAAATTTGATGAAAAGGTACGATTAAAAACCTTCCCTTTATTCCTAAAGATTAGTTAGTGGTAGCGCTTTCATTTATACCTTTATCTCTAACTTTAAGTAACATATTCACCCAAAAGATATAGAACTTCAATCGTGCTTATCTGCCAGCTAGAGCTATTTAATATAGTGCTTTTAAACCTCAAGGACTTTCGTTCCTTCAACTATTCTCCTTTCTTTTTATTTTTTTTACTTGTATTATCATTAATGAATTGTATATTAATTTAATATTTTTTCTTTAAGAAATCAGAGCGATTACTGGCGAGAAAGATGGTAGTTGGTACGTCTATATAATGTGTTGATGATTTAAAACTTTATAGAAACATTTTAAGTGATGCCTAAGAAATGGACTTAGATTGATATTTACGCATAACAAAGATTTTTGCTTAAAAAATAACGACTTAAAATTTAACTGGATGTTTTAAAATGTCTGTATGGATACCTGTAAGGTAAAGAAGAGACACACCACAGAAAGTGTATGTGCGAGGAAATGATTTTATTTTTCTACTCGTCAGGTCGTACTCAATGTAATTGTTACGTATAAGAATACCTTCTTTAAATGATGTTTAAAAAAGGGAGAAAAGTAATATTTATGGAACAAAATATGATTTCTTAAAAATTAAAAGCGTTAAAAAATAGTTTATAGACATGTGTGTACCATATACCTGAAATTTACCTTTTCATTGAACAATATTATAGGAAATCATCTATATTAATGTTTGGCAATGAAGGAATAATATACCAACGCGGTATACAACAAGGTGATCCTCTTGGACCTGCTTTATTCAGTCTAGCGATCGAAAACATCAAGCAGTATAATGTCCAATTCAAATGGTGTTGGCTTGGAATTGAATTTCAACAAGTATGAAGTCTTAGTAAAGAACCAAACTCAGCATTTACAAGATACACTTTACATATCATTCCCGGTATTAAAATAGTGGTTATCTTCCAATGGTTTCTTCTGGGTGCGTCCTTTTCAAACGAATCATTATCTAATTGCCTGAAAGAATAGCTAAAAACACTAACCTTAATATCATTCCGGCTTATTGACCCTTCCAGCTTATATACCCTATTGCTTGTTATAAAACTGCGTGGTAAAACCTAAACTAATCTACGTTTGAAGATGCTACCCAACTTAGCATAATGAACTGGGACTTCAAAAAATGTATAACTTCTTTTGCAAAATTCTTGAGGAAATTAGCAATAACCGATTCGACCTTAATAAATGGACACATGCAACACTTTCAGTTGCAAGAAATTGCTTAAAAATCCATTTAACAACTTCATTTGCTCTACCTGCATTCCTTTGATCCCATTGCAGTAATCTCACATAATAAACAATATATTACTGAAAACAATAGATACTCCTGATCAAATCTTTACGGATGCCAAAAAAGCGTGGCACACCAGAACCAACATTAATATCACAGGACTTGCATGCTTTAGCCAACAATTATGGGACACCCCACTCTTAATTTAGTCTTTCAAAGCAACTGCTTCAGACTGCTTAGAACTCAACTGATAAGGCTCGTCTGATAGGATTAAATTATAAAGAAACAGGAAAGTGGCTTAATGCATTACCAGTGGCTTTCGTAGAAGCTCTTGTAGATGATGATTCTTTCAGAATTGCAATTGAACACCAACTAGGCACAAAGATTTGCATGGTACACGTGGTTCTTAGGTTAATAATCAGGCAATTCATGGTCTGAGCTGCCAATTGAGCGCCGCTTGTTCACTTTGACATCACACAGGCAACAACTTAGTTAAATGAGCTCTAGGATTAGCCAATATCCCATCAATTCTCGAGCCATTACGTGTAAGTCGCAATGATGGCAAACCTCCAGATGGAATGTCCATTATACCTTGAAAAAATGAAAAATTAGTCATATAGGACTTTAATTGCCCAGATACATTAGCTGCTTCACATCTTTGTTGTACGTTATTGACTGCAGGAGCTGCTAACACATGTGTTAAAACTTAACCGCAAAGAAATACAAAAATCCGGCGATTGTTGAAACTTTTAGCGTTTTTGGTCCACAAGCTTTACAATTCATACAAACAGTTGGAAAAAAATAACATACGAAACCAACAAACCCAGAGCAGCTACTTTCCTAATACAACGAATTAGCATGGTCATACAAAAAAGTAATTCAGTTTTACTTTTCGGCACATTTTCCACCTCGGCGATGCAGGACGAATTTCTTCTTTACCCACAAGTAAACCAAAAAAAAAGAAATGACACAACAGACGGAATTCTTATTATACCAGTCAACTGAAGCAGTCATTGTAACATCTAGTATTAATGTTATTCTACCTATCGAACATCACTCGATCATACACAACACTTATGACGCTTGACGGTTATAGAATATGATGTTAAAATTAATCGGTTTAATTATAAAACACAACGTTTACTTGGTAACTTCTAAATTAAGGTAGTTACGTTCAATTGTGCCCTTCTAAATGTTTTTGTTTGTTTTGGGATTCTTTTTAAATATCCCCACGTTTCTCCTTCAATATTTTGTGTAACTACCGGTTAAAGTAGACGCCGCTGATTACACTTTGTAATTAAATAAATCGATTTGTTCCTGTAAAGCTCATTCTAATACGATTGAAACAAGTTCTTTTCCAATATTCTGTAAAATGTTATTAGAGCATTTAGTTTAAGTTAAAAGTACTTTAGTCTATCTTTATTGTCTGAAATAACACAGGAAATATACTCGGTCATCTACAATTTTTGTTTTCTAAAGAATATGCTCGCTCTATTTCTAAGTAATAATGCAAGTTTGAATAGCGTAAATTTTCTACAATTGTATCCGAATTTGCCGGTTTTCGTTATCTATTCATGCGTTACAACGGTTCTGGAAGTGTCTTTTTGACATGTGTCACTCAAATATTTGAATCGCTCATCATCTGGTTTGCTAATTTCACTTCACTTTCATCCTGTCTGTCCTAGATATGCATTTCTTTCAATAGATTTTTATGGACGGCATGAAATTCTATTCGTATTCTGAAAGTCTAACTGTTACTTAAAGTGACTATAATGTCAAATGCGGAAGTTGGCAATTGAAAAAAAACAAGGAATTTCTGTGGTAAAAGTTGTCGTTGACTTTAATAGCAGCAGTGGTGTTTTCCTCCATCGTGTACTTGCCTTATGTATCGGACAATGTTGGTGATCTTTCGATAAACAAGTGTGCACTTGGTGTGTAAAAACATGAGAACTACTTTAAGTGAAAGATGACACGATGGATGGCGATTGTTACCAAGAAGTTTTTAATCCTATCATAACAGACATGACCTGGAGTGAAGGACAACGTTTAATATGGTAAGGAAGTGATTCATTTGTTTACGTTTATATACTTGACATTTATTTTGTAACAACAAATAAAAGTGGTGTGACTTTCTATTGTTATATAAACATTTTGTTTTAACGGGAAACTGCATTAAAGACTGAATTAACCTCAGCATGCCATAATTTTAAAAAAAGGTTGAACATTGGGTAAATATTCGGGAATAAAAAGCACAACTCCAACTTGAACTACGTACAACCTCCGGGATATGTTCTGGATAAATTTTCTTTTTGCAAGTAGGGTTTTCTTTTATAACATGTTATTTTCTTAAGGCCTTGTAAACGGATTGCTTTTTTTGTTTATGTGAACGGCCCTTCTCTCCCCGTTTGTAGTTAGCCCGGTATTTCTATGTTTCTTTTGTCTTTTTTATATGTAATCGGCATCCGCGCGGGCCCTTACTTAAGCGTTCTTTCCGTTTATCTCCGACCCGTGCGTTTCTTAACCTTACAAGGTAGCTAACTCACCAATTCTAACTACTTATAAAAGGTGTTCAAAATGCCTCCATTTGGCAGAATTCTCAAACGTGGTACTAACGCCAGTTTTGTAAAAGTGTTTAATATTTGCTTCATAGTTTCCATTTAAATACAAGAAAAAAGCAACTCATTATTCACCACACGCTATAAGTGTTTAACCGCAAAAGGTGGTGCTGAACCAGTTCCGTAGTAATTGATAAACAGTCAGAAGATATGGCATATTAATATTAACTCGCTACAATAAGTTATACTGCTACAAGGACTGTATTGAGAATAACTATATTATATTGATTGACTATCCAATGTACTTATTGAAGCGTGTCATTATTCTAATTTTATGACCCTTAAACCTCAAACTTTACACTAGTATTATGTGATTTGATACACTGTACATAAGTGCAGTGCTGGATATTTTATTTGAAATCGTCTTTCTGCGAAATAGTGCGTAAGCTATTTTTTGTGATTATTTAAAATTAGTGTTGTTAATAAAGTAAGGGATTAGTTCGTTTGTTTTGTGAGGTGTCTTAAAAGATAAAGTTTAAGACGCAAATGAGAATATCAATAATATAAGGCAGATTGTCAAGATATTGGTATTCTACAAAATTGGCACGGAGGAGCATGTTTGTGTATTTAACAAAAGAATTCGTATTTTTTGCATAAACATTACTCTACCCTCTTTGTAAAACATCAGTTAAAGTAGATGATTCATAGCTTCACCAGGTAATGTGACCTGCTGATTTAAAAAAAAATAAAATCGGTTTATCACAAATACACTGTCTGTGGTGTGTCGCCTCTTTACTTTACACGTACACGTTCAGACGTTTTTAAAAACAGCCATTTAAATTTTAAGTTGTTATTTTCTAAGATTGGAAACGGCTTGTAGTCCCTTCGGGACTACGTCGGGCACTAAATACCCATTCCGCCTATGACTCCTTTAATAGATGTCGTCGAGATCACGTGGTAGAATGTGTCGCATTAACACCACTTCGCCCTAGTAAATTTCGTTGAAACAATATCAGGGAGTTGATCGGATCTAGGTCACTTCACCCTAGTAGACGTCATCGAAACAACTTCGAAGAGTTGCTCGAATGACAACTACTTCGTCCTAGTAGACTTCGTTGAAACGACTTTGGGGAGTTGATCGCATCAGGATAACTTTGCCCTAGTACACTTCGTTGAAACGACTTCGGTGATTTGATCTGATCAAGATCACTTTGCCCTAGTAGGCTTTGTAGAATTTGACTTCAAGGAGGTGATCGGATTAAGGCCACTTCGCTCTAATAGTCTTCGTCCAAACTTCGTTTAAACAATTCCGTTCAAACGACTTCGTCCAAACGACCTCGTGAAGTTGATCCGATCAAGATGACTTTGCTTAGCAGACTTCGTCGAAACGATTTCGAGGAGTTGAGCGGATCAAGATTACTTCGTCACAGTAGACTTTGGTAAAACGATTTCAGGGGAGTAGATCGGATCAAGGTCACTTTGCCCTAGTAGACCTCGTCGAAACAACTTCGGAGAGTTAATAGGCTAAAGATCACTATGCCTTGGTAGACTTTGTCAAAACGACTTCGAGAAGTTGATTGGATAAAAATCACTTTGCTTTAGTAGACTTTGTAGAAACGACTTCGGCAAATTGATCGGATAAATATTACTACGCGCTAGTAGACTTCGTCAAAAAAATCTTCGAGGAGTTGATCGGATTAAGGTCACTTCGCCTTTGCATACTTCACCAATCAAAAGTTTGTAAAGTTAAGTTCGTAAAGTTAAGTTCGTAAAGTTAAGTTCGTAAAGTTGAGTTCGTAAAGTTAAGTTCGTAAAGTTATGTTCGTAAAGTTAAGTTCGTAAAGTTACGTTCGCAGAGCTAAGTCGGTAAAGTTAAGTTGACAATATTAAGTTCGTTAAGTTCGTTAAGTTGTTTAAGTTCGTTAAGTTCGTTAAGTTTGTTAAGTTCGTTAAGTTCGTTAAGTTCGTTAAGTTCGTTAAGTTCGTTAAGTTCGTTAAGTTCGTTAAGTTCGTTAAGTTCGTTAAGTTCGTTAAGTTCGTTAAGTTCGTTAAGTTCGTTAAGTTCGTTAAGTTCGTTAAGTTCGTTAAGTTCGTTAAGTTCGTTAAGTTCGTTAAGTTCGTTAAGTTCAGTTAAGTTCGTTAAGTTCGTTAAGTTCGTTAAGTTCGTTAAGTTCGTTATGTTCTTTAAGTTCGTTAAGTTCGTTACGCTCATTAAGTTCGTTAAGTTCGTAAAGTTTGTTAAGTTTGGTAAGTTCGTTAAATACGTCAAGTTCGTTAAATGCGTTAGGTTCATTAGGTTTGTTAAGCCCGTTAAGCCCGTTAAGTCCGTTAAGTCCGTTAAGTCCGTTAAATGCGTTAGGTTTGTTAGGTTTGTTAAGCACGTTAAGCCCGTTAAGTTCGTTAAGTCTGTTAAGTCTTTAGCCCGCTAAGTCCGTTAAGTCCGTTAAGCCTTTTAAGTCCGTTGAATCTGTTGAGTCCGTTGATTTTATTAATTTCGCTAAGACCGTTAAGCTCGCTAAGCTCGTTAAGTTTTTAAGCTCGTTAAGTCCGTTAAGTTTGTGAAGATTGTGAAGCCATCTAAGATCGTTAAGCCCTCTAAGATTGTTAAGCACTCTAAGAGCGTTAAGCTTTTTAATTTCGACTAGACCGTTAGATTCCCTAAGTACGATAAGTTAAGTTCATTCAGCTCGTTAAACTCGTTAACTTCGTTAAATCAATTAAATTCGTTAAATCATTAAACTCGTTAAGATTAATTTGTTAATTTACGCTCTATAGATTGATCTGGTTAAGTAAAGCTCGTTAAGTCAAGCTCGTTAAGTTAAGCTCGTTAAATTAAGCTTATTAAGGTACGTTCGTTAAGTTAAGCTCGTTAAGCTAAGTTTGTTAAAACTAAGCTTTTTAGTTAACCTCCGTAAGTTAAGCACGTTAAGTTAAGCTCGTTAAGTTAAGCTCGTTAGGTTAAGTGCGTTAAGTTAAGCTCGTTAAGTTAAGCTCGTTAAGTTAAGCGCGTTAAGTTAAGCTCGTTAACTTACGCTCGTTAATTTAAGCTCGTTAAGTTAAGTTCGTTAAGTTAAGCTCGTTAAGTAAAGATCATTAAGTTAAGCTCGTGAAGTTAAGTTCGTTAAGTAAAACTTGTTAGGTTAAGTTCATCAAGTTAAACTCGTTAGCTTAAGCTCGTTAAGTTAAGCGCGTTAAGTTAAGCTTGTTAAATCAAGCTCGTTAAGTTAAGCTTGTTCGGTTAATCTCGTTAAGTTAAGCTCGGTAAGTTGAGCTTGTTAACTTAAACTCGGTAAGTTAAGCTCTATATGTCAATCTCGTTAAGTTAAGTTCGCGAATTAAGTTTGTTAAGTTAAACTGGTTAATTTAAGTCCGTTAAGTTAAATCTGTTAAGTAAAGACCATTAAATTGAGACCATTAAATTAAGCCCATTAAGTTTAGCCCATTAATTTAAGCCCATTAAGTGAAACTCTTTAAGTTAATTCCATTAAGGCAAGTCCATTGAACGACGTCCATTGAGTTAACTTCGTTAAGGTAAACTCATAAAGTTTAATCCGTTAAGTTAAACCCATTGGATTAAGTCCATTGAGTTAAGTCTATTGAGCTGAGTCAATTAAATTAAGTTCATTGAGTTAAGTTTATTCAGTTAAGTCCGTTCACTTAAGTCTATCAGTTAAGTTCATTCCGTTAAGTCTATCCAGTTAGGTCCATCCAGTTAAGTCTATCCAGTTAGGTCCATCCAGTTGAGGCCATCCAGTTACGGCCATTCAGTTAAGTTCATCGAGTTAAGCCCATCCAGTTAAGTTCATCCCATTAAGTCTATCCAGTTAATTCCATCCAGCTAAGTCCATCAAGTTAAGTTCATTCAGTTCAGTACATCCAATTAAGTCCATCCAGTTAAGGCCGTCTAGTTAAGCTCATGTAGTTAAGTCCGTCGAGATCATTCCATCGAGTTAAATTTTTGAATCAAGTCCATTGAGGTCAGACCATTGAGGTAAGTCCATTCAGGTAAGTCCATTAAGTTAAGTACATTGAGTTAAGTTCATTAATGTTAACTTCGTTGAGTTAAATCCATTGAGTTAAATCCATTGAGTTAAATCCATTGCGTTATGTCCATAGAGTTAACTTTATTGACTTCAGTCTATTAAGTTAAATTCATTGGGTTTGGAAAAATACAAAACAAACCACAATAAACATACAGGGAGTACTCACTTTTTATAGCTATGAAATTATACTTGTGTTTTGGAAAATTTGCGTTCAGATTTCGAGGTAGCTACACAAGCCTAATGAATTAATTGGGATTTATCTAAAAGTAAAGCATTCAATGATAGAAACAGAAATTAAAACTTTTAAACCTATTCAAATTAAAAATATCGTTTACAAATGATAATAAAATTATTAATTACCATTACATTATGGGCAAAGGTTTTTTTTTATTTGGCTAATAGATTAAGATGTCCTACTACTCGACTTTCAAGAAATTCTCCAAGAACTTACGCTTTATATTTAAATTACATAACCGCTAAATTAGCATTAAAAAAGGTCAAACTACAACATTAATTACAAGCGAGTGTCTCGTCTAAGAACACAATTTGTCTAGTTATTTAGTAACCGCAACTTTGCGGAAAGGAAACATTTCATAAAAGGGATTTATTTGGTGTATATTTCCACATCTTATGATGACTACTCTAAAACTTTGAATATAATTCATTCTAATGTATCCCAGAGGATTTTACGCTAGGATTCAGCTAAAGCTCTTTGATTCAACCTAGTTTTGGCGTAATAACATAACCGTAAATGCGGAAAGTTCTTTATTTTATGGAAGTTTTAAAGATATATTATGGAATTGGGAAAAGTTTTATTAATTTAATAAAATGGGTTTTGGAACTATTATTCATGAGTTGATGAAAAACGCTTTACGGATATGCTTTCATTATAAAGTAAGTTGAGATAACTTGTACGAGTTAATCACATTACTTTATTTGGGGGTATTAACTGAATATACATATAAATAAAGCAACATACGAATTAGTTCTTTTAATTTGTTTAATATTTAATAACAATGAAAGTTTTGTTCGGTATTGAGTACAACTATAATCTGTAATCAGATGTTTTTTTCAGATAATAAAAGAAAAATTTTAAAGATCTAAGTTTTCTGAATTAAACAAAATTTTATACATTTACAGAACATTAAAACTAAATAATTTCTTCGTGTAAATTCGCATTAAGTAAATATAAAATTTTTATATATACTCGGTGACATGGAAATTGCAACACCAAGCAGGTTTGGAAACATTTTTATCAAACTTGACAGATATAGTTAACTACTCAAAGGTAATAATAGATTAAAATTTCAAAGAAAAACCAAAAGATTAACACAATTTTTATTAATAATGTGTTGGACGCCTATTTGTTACACGCTCCTTCATTGTTCGTGACAACGAATCCAGTAGGTGGTCGTTGGTCGATATTCTGTTTGGGGTATCGTGTCCCAAAAAACCTACACTTTTATGTCGGAGAGCTTCCAGTGTATTGGGAGGATTTGCTAAGTTCTCCAGTCTTGTACCCATAATGTTCCAAACATGTCCAATTGGCGAAATATCAGGAGATCTGGATGGCCATGGTAAAATATCGAGATGGGCGTCTTCAAATCGGTTGACAGTAGCCCTCGCTACATGAGGACAGGCATTATCCTGCTAGAAAAGTGGGTCTTCGAGTTGAAGATAAAGAAGGATACGGAGTACCACAACTTCATTAACGTAGAACTCGGCGATTATATTGCCTCGAATGAACACCAAATAAAACCTACTTCATATGTTTAAGTACCCCATACAACCATACAATAACCCTCACAGTTCAGTGCACATGCCTTTCAACAGAAAATTTAAATTAGCACGTTCCCCACGTTTTTGTCTGACTCTCGTGCGACCATCATTCATACCTAAACAGAATCAGGATTCAACACTAAATACTGCCATATGTCACTCCAGATTTCAGTCTAATCGCAAATTGCACCACTCTAAACGTTGCTGTCGATGTAGAGCCGTAAGCGGTAACACAAGATGAAGTCGATAGGATTGCAATCCGAAAGCTATAATTCAACGATAAACCGTTGAAAGGGTTACAAGATCAACCTTCATTCCCAATCAGTGATCAGCAATTGACCTGGTACTGGAGAATCGCTCTCTTATAGCCTGTTACGTTTATTTTTCTACCTAAATTAAATACCCTTTTTCCCCTGGTTAAGTCTTTACCCGCTCGAATAAATTCCATTTCTATTCTTAAATTCACCAACAATAACCTATATAGTGTACCTGTTCAGTATAAGCCCGCTTAACGTAATTTTAACTCAAATCCACTTTGCTTTTAAAACGAAAACTTATTCGATAAATTAAATAGTCAATACCTTGTTTTAGGTATTCGATAATTTGTCAAACATTCCGATAACGTATAATTGCTTTCTCTTGTGTAGATCCTACTATTATTTGATAGCGTGTTTTCCAGTTTGCTAATCGCACTTTCGATAACGCGAGGATTGCAGTTCGAACTCGTGTTATTTGAACCCCATTTTAAATTTGATCCTGCAACTTGTGCGTTGAAATATTTTCTACATTATTCGTCACAGTACTTCAAAAGCAATGCACGCTTTTTTGTTCGATAAATAGGAGGTATTTTGCGTGTATTGCTCTTAGTTACAGACCAAATAGGTTCTTTCTTTATGTAGACCCAACTGTTCGTTGACGTAGACCAACTGCTTTTGTCTGTAGACCGTTGCTGCAGTTACGGTGGCAGGGTGAATGGATCGTGACTAGCGTGGCGTTGCTGTGTTGACTCACTCCCGACGGCTTGCAAGCTAAGTATCCAGCCTCATACAAGTATACAACTTATTTTCTTTTGTGTATATCAAGGTCATACTCCGAATCAGCGTTTAGTGTAGTTACGTGATAAGAAAGGTGGACACTGTGGAACTATTGTTTGTTGCTGCGAATCGATATTATCGTTCTACAGGTGTGGTGTACCATTGTTAAAAATGTTTGACAAAACTTCTCACACGCTTATTCTTTTCTACTGATTAGTTTATTTTACAAACGGTATTATGCACAATTTAAAAGAATGTTTGACAAAAGCTCTCATACGTTGGCGCGTGTGTATTTGAAAACACGCGTTGTTGTTTAGGGGTTGAAAAGTATAGATAATGAAATACCAAGTTGTAGCATGCGTATTTGAAAACAAGCTAGGCTTGGTGTTGACTTGTGTATGATGATTGAAAGAAAGGTTAACAGTCTAAATGACCAGGAAAATAATGGATAATCAGATAATAATTATAACAGATTGTTTTGTAGTATAAATAATAGGATAACTAACCTTGATTTGACATGTGGTGTAGTTTCGACTATATTCTTGTTGTTTGAAGTGGCGAACGGCTTACACTTGATGATGAATTGTCTGTTGCTTCAATGTTCACTTTTTCACGAACATCAAGTTAACATTTATTAACTGATTATGCCTTTTAACGCGACTAGATGCACGGCATATCGGAGGACGCGTGTTGATTACTTGAAGGTTGCTCGAGCACTCTCCTTTCTTCTATGTTCCTTGGTTTTGGTTAGCTTTATGTAGGTAGGGATAATGTATAGAAATCGATTAGGTATGCAGGAGTATTTTATGATATATACAAGGGGAATTGTAAATAATGAACGGTTTTGGAACATACGTTAATTCTTTCCTACTGATTAGTTTATTTTATAAAAAGTGTTTCGTGCAATTTTAAAAACGCTTGACAAAGGCTCTCACATGTTAATTTACTATTGATTAATTTTATTTTGTGTAAATATATAAAATACGAGATGCGCACTTCGTATCTAAAGTACTAAATTGTTAATATCGCATAATTGTTTGCTTTGAAATAGTAACGCTTAATTTATTGCTTTTACTTGTTTGCTCAGAATCCTTTATTTATTTTTATTTGTTAATAGATAGTCGTGGGCAACGTGCTGTTTTTGGTTTTCTTGGTATGTAGGCGAATTCCCCCACTCTCCGCGTTTGATAGTTAGCCTGGTATTTACTTTTCTACCGGCTACGTCTAGGTACATAGCAAGCCATTAGGCGAAGATGGCTGTCTTGCACCTCATTAGTTTGTCTTCCGCTACCCGGTCCTTTTTTACGACATTGCTGGCCCTCCTTTGTCCATAATTGATAGCAACGCATAATTGATGATTGGTTTCCGTTAAGGCGATTTGCAATTTCCTGAACGAAAAACCACCTTCACGAACCCATCAATTCCACATTTGTCGATTTTGCTTCTTAACTGACGGATATTTTCACGTTGCCACACTCTAGACATGATCACGCTCTCAAAATACGAAAATCAACTAAAGTTTAACAGATACAACACAAAATTCAACCAAAACTTGCAAGAAAATACAGGATAATAATGTTAAAAGTAAACAGTAGACGTGCCAGGTATATTAATACCACTTGATCTCGTTATTAGGTTTTCAGTCCTGGAACTGGTTAGACGCGTACCCTCATTTTTTCCTATTCTGAACCAACCTACACATTTCCCTAAAATTTGCACAGCCTGCATCTATCACAATCTGATCTAGGTCTACATCTACTTCTTTTTTCCTACCTCTGCTTGTAATATATCTCGTACTATTCCCTAAAAATGCCTTAGAATGTATTCTGCCCTTCTATTTTTTCTATTTTTTCCAAAGATATCTTTATTCTTCTACTATTTCTATAACCTATTTGTTATTAACTTTGTCTGTCCATTTGATCTATTCCAAGGAAATTTAAATTAATTATTAGCTATAAGTAGTTAATCATATCTTCTGCGTTTTGTCTAAAAACTCCAACTCTTCCTGGTGTTGCAATTTCCATGTTATTTAACTTGAACATTATAATTTACCGTTACAAATTATAAAGTTAGGCAACTCTGTTTAGTGGTATTACGTATCTAGGATGCGGTATGGTTTAAACATGATCATACTGAATCTAATCTATTGAGGCAGGGTGTCGGGATATGAAGAAATTTCTGTTGTCCGCTCGGGTCCTTGTTCCTTTCTTTGAAACCCTCTCGGTCTCAAGATGGTTGAATGTAGGTACTACATTTTGAAACTTGCAATTGGCAAGTTTTAAAATGTAGAACCTACATTCAACCATCTTGAGACCGAGAGGGTTTCAGTTGATCACATTCTTTGTTTATTTTCCTATAGCCATTAATTTACATTATTTACTTGGTTAACAACTCCTAAAGTCCAGGCTTTGTAAATCTAATAAAAGAAACAATATAACCTACAATATAGGTGGACGTTTTATACTTTTAATATCCAGCTAAACAGGTTTCACTTCAAAACAAAAGAACTATTTACAACTAATCTAGACTGACTTTTTAAATGCGTTTTAATATAACTAAAGCAGGTTTTGTCGATTTATCTGTGCGTCCATTACGTTGAACTCTCGGTCACCACTTCCTTGTCAATAAAGTTATTCGATTTCCGGTTTCTATGAATAAGCTTTCACATGCCTATTCGTTACAGGTTCACGCGTAATTAATTTCTAGCAGCTGTCTAGCCATGGCATTTCTCTTACTAATCCTTGCGTTTAGGAGAGGAAGTATTTTATTTTCTGGTCTACCTATAGAGTGTATGGAACGAAACATGTGATTCCGGCATAAATATTTAGGGTCCCATCACGCAAAAGCCACGAGCCTTTGACTTGCCGTTTAGAATAGATACATTAAAATTTTGTCACTTTGTATTTAATGATATAATTAGTTACTTGAAACTTGATATTAGTGGGTTTAGCTACTAAGCACTGTGGTTTTTCTGCATGGTAAGAACTTGATTATGAGGTTATCTGGGTTTACTTTGTATTATACTTACACGTGTATACGTTTACCCTATAGATTCATTTTATTTAAGCAAAATTTGTAAAAGCTTTTTTATATTTAGGATAAATATTATATGAAACATTCTTATTAGTCGGTTTACGAGCATTTACTTCATATTTTTAAAGCTTTTTTTAAATAACACGATTTGCTGTGAAACTTAATTGAAATAAATATTTTGTTTACTCTTTTGTAGTTTAAATTAATTTAAGTTTCGTTCACCTATGTATTTAGCAAAATTGAGATAAAGTTTTTGTAGTTTAAAGTTACGAATTTGAAGGAACTAACAATTTTATTAAAATGTCTTGATTACTGAACACTAGTATACATAAAATCAGAATTATACAAGGTGCATCAATAGAAATTTGTCCATTTAATATTAATTTCAGTGTTTTTGAATCTAGTTTCTGTTTAACGTAGCGCCAAAGCGTTACAACGACGCATTCAAACTGTTGTTATTATATATTTTCTTTTATTATATACCTGGTTGGGATATTTTTATTATTGCATATATTTTGATCTTATTATGCATACAGTATTCATACAAAAATTCATTTTACAAACTCAAAAAGGTAACGGGTTAAATGAAAGGGTTGAGTGAGTTAAGTGAGGGAAATAAACCGGTTAATTGGGGGATTAGAAAGGTAAATTAAAATGGTGACAGTTAAGCGTAAAGATCAATATGCGCAAGGTAATATGTAAAGGTCGCGTGATATAAACAAGCAATGTAATATTTACATCTTTATTACACTCACTAAATTTCAAACGGAGGTAAATTTCTTGCATTTTTTTTTGTTACAGTCAATATAAAAACCATTTACATAGGGATGACAGAAACAACACAATTTTTAAATTGTATCGTTTCAAATAACGACGGTTGAACATGCTCTTTTGATACGTAGTTAATGCGTGCCGGCAGTAGTCCTGAAAATTATTTATTTATGTATTTAATGTGTAACGCTAGTGCGCTAATTAAACACATGTTATTATTTGAAACTAGTTTTAAATGAGATTTATGAGAAAAATACGGTTAAATTTTATATAAGGTTGGGTGGTTCACAATTTACTAACGTGGCTATTTCAACATAATATTAATATAGGACATAGATAGTAAAGTACTTAGTACATTCGTTTACAACCAGTAATTAAAACCGGGACTTTACAGTTGATAAATTAAATGAGAAACCGACTCATTCCCGCAAATTGTCAAATTAAGAAAGTATACCTATGAATCTTTTCACGCATTGAAAGGCACCGAGATCATTGTAAACCACTTAAACAGAGATAAACCCATAAGAATAGTATAAAACTTAAAGCGTTGTGATCCACCTAATGATGCAGATATCAACATTAAATTGAGACTATGGGAAGAATCCTTGACCTTGACTTTAAGGCAGTTTAAATTGCACAAATCGTACAAATCGCGTGAACAGGATAAAACTTGGGTAAAACTCCCTGAAATAATACTTATAAATACCACCATAGCCTAATGAAAAGGATCATTCAGATTCATTTAAACCTTACAATTCCCACTTTTATCTTTGGTTAGTCGAATGACACGTACCATTGTCGCGCGGGGGAACTGGTTAAAGCAATTCGTGTTAAGGTAGCTATAAATTCGGGTTTGTAGGAAACTAGCCGCAGACGCGAAAGAAATTGCGGATTCAATAAAAGGGCCGTTATATTGTGAAAGTTTCTGGAATGAATACTTTCCGTCTACGATAGTTAGATAAATGAACTACTGACACTCAATTTACCTGCACGTAAAATTGTTTGGGTCTTGTACTCAATCAACAAGCGGTAATTAATACAATTTTTTATTTCCACCTACTACATATTTTGCTGATGTATTATTTTATTATATACATAAAATTTATTAGTATTTGGATTTTTTACGTTAGTGCACGCTTAGTTACAAGCATAATGTAATAAGAAGTTCTAATTTAAACAAATACCACAATTTTATTCGTGTTGATTTATATGCACTAGTCAAGTTTGTTGGATAATAATAATTGAATAAATTTAAGATGTTCCTTTTTTTGAGCAATTAGGGATATAATTTATTTTATGTTTGTTGGTTGTGTTTGTTAAATACTGTGATATTCAGGTTTAATAATATAGGTTAGGTGAACGTCTTGCAGTTTTATTATTGTTTGTGCTTGGTTTAAATTATTAGGTGAGGAAAATATGTACACCAGATCGTATCAATCTGTGTCGCAAAAAGGAATAACCGTTTAGTCGGCTTTTAGGCTACCCTTCGTCTAAAGGAGACCGAAATTCAGGTGGGTTGGCGATCAACAAATTGTATCACACAGTAGGTCCAAAGACCATTCCAGGCAGATATGTGAGAGAGTGTTGAAGTCTGTATCCCCTAAAAGATTTGCATTTGCTTTTATAGAACCCAACCCTTACCCCTGAAAACGAGCTGGTGCATTATTTACTGATACATCTCTGTGATAGAGTAAATTTTATTCAGGTAATTAGCGACAATTTAACACTTAACAAACGTCTTCATTGTACATTCTAGTTTTATAAAAATGAGGTGCGGATAACATCAAACTAACATGGATAATGTTATGCTATTTTTCAGTAAGAAAGTGCAAATCACCAGAATTTTTAGAAATGCTTTTACGTTTATCTACAAAGCAATTGCACCCTAACCATTAATATAGAAATTAACAAATTATTATCGAGCAAGCAACCCTAATTTACTAAAATTTTCATATTTATAAAGCATGTTCTATGCACTCTAATTTCTTCGTATGGGTATTGTTTTCGGTTAGTACACAATAATATTGATATTGCGCACTGGAAAAATGACGTCCTTTTGTTGTTGCAATAAAATGCGCTTCCACAATACAGATTAGTTACAATGGATTTTGCATTTCAGTGTTTGTTTTGGATTTTTTATATGACCTATTTCAACCATTATGAATGTCACGCCAAATGGAATTAAATTGAATTTAACTTCAATTTTCTAATTTTGATTGATATACTAAATTTCTACACACTTTGCTTTTCAGTCAGATAACGGAACAAAATACCCCCTGACTGAGAAGTGCCTTTACATGTTATTAGCATAGGACAGTTAGATATGTGGATAAACTAATGAAACACGTCAGTAGAGAAAATTAAACCATGGCAGGTACAAAAGTTTTCAGTGTTGAAGAGCGTTTAGTGGCTTCTGTGTGGGTTAACAAACATCAGAATACAAAAAAGACAATGAGAGACATTTTGAGGGACTTCACTGTGCACTTTGAAAAATCGCCGCCATCAAGACGAACATTATTCGTATGAGAGAACTAAATGTTTGCAACGAGAAGTGTTCGTTATGCACCATGTAGCGGAAGCCGTAAGACTCGCATAGAGACTTGTGCTGCTGTGGCGGAATCAATTGCCGCTGATAAAGTCAATTTGTAATCGGTGTGAAAAATTAGTTGTCCAGCGATCGACCATGTAAGACGGTTCCGTGGCTTAGTTTATATGCGGATTATGTATCCCCCGATCTATATATGTTCAAATAAATAGAAATTATTAGAAAATCACTAAGAAACTTAGGTTATATGCAACATTGTATTTCAAAGATAAAATAAGAAAGGTTATTAAAAGTTCACAAGCAAGTTGTGATACCGGATGTAATACATTGTATTCCAGATAGTAAGTGATTCTGCAGGTGCAGGTCACAGACTGTTAAGAAACCGCGATTACTTAGAAATTAAGATTGTTACATTGTATAATGAATAGAATTAAGAAATAAGCAGACATGAGCTCTAAAAGTACCCACAGACATGGGAGGGCATGGACAACATAAATACCCCGGGAGCCCCAAGACCATCAGTCAGTCTTGAGTATTTCAGCTTTAACATTGCCGTTTGCTTTGGCTACTCGCCCTAATATTAATTCAATTATTATTTTATTTCGACTTAGTTTAATTTATACCAGTTTGTCAAAATTCCATATTAGCATCTGTTTAAGAAATAAAATTTGTTACAAGAAGTTTTGGAAGAAATTTTTTAAAATACCGCTCTCTAGGCCCGAAACGTAACTTGCGTGTGACTATTAAACCCAAAGTCCCTGATTCGAATCCCGATACGGTCGCCTTGAAAATTGTTAGACGAGCATTTTTCACAGAAAAACGCTCTTGTTCGGATGAAAGGTAAAATGTAGGTTTTATGTGCGGTTATGCCGCGCACGTTAAAGGTCCCTCCCTATATTACTTCGATAAAATTCAAATTTTCCAGTTAAAGAAAACTCGCTTCCTGGTCAATGTAGTGCCTTAGGGTTGAGCATTGGAAAATCAAATGTAGGGTCTGCAGGATCGGGCAACCATACCGCATCGGTTACTAGTATGGTTTCTCAACCCTGTAAACGAATCAAGAAACACTTAGAATACGTGCCGAGGCGGACACGAGCACTATTCCTCGCGTTAATTGATTGCCGCAACAGCACAATGGTACGGCAGCGGCGGAGCTCACGGTATCGGAAAACTCTACCTTGTCGGTCGCTTGTAGGATTTCACAACGCTGCCCTTGGATCGAGTAGTGTAAAGAAAGCATCCCGCGTCGGTTACAAGTACAAGTCTTGGCGCTAGTCACTGGCCCGGATGAAGTGCTAGAGCTTGGAACAGTCTCTAGAGGTTAAATTTAGGAAAGGAATCTTAGCGTACAATAAAAGATTTATTTACACGGCAATATAATACAATGGCTTCACTTGTCTATTGCTTAACTTGCAATACTACCTGCTACAGGATTACAATTAGTTTGTTTAATACTAGCTAATTGATTTTACGGCTAAATCGGTTAGATTCTGAGTATCATTTATGAGTTGCGAATGTTTTAAGCTTATCCCTAACTTTGATTCTCTGTTCTGCATGTCATCAATTATCCGTTGCGCAACAAGAACTATACTAGAAATGTTATAAATTTTCACTGGCCATGTGCCTACTAATTGTTATAAAGTAATTCAATGATTCCACAGTAGGTTTGAGACTGGTTGGACACGTACCTGCACTTATTTAATTTCTATACTAGTCTATATAGTTTACTGAAATTCTCACACAGCATGTATACAGCTCGGTTCCCCTTCTATTGTTTTCTAATTTTATGCCTTATTTCACCGACATTCGGTAAAGGGGTTTAAGCAGCCTGTGGCTGCCAAGATCCCCCAATACTTAGACATTTGGCGAAATAATAGTTTTCCCGTAAATCCTTTCACACAATTAGCAATATTCGAGAATATTGCCCACCCAATACTTGTAGTTGCTAATAATAATCATCATGTTTAAGTGCAGTTACTTTCTTCGTTATTAATTTATCCATCTTGGGACTGGTTGGATGGGTACCTCCTTTGATTTCTATTTTGAGCTAGTCTACACATTTCCCTGAAACTCTTACAGCCTACATCTTTCACTATCTGTGTGCAGTAGTCTAACCTTGGGCTACCTCGTCTTCTCTTTTTTCCTATCTCTGCTTGTAATATATTCCGCACTATTCGCTCATGCCGTAGTATGTGGCCTATCATCTTATCTCTTCTATTTTTACCGTTTTCCACATATTTCTTTCTTTCCCTACAATTTTTAGTACCTCTTTGTTCTTAACTTTGTCTGTCCATGATATCTTCATCATTCGTCTGTAGCACCCCATTTTAAAGACTTCTACCTTTTTCTTGTCCGCTTCTCCTACTCTCCAGGCTTCACAGCCGTACAGTGCTGTGCTCCATACATATGTTTTAAACAATCTTTCCCTTGTCTCTATGTTTGTTGTCTTTGAACATAGTAGTTGCTTTTTCTTGTTAAATGTAGCACAATCTTGTGCTAATCTTTGTTTTATATCTTTTGCTCTTTTGCCATCTTGCGTTATTTGGCTTCCTAGGTAGCAGAAATCCTTAACTTTTTGTAAGTTTATGTTACTGTCACCCTAACCAGAATTTACAGGGACAAGGGCCGTATATAATAGTCCTGTTGTTATTTTACACTGGACATACAGAAAATAGTTGCATTTCATGTGTCCCCAAGCTAGTCAAGAGCCGATAGACGTAGGTCTCTCGGGGCAGAGAGTGCAAATGTAACATTTCAATGGCCGCCAGGGTGATTACCCCTGAGACGCAACTAAACCGTTGGCTATTAACCACCCAATTAAACCAACCACCGTCCAGTAATATTTGACTGTTTAAAACCTAACCTACTACACTATCTCAAAATAAATTATTAAAAGCACAGGCTACTCTCACCAGATATTTATATAGTACACATACTTGAAAAACTATATACATATATAATAAATACCAGACCCTAAAATGTGGCCTAACTCAACATATATAGATCAATGAAGTTATTGTAAGAAAACAATTATTTTATTATTATTACCTGGTTGCCAAGGCTGAAGACAAGATACTTTAACTTCTCGTTTCTCCAGTTTATCTAAGAGAAAAAAATAACGAAACAAAATACTTTATCGTAAGTTTCCACTAAGTGCACTATGGATAACTAAACCTTGCAAACTTGGCAAAATCTCGACCTAATAATAATTAATATTAGACTTCAATCTCAAGGCTTACAATGTATCTCACAAATGAGTTTGCCATGTTTAGGACTCAAGTAAAATAATGAGAGTTCGACTATTAGTCGCTTAAAGTTTTATTTTGCACCCTTGTTTTTTAATATTAGTACTCACGACACCGCAGTTTTATACTATCCGTTTCCAACCGCCTCCAGGTCCTTACGCTCCAAACCTTTACGGCGTTGATCCTCCAACAGATGTAAATAGATCGTAATTTTAGGTGTTAGTTTGAGTTATTCTTATCTCTTCGATCTTAGTCCTTAGGTATTTAAGTGTAGGCAATCCTTATGACAGAAAATGAAACTGAACCTGAACCATGAAACTAAAACTGGACACCGGAGTGAAACCTGACACTGAAACCCTAAAATAAACTATGAACACACTTTAGAATTCCTAATTTAACTTACCGTGCTATCACGGGATTAATATTTTATATACAATTTCTAATCGGTACATAGCCAGTTTTCTTCAACTTCTTACTACCTATCTGTCGATAACAAATCATTCAAAATACGTTACATTATGATATCAATTAGGGATGGATTCGGGCCGGGCCGGGCCGGGCTTTTAGATGCGGCTCGGCCCGGCCCGAAATAATTTGCTCCGACCCGGCCCGGTAGCTCGGCCCGAACCAAAACGCATCGGCCCGGCTTGAGGCCCGGCTTGAATTTCGGGCCGGGCCGGGCCGATTCGGGTCGGAATGTAACTAAAACCTTACGTGATGTATAAATTGTTTAATATCCAAATGGAAGGTATCATTTGTTAATATATGTATTTTCAGTTGTATAAAATACTTCTTTACTATTATTATGCTTTTCTACAAAAGTTGAATATATCAACTTTAATAAATTATAGCTTATAGTATCATTTTAACCTCGAAGAATCCCAAAGGTATTTGGAGATGATGCACACTTGCACAGGCAATCCGAAATAGAAGGTGGTTTGCGTCAAACTTCAACCTTAAGTTGTAACGTATTTTTTTTTGTTACACCAAGCCTAATAAATTAATAATAAAACAGATAAATTTTAAAGCATTTAATTCGTAAATATTCAGCCAATAAAAAGTAAAGTATAATATTCACAATAACACATAGAATCTAGGAGATTTATATTCTGTGGCTTGTTGCCAAGCGTAGTCCAGTTAATTATGAGCACTTTTGTTTCAAACGTCGAAGAATCAAGTCGCTTTTTGTAGACTAGAGATAAAAGTCAAGATGTCCCGACTAAAACACGAGGCGTCTAATAGAGTCAGGAAGAAGAGCTTGAGTTGAGAACATGGAACGATAATATACATCATTTAAGACAGTTGGTATAGATTAATACAATAAATTAAACTAATACTTTCACTTTAGTGCAATATCTAATGGACATATCTACAACAACAATTTTCAATGTTAAATTATAATAAATTTTCGTCGCAATAATTTAAAGCAGGCAGTTATGGTTTCGTTCTATCTATTTAATACGCCGTATAGAAATGGTTTATTATACAAAGAATCTTGGTACTTCAAACTTACAGATGATTAATACGCTGGAAAAATACAACAGCTGACGTCATGATTTTGCACCTGCAATTTATTTGGATACACGTGAGTGTTTGAAACTTTCCGTAACTTTGAAAGTATAGTAAATTATTATGAGATTTCCTACGTTGATTATTAGAGTAACAAAAATATAAAGTAGTTTTTAAAGTTAATAACACACCGAATAAATATCTAGTTTGTCAGTTATTTGTACACGCATACAATGTGTTTTAAGATATTTAGAATGACAACTTATGTCAGATAAAAAATAGTATAGATTCTGTTTCCTAATCTAGACGCCAGATGCAGTTTTGATTTAATTTTCACATTTTGCTTAAAAACAATTAAGGTCATGTAAAAGCTTTTTATTGGTGCTGATATTCGTGTATATTTTTTTGTGTAGACAATAGTTAAATTTGAGTAGTTGCATTTTATGATCGTTATTTTTCTGATGATCAATCTTTGTTGTAAATGGTCAAGGAAGCGCTTCAATGATTATAGTAAAAATAAAATCTTGTGATATGAACAAATAAATTATGATATGTTTGCTTAAACTAAAATTTTACAGAAATGATTAATTTATAAATATTTGTTTAGAAGGTTAAACTTCACTAAAATTCTTTTTATAAAAAAAATTAATGACAAGATAGTAAGCATATATATTGCAGTCACATGTATATATATCCGATTTCTACATATGAATAGAATTCATTTTGTTTCATTTGAATGAAGTTTTATTATTCTACATTTAAATTAAGAAAAAGAAAATTAGAGCAAACCCTCATTAAGTAAAAAGACAGAATAATGAAAATAAATCCCTTTAGTATTTCACAGATGTTTAAATTCATTTATTCTATTTTTGGCATATGCTTTTGAAGACACAAATAGTGTCCATGTGGTGTTTTTGTTTGTTCACAGGTAAAGCTGAGACAACTGTTTGACATCTGGTGGTTGAGGTTTTGGTAAGTGTGTGATAAAGAGTGAAATTCAAATTTTATGGCTATGATAGTGGTGTTAAGATAAGGTTTCCGCATTTCCTTATACAAACACAGTTAAATTTTGTTGGCACTTGTATTAAAAAATACGGTGGCGCCTATTAAAAATATTTTTGGTCGATTATCCACCCATGACCCATGCTCATGATCTACCCAGAGCTAACACTCTACTAGCCGTTTAACCCCTAAGAGTTTTCTTTGTCTAAAGCCGTTTTCCATCTGACATTACCCTGGACTTGGAGTCTAAAGAAGAAAATCTCGACCTAGTGACATCAGATTAAAAATAGAGAGTTTTAGTATATAGCTGATAGTCACGAGGATAAAGGGTAATAAACTTACAAAAGTTTTAATTACCCCCGTTTTTTTATTTAAAACTATTAATATTACAAAGTAACAAAATGCATTTTAGAATTCATGTACTACTACTAGTATATAGTAACATATATAAAGGAAAGTCTTCAAAATTTGACTGAATATTGTTACCCCATGTATGTTTGTTGTGGTTTGTTTAGCATTCTTCTTAATCTTCTTTGGGAATTAAACCACTCATAGTTTTTAAAATCATCTTTATTTACGTTTCGATCCATGACGAGGATCGTTGTCAAAATAATAAAAACTTAAGAAGAATTGTTTCTCCATATTCTAAACAAAGAACGTTGCCAATTTCCATTTTACAGATTGCTTGTGTATAGGTCTACATTTCGAGAATGTGCTAGCATCCGTTCAGAGAACTGACTATTCTAGTCTCTCGTATCAGGTAAACATTACTTTGTTGTCTATGAAAATTTTCTTGTCGCATGCTTTATTGGAAATTTTAATTATTATGAAAGAAAGGCCGACAATCTTATTTATAAAAATGTTCAATATTAATATATGCAGGGTTCTTCAAAAGTATGGAAACTCTTCTTTCGCCGTATAGAGAGAATCTGCTACGTATTGAGTAAAACAACAACATATAATTACAAAGAATCTAGCTCTTTAATATGAAAAAAGACGTATACAGGATGTCCCACACCGAGTTTCCATTAAAAGTATTTTAAAAACTACAATTTTCCTGGCAAATTGAAACTTTGTGTAGGAGTTACCGAATAAATCAAAATAACCATTTGCTAAAGCAACATTCATATATGGAATAAAATACAGGATGTGCTATTTAAAATAATTAATATGACAGATATTTGCAAGACTTCAAAACTATAGCTATAGTTTCGCCTTGTTCGGTAACTCCTACACATAGTTTTAATTTGCCAGGAAAATTGTAGTTTTTAAAATACTTTTAATGGAAACTCGGTGTGGGACATCCTGTTTACATGTCTTTTTTCATATTAAAGAGCTAGATTCTTTGTAATTATATGTTGTTGCTTTACTCAATACGTAGCAGATTCTCTCTATACGGCGAAAGAAGAGTTTCCATACTTTTGAAGAACCCTGCATATATTAATATTGAACATTTTTATAAATAAGATTGTCGGCCTTTCTTTCATAATAATTAAAATTTCCAATAAAGCATGCGACAAGAAAATTTTCATAGACAACAAAGTAATGTTTACCTGATACGAGAGACTAGAATAGTCAGTTCTCTGAACGGATGCTAGCACATTCTCGAAATGTAGACCTATACACAAGCAATCTGTAAAATGGAAATTGGCAACGTTCTTTGTTTAGAATATGGAGAAACAATTCTTCTTAAGTTTTTATTATTTTGACAACGATCCTCGTCATGGATCGAAACGTAAATAAAGATGATTTTAAAAACTATGAGTGGTTTAATTCCCAAAGAAGATTAAGAAGAATGCTAAACAAACCACAACAAACATACATGGGGTAACAATATTCAGTCAAATTTTGAAGACTTTCTTTTATATATGTTACTATACACTAGTAGTAGTACATGAATTCTAAAATGCATTTTGTTACTTAAGGTTGAAGTTTGACGCAAACCACCTTCTATTTCGGATTGCCTGTGCAAGTGTGCATCATCTCCAAATACTTTTGGGATTCTTCGAGGTTAAAATGATACTATAAGCTATAATTTATTAAAGTTGATATATTCAACTTTTGTAGAAAAGCATAATAATAGTAAAGAAGTATTTTTATACATTATAATTTAATTAAGGGGCCACTATGCTTGCGGCAACGTCCCCAATGCTCCACCCGAAGGTACTACACTGGGTTCAAACGCGAAAATATAAACGTGCTCCTAATTATTCTAACTTCAAAATTAACACATCCTAAATAAAAATCTAACAACTAAAACAAAATCTAAAAATAGGGTTTCATTGATGGTATCCCTAGCGTTGATTTGGAGTGTGCCCGATCAACAAGACACAAACTAAATAAATGGGGAGGGATCCGTAATGACGGATAGCAGCCGCCAGCTCTGCTTACCGGTGCGACCTGAAGGGTCGAATTAAAACTATCCAAATCTAGCTAGCTAATTTAAAATGGATTCAAATTTTCTAAGAATACGCCAAATATTAATAGTGAATCCAGCTATTTTACCTGCCCTATAAATTTACACATTTGTTTCCCTGGTCTAAGTAATTTGTTAGCATAAGTCCGTCCCAAGCTTTCCCTATCATTCCCTAACTGATTTATATTGTAATTACAATCTTCTCAGACAATCTCCCTTCCTATACATAAGCTGCCACCAAAAATGGCGGCAGAACGTCAAACAAATAATATCAAACCACAAACAATAAAAGCAGGCAAAAATATAAATATAAATATTTATGTAAATATATAAATAAACATCTATAAGCATTAAGCGTTGAGCAGTGCATAAAATTGCAAAAAGCATAACCCAAATTATCAGGTGAACTCGCATAAGCATTATACCGGCTAGCGCCATTACGCACAAAACGTGCTCGTTAAATTATTTCAAATCTACTAATTATCATAAATCAATGCTTGTGCGAGCACAACCGCCACAATTTTGTTCTTACCTCGTTAATATATTTCTCCAGCATCCGAAGATCTGGTCGTCTGGATACATTTAAACTTACTGCTATGGGGAAATGGATATGCACTGCTAAAGTTCCGGTGGGTATGCACTAATCGTCCTGGGGGATCACTATCACTATAACTTCACTTTTAAGTCCTGGAGGGATGCGCGGTTCACTCTATTTTATTAATTATTTTATTCCTTTGTTTATTTCATTGATTTAATTTAATGAGGGTTTTTGATTTATATGTTCTTATTTATTTATTTGCCCGGATTAAGTTTTAAGTTTTTATTTATTCCCGATTTCCGCGCGTATAAGTTTAGATAGTGGTCATAGTGATTGTATTAGTGGTGCGGGGGTTGTCGTGCATATGGACTTTTATAAATATTATGATAATTTTATTTTTTTTTGTTTTTAGTTTTTGTTTCTTTTTTTTTTAATTTTTTTTTTAGTTTGTTTTTATTTATTTTTTTCCCCTGATTTTTTAATTATTTAAATACAGGTTTTGGTTACCAAAATCATATCATTTAACGCCAGGTCAAAATCTAAAATTTCCAATCCTGCCCCCCTTCCTTTTACGCGCGGTTATCCCTGTCTAATCTCGCGACCCTTCCCGCGAACTCTTTAAAGGCTGTCCAGAACGCCTTCTGGTTAGCCACTTCCCCAACTTCTTCTAGGCTCTTTGGCCATGCTAGGGTAGCTAATTTGCTATCAGCTAACCCTCGATTTGCCGCCTCAAGTGGGCAGTCGAAAAGCACGTGCTCTGCGCTTTCAGCGCCCTCACCGCATTCGCAGCGGTCGTTGTCTGTTAAACCAAATCTTTGTAAATACGCTTTTAGGGCACCGTGCCCTGTTATCAGTTGCACCATTTTATGATCGAGTTCTACCTCGATATTACCTCTAGCTTCTAAGCTCGGTATGAATTTGTGGGTCAACCTGCCAGTGGCAGCGATGTTCCACCTCTCTTCCCATTGTCTGATTGACTTTTCGCGCAGCTTTCTTTTCATTAGAGACCTCGGTATCGACGAATGTGATATCCGAAAGTCGCTCGTCGCGGCCTCTTTAGCTAATTCATCAGCCCTATCGTTCCCTACGTTACCATCGTGCGACCTAACCCAATAGAACTTCAAACGTCGAAACTCGAGCGCCATATGCGCTATCCTCCAGACGTCCGCCTGGAGATTTGTTGAGGTGTTCATGTTTGTCAAAGCCGTCAGCGCTGATTTGCTGTCGCTGATTGTATAATATTCATCTCTGTCCGTGTGGTTTATGACGTAATTGATTGCCTTTCGTATGGCTACCAATTCGCACTGGAAGATAGTGTTCCAGTTTGCGAGTTTCGTTTGATACCGAAACACTTCCCTTTCCTGCTTAAACACAACAAACGCCGCGCCTGCTTGCCCGTCATCCATACGTGAACCGTCTGTATAAATTCTGATACCCGTCGCGTCCCTATCGCCTTCGACAAACTCGATTCCTCTAATATCGGCCGGGTGCCCTAACTCTGATACGACAATCTTTTTCTCTACCTCCCTATTGCCAAGATGAATATCTTCGATAATTTCACGTCCTTTTCCTGTATCTACTAACTTTCTATTTCGAAACTCCCTAACGACATATTCGATAGGAAGAGTCCTACTGATAACCAGCACCGCCTCCGTGGAGGTGGTCCTATAGGCCCTCGCCGCCTTCACCGCAGTAATGCGTTGAACGCTCGTCAATTGACGCATTTCCCGGACTTTGCAACCTTCCGCCCATACAGATGCAGCGTACAGCATTGCCGGCCCTATCGCTCCGGCATAGACCGTCCTCAGCGATTTGAACCTGAAACCCCAGTTTATTTTCGCCGCCGCCATCATTTTGTTTGATATTTCGCTGCCTTTGCTTTTAACGTATTGCACGCGAGCTTTCCAATTTAACTTATTGTCAATCTTTACCCCGAGGTATGTAATTGCTTCCTTAAACGGTATTTTCTCCCCTCCTAGCTCTAGCCTAGGAGGTCACTGTCCCGGTTTTTTTCCGAAATGCAGCACCTCTGACTTCGCCGTGTTAAATCGTAATTTTACAGCCTGCGACCATTCGTGTAGTTTATTAAGTGTCTCGTTCGGTTTTGTACGCATATTCATTAACAATCGCGATCTGACAATTAAAAGCGTATCATCCGCAAACCCAACGATTGAGCATCTTGTGGGCAACTTGACCCTAAAGATGCTCTCATACAACAACTTCCAAAATGTGGGACCAGAGCATGACTCCTGCGGACATCCCCTTTCCACCTCGTGCGACAAAACTTCACCCGGAATTTCAACCTGTGCCAATCGCCCCGAGAAATAACTCTTGACTAAAGACATCAAGTTTCGCGGACAACCCCTATCCAACTATCCAACTCGCAAACAATCAATGGCCACCAGGCAGCATCAAATGCTCCTGAAATGTCCAAAGCAACAACAACACAGTACTCTTTAGCATCTCTCGCCTGCTTAATTTCCCCGACAACGAACTCTAATGCGTCGATAGTCGACTTGCCCTCTACGAAACCAAACTGTCGGTTATTAAAACCGCCGCTGTCACGCACTAAGTGCTCAACTCGGGTAGTCATAACGCGATCCAAAGCTTTCCCCAGCACCGGCAGCAAGCTAATTGGACGATAGCTGCCCGGGTCTGACGCATCCGCCTTTTTAGGTTTAGGTATGAATTTTACGTTCTGGACTTTCCAGCACCGCGGAAAGACGCACGGGGCTAACAGGCACGTCTCCAGAGCTGCGTCTGAAGTGATTCCGTCGTGCCCCGGTGCCTTCTTAGGGTTCATTCTCCTAAGAGTCCTGACGACCTCGTGAACTAGGATTGCCTTATCGGCACCTGTTCCTTGCGCTTCTGTAGCTTCCCGACGTACTAAATCGTGCGACCCCTCATCCTCCTCGGGATCATCCGAAGGGAAGAATTTCTCTAATAAATATTCCGCCGTGGTTTTAAAACTTTCCGTATATTCGCCATTTGTCTTTCTTATGTTACCGAGCGCGATTTTCTGTTGTTTACCCCTTATTACGCGGTATGCAGTTTCCCAAGGTTCTTTCTGTGAGTTTCGCGTGCGAATTCTTTGAATTTATTTGTTCGCGTTTCTTCTATTAATATCTTATATTCGCGGTAACTTTGATTGTATTCTATTCTCCGTTGTTCTCTTATATTTCCCGAGGCGCGTTGATAGCGGCGCCTTAGGTTACGCGTTTCTGCCCGCTTGGTGGTTAGTTCCCGGGTCCACCAGGGTACGCTGTCTTTAAATGTTTTCTTTCGCGGCATGGAGTACGACGATGCGTCTACCACTGCGTCGTTTAAATTTTTTGCGAGTGTTTCTATTTCGTCTGCCTCTCGGCAGTTAAATAGCTCGTTTTCGAGCTCCGGGATACTTTCGCCAAATTTTTGTTTAAACCGCTCCTAATTTGCTTTTTTATTACAGAACCGCGGAAATATAGTTAGCTGCTCGTTTGGGCTTGTTTTGGTTTCAACGTCCTATGTTATTAATTTATGGTCAGAGAGCGTTTCCTCGTCCGACCTTAATTTCCAATCACAAATGATTTCTAACATCTCGTGCGAGGCTGCAGTAATATCAATAAAACTGCTGCTTCTAATCCCCTTAAAAGTAGGTGAATCATTAGTGTTTATCACACTAAGATCCCTTTCCGTGAAAAGATCAGCAACCTGCGAACCCCTATCGTCTTCTATAGGGCTACCCCATAACGGTGACTTAGCATTAAAGTCTCCCCCGATTATTAGTTTCTTATTCCTTCCAATTTGGCGAAAAATGCCTTTGATGTTATTTATTAAGTCCTCGGTTTGAGGATTTCCCAAAGGGAGTCGACTGGTGGAAGGTACGCGCTTATCACATAGAACGTGTTTGTCCCTGTTTTTATTTCCGTGGTGGTTATAAACTCGTTGGACAAATTGTTTAATATTATCCCGGCGCACGTCCCATTATTTATTATTATTCCGCTGCGCGGTCGTTCGCTATTTGCGTTTAAGACGGTAACCCCCCTCCCAAAACCTGTTATTTTGTGGCCATACAGATGCGGTTCCTGTATGAACCCGATGTCGATTTCATTTTCTTTTATTATTTTGACGAAATTATTGGTGGCCCCTTTGCCCTTGCCTAAATTAATCTGCGCGCATTTAATTTTCGAGCTCCTCAAAACATCATCTAATGGCCTAGGATCCATAGTCTATGTTCCTGGTGATGACTGCCTTCAACCGCTGCATCGTGGGGTACTGGCTGGACTTCGCATCATGACGAGTGTCAACCTTGACGCTACCAACCCTATCGTTCGACCTCACACAGACAACACAACAAGAAACTGCCCACCTACAGCTCTTGAACTCATGCCCCACTTCGGCGCAGTTACCGCAAAACTGCACCCGCTCCTTACACTCTGTGGACCTGTGGCCGAACTCATAGCAACGGAAGCACTGGATCATTGAGAAATGATCCCGAGCCCAAACCCTACGCCAACCCAAACAAACTGCCTCCGACAGAAAACACCTCCTAGCCGCCGGCGAAACCTCGAAAACGACGCTGGCCAACAGATCTCTGGGTTCCCTGCCACCGAATCGGAACTTCTCCTTCACCTCCTCCTTGAACCTAATCCCCCTGAAGCGGGGGTTCTGAGCAATCAACCTCTGCAGGAGCTCTTCTTGCTTCATCTCCCTCTCTACCCCAGGGAGCACGATGCGCGGCCTCCTCTTCTCGATGGTCCTAGCTGTAAGACCCTGACAAGCCGCACCTACCGTCGACTGCAAACGCCTGGCATCCTCCTTGCCAGCACACTCGACAACAATGCCACCCCTACGCGTCAGACGAGATCCGACAACAACAAAACCATCCTTGGCCGGAGTATTTTTATACAACTGAAAATACATATATTAACAAATGATACTTTCCATTTGGATATTAAACAATCTATACATCACTTAAGGTTTTAGTTACATTTCGGCCCGAATCGGCCCGGTCCGGCCCGAAATTCAAGCCGGGCCTCAAGCCGGGCCGATGCGTTTTGGTTCGGGCCGGGCCACCGGGCCGGGCTGGAGCAACTTATTTCGGGCCGGGCCGGGCCGCATCTAGCAGCCCGGCCCGGCCCGGCCCGAATCCCTCCCTAATTGATATTATAATGTAACGTATTTTGAATGATTTGTTATCGACAGATAGGTAGTAAGAAGTTGAAGAAAACTGGTTACGTACCGATTAGAAATTGTATATAAAATATTAATCCCGTGATAGCACGGTAAGTTAATTTAGGAATTCTAAAGTGTGTTCATAGTTTATTTTAGGGTTTCAGTGTCAGGTTTCACTCCGGTGTACAGTTTTAGTTTCATGGTTCAGGTTTAGTTTCATTTTCTGCCATAAGGATTGCCTACACTTAAATACCTCAGGACTAAGATCTAAGGCATAAGAATAACTAAAACTAACAACTAAAATTACGATCTATTTACATCTGTTGGAGGATCAACGCCGTGAAGGTTTGGAGCGTAAGGTCCTGGAGGCGGTTGGAAACGGATAGTATAAAACTGCGGTGTCGTGAGTACTAATATTAAAAAACAAGGGTGCAAAATAAAACTTTAAGCGACTAATAGTCTAACTCTCATTATTTTACTTGATGCCTAAACATGGCAAATTAATTTGTGAGATGCATTGTAAGCCTTGAGACTGAAGTCTAATATTAATTATTATTAGGTCGAGATTTGGCCAAGTTTGCAAGGTTTAGTTATCCATAGTGCACTTAGTGGAAACTTACGATAAAGTATTTTGTTTCGTTATTTGTTTTTCTTAGATAAACTGGAAAAACGAGAAGTCAAAGTATCTTGTCTTCAGCCTTGGCAACCAGGTAATAATAATAAAATAATTGTTTTCTTACAATAACTTCATCGATCTGTATATGTTGAGTTAGGCCACATTTTAGGGTCTCGTATTTATTATATATGTATATAGTTATTCAAGTATGTGTAATATATAAATATCTGGTAAGAGTAGAGTGTGCTTTTAATAATTTATTTTGAGATAGTGTAGTAGGTTAGGTTTTAAACAGTCAAATATTACTGGACGGTGGTTGGTTTAATTAGGTGGTTAATAGCCAACGGTTTAGTTGCGTCTCAGGGGTAATTACCCTGGCGCCCATTGAAATGTTACATTTGCACCCTATGCCCCGAGAGACCCACGCCTATAGGCTCTTAACTAGCTTAGGGACACATGAAATGCAACTGTTTTCTGTATGTCCAGTGTAAAATAACAACAGGAGTATTATATACGGTCTTTGTCCCTGCAAATTCTGGTTAGGGTGACAGTAACTCAAACTTACAAGAAGTTAAGGATTTCTGCTACCTAGGAAGCCAAATAACGCAAGATGGCAAAAGAACAAAAGATATAAAACAAAGATTAGCACAAGATTGTGCTACATTTAACAAGAAAAAGCAACTACTATGTTCAAAGACAACAAACATAGAAACAAGGGAAAGATTGCTTAAAACATATGTATGGAGCACAGCACTGTACGGCTGTGAAGCCTGGACAGTAGGAGAAGCGGACAAGAAAAAGGTAGAAGTCTTTAAAATGGGGTGCTACAGACGAATGCTGAAGATATCATGGACAGACAAAGTTAAGAACGAAGAGGTACTAAAAATTGTAGGGAAAGAAAGAAATATGTAGAAAACGGTAAAAAATAGGAAAGATAGGATGATAGGCCACATACTACGGCATGAAGGAATAGTGCGGAATATATTAGAATCAGAGATAGGAAAAAAGAGAAGACGAGGTAGTCCAAGGTTAGACTACTGCACACAGATAGTGAAAGATGTAGGCTGTAAGAGTTTCAGGGAAATGTGTAGGCTAGCTCAGAATAGAAATCAATGGAGGTACGCATCCAACCAGTCCCAAGATGGATAAATTAATGACGAAGAAAGTAACTGCACTTGAACATGATGATTAATTATTATTAGCAACTACAAGTATTGGGTGGGCAATATTCTCGAATATTGCTAATTGTGTGAAAAGATTTACGGGAAAACTATTATTTCGCCAAATGTCTAAGTATTGGGGGATCTTGGCAGCCACAGGCTGCCTAACCCCTTTCACCAAATCTCGGTGAAATAAGGCATAAAATAAGAAAACAATAGAAGGGGAACCGAGCTGTATACATGCTGTGTGAGAATTTCAGAAAACTATATAGACTAGTTCAGAAAATAAATAAGTGCAGGTACGTGTCCAACCAGTTTTGAGACGGAAAACCTAATGCCGAAAAAATAAGCGCAGATAAATCTGATGATTATTATAAACAACTACAGGTGTTGGTTGTGAAATATCTGCAACTAATGTTGACTGTGCGAAAAGATATATTAGAAAAATATTAAATCGGTAAATGCTCAAGTGCTGTGGAAACTTGGCAGCCACGAGCTGCTTACCCCCCTTCACAACTACTGAATGTCGGGGAAATAGGGTATATAATTGTAAAACAATAGAAGGGGACCAAACTGCATCTAACAAGAAAGAACAGCGCCTATGATGAAAGACAACAAATATAGAACAAGAAGTTGTTGAATGCATATGTGTGGAGCACAGCACAGACAGTATGCCTATGAAATACGGGCAGTCCGAAAAGTAGACAGAAGAACGGTAGCAGTCTTTGAAATGCCGTGCTTCCGAAGTATGAGGATGCACAGACAAAGATGATAACAAATAGGTTATAGAAACAGTAGCGGAACAAGGTTATCTTTGGAAAAAATAGGAGAAAGAGAAGGGCAGAATACGTTCTAAGGCATTTTTGGGGAATAGTATGGGATATATGACAAGCAGAGGTAGAAAAAAGAAGCGGATGTAGACCTAGATCAGATAGTGATAGTTGCAGACTGTGCAAATTTCAGGGAAATCTGTAGGTTAGTTCAGCATAGAAAACGATGATGGCACGCGTCTAACCAGTTTCAGGACTGAAAACCTAATGATGATGAAAAATATATACAGGGTGAGTTTTTAGTGTGGCAACGGTCGATAACTCCGTTATTATAAAAGCTACGTAAACCAAATTTGGAGGCATATTAGGCATGCCTAAAGTGCACATTTTAAAAATATTCGGAAGTACACAGGGTGTTTCATAATTCCAGGGCATATTAAACTTATATTTTTTTAAATGGAACACCCTATATATTATTACATTTTTGAAAAGACCATAAAAAGAGCTTTAATTTGATATCAAATTGTATCTGTCTATTCCTTTTAGTTTTTGAGATATTCAACTGTGTTTAGAAAAAATGACCCCAATTGGATACATTGCCACTGCACTAATACACAACTTATGTTAATTTTCAAGATGCAGAAAATTTTACCATATACCATAGTATATTTGTAAATATCACTTTTTTGAAATTTCTTCCCAGTATACAGGGTGTGTCAGGTTTCGCAAAATGCAATTTTTAAAATTTTTTTTAAATGGCACTCTACCAATTTTATTGCTACAATGGATAGTTCATTAAGTGTCCTTTCATTTTTGTTAAGCATTCCCTATACCTAAATCCATTACTTTGTGAGATATTTTTGATTTTCTTTAAATTTTATGAATGTTTTTAATTTACATAACTAAAAATAACTTACTATTGGAGAATATTATAAAACAATTAATACATTTTGATTAACAATCAACTACAGTTATCCAATAACAATTTTCACTAAAGACATAACAACCTACAATAATACGCTATCAACAGAATTCTGCCAGATCAACAATATGCATTTTATAGAAAATGTTCAAACAGGAAATCAGGCAGGCTTTGAAAAAAATAACTATTACATGTAAAGTGTCATTTAGGTTTATTAATTGTAGTGTGTTGTCATTTAACAGGATATCCCTCTTGGTATATTCTTGATGCAAGTAGGAAGTTTTTTAAACTTGCTTTCAATACCCAAATCATATTTATTTGTTCTTCCACTGTAAAATTCATTTTGAAAACTCCTTCAAAGATTACATTTAAAACAGAACTGATAATGTGTTAAATGACAACACACTACAATTAATAAACCTAAATGACATTTTGATTGTAATTGTTATTTTTTTCAAAGGCTGCCTGATTTCCTGTTTGAACATTTTCTATAAAATGCATATTGTTGATCTGGCAGAATTCTGTTGATAGCGTATTATTGTAGGTTGTTATATCTTTAGTGAAAATTGTTATTGGATAACTGTAGTTGATTGTTAATCAAAATGTATTAATCGTTTTATAATATTCTCCAATAGTAAGTTATTTTTAGTTATGTAAATTAAAAACATTCATAAAATTTAAAGAAAATCAAAAATATCTTACAAAGTAATGGATTTAGGTATAGGAATGCTTAACAAAATGAAAGGACATAATGAACTATCCATTGTAGCAATAAAATTGGTAGAGTGCCATTTAAAAAATTTAAAATTGCATTTTGCGAAACCTGACACACCCTGTATACTGGGAAGAAATTTCAAAAAAGTGATATTTACAAATATACTATGCTATATGGTAAAATTTTCTGCATCTTGAAAATTAACATAAGTTGTGTATTAGTGCAGTGGCAATGTATCCAATTGGGGTCATTTTTTCTAAAAACAGTTGAATATCTCAAAAACTAAAAGGAATAGACAGATACAATTTGATATCAAATTAAAGCTCTTTTTATGGGCTTTTCAAAAATGTAATAATATATAGGGTGTTTTATTTAAAAAAATATAAGTTTAATATGCCCTGGAATTATGAAACACCCTGTATGCTTCCAAATATTTTTAAAATATGCACTTTAGGCATGGCTAATATGCCTCCAAATTTGGTTTACGTAGCTTTTATAATAACGGAGTTATCGACCGTTGCCGCACTAAAAACTCACCCTGTATATATATATATATATATATATATATATATATATAAGAGAAAAGTAGGTTTAATGAGTCTTAAATTAAACAAAGTAAAAAGGAATTATTGGCAAGTGACTCAAATTCAGCCACGAGGGCATCCTGTCGACGCGTTTCGCCCTAATTGGGGCTCATCAGGACAGGAGTAGCAAAGTTGTAACATTTAACACAGACATCTTATGGGAAGTACAGCATCACCTAGCTCACAATTTGTGTCTTCGTGTCATTTCACCTGACATCGCAAGTTTTAACAACAGTCGACACGGAGGAGATCCGGCTCAACTGCCTTTTTCCATAGCCAAAAGTTATATTTAA
The DNA here is from genome assembly GCA_036346225.1 of Platerodrilus igneus. Classification (NCBI taxonomy): domain Eukaryota; kingdom Metazoa; phylum Arthropoda; class Insecta; order Coleoptera; family Lycidae; genus Platerodrilus; species Platerodrilus igneus. The sequence continues at coordinate 1,362,141 of JARFIW010000099.1, forward strand.
GAGAAAAGTAGGTTTAATGAGACACAAATTGTGAGCTAGGTGATGCTGTACTTCCCATAAGATGTCTGTGTTAAATGTTACAACTTTGCTACTCCTGTCCTGATGAGCCCCAATTAGGGCGAAACGCGTCGACAGGATGCCCTCGTGGCTGAATTTGAGTCACTTGCCAATAATTCCTTTTTACTTTGTTTAATTTAAGACTCATTAAACTTACTTTTCTCTTAAATATAACTTTTGGCTATGGAAAAAGGCAGTTGAGCCGGATCTCCTCCGTGTCGACTGTTGTTAAAACTTGCGATGTCAGGTGAAATGACACGAAGACACAAATTGTGAGCTAGGTGATGCTGTACTTCCCATAAGATGTCTGTGTTAAATGTTACAACTTTGCTACTCCTGTCCTGATGAGCCCCAATTAGGGCGAAACGCGTCGACAGGATGCCCTCGTGGCTGAATTTGAGTCACTTGCCAATAATTCCTTTTTACTTTATATATATATATATATATATATAAAAATTATGAAAAATTATTGCTTATAGCAATTTGAATAAATAAAACAAGTAAATACGATGTATAAATAATCACAACCTTTACGTAAAATCGAAAGGAAGTTATTAATTATACAAAGCAAGCTAGTAATTTGCATAGCCATAAATTAGCTTGCTTTGTATAATTAATAACTTCCTTTCGATTTTTCGTAAAGGTTGTGATTATTTATACATCGTATTTACTTGCTATGCTACTGGCGGAATTATCGAGCCTCTACGTTGAGCTGCATTATTTATTTTGCTATGATATTAAATACTCTAATTTATTGGACCACCATTTTAATATTCACGATTAAGTGTAATTATCTCCTCCTCCACCTGTTTTCTTAATGTTGCTATCAACTGGACTTTATCTTTAAACAACTCTATCTACCAATGGCAAAATTCGATACGTTACCGCCTTGCGGGTTATCACTTTCCTATTCAACTTGTGGCTCCGCCTTTGTACTATTTTAAATCTTATGACCTCGGCTAGCATTTATTTGCAATTATAAAATTCAGTAATTTTAGATTCTATATAATGAAACCAATATGTTATGTACAGCTTTTGAAATTATTTGTAATACATTTCTTATAAACTTCATTTATTAACAACCATTTATTATGTACTTAAAACCCAAAGTCACCAAAGAAATTTTATTACCTTTACCAACAAAGTGTAGAATATTCTAAACCTGTTTTCTTATTACTCATTCAATACGTATGCAACCTCTTTTGTTGACTCCTTCACAAGCATATCATATTTAGCAAATTCAATATTAAAAATAAAATAAATAAAAACTCATATAGAAAAACAAATATCTTATAACTAAAAATCTGACCTGGTTTTATCTTTTTCACATCGACGCTTCCAATAAAAATGATCTTCCCCAATTCTGGATTCCATTCAAATTATTACACTATGGATCACCACCATTAAATTATATCCCCAATTTATTTCAATTCTTCAAACTTATCATTCTTGCCCCAGACTTAAAATTGTAGTTTGTTTTATCCCTGTACTTCAAGATTGTATTATTCTTCTTTTCACCTTGACATTTAAATTGCATTACTGTATTGTTTTTCTTAACATCAGAATCCTAGTCTATTTCCCTCAGACCTCGAAACCCTATTATTTTTATGTCTTAGTTTACAATAAATTCATTAAGAACGTACTTACGTTTAAACGGTAATTGTAATCTTCATATTTGCACTCATTTTATTTTTCACTTTTATACTTATTGCGTATTACTTTATTTAATGGCAATGCACTTCGGCCTTCATTGAGTTCAAAACTGACTTTCTTATCAAGGTGCTTGCTAATATAATCTCGAATTCCCACTCCATCCGTGGGTTTGGTCTAGAACTCGTCGCTTGTCTCTGACCAATCAAATAATTGCTTTTAGAGCAGTTTCTGATGCAATGCTCCACGCTTTCCCATAATCACAACCTGGCCGCAGCTGTCTTATTATCAACATGCTGTATTTTGATAGATTACTTGCTTTTCTATAAACAACTGATGCAACCCGACTTTAAATTTCCATGTTTACATGCGATTCACGCAATTTTTAATCATTTCTCTTATCAAAATGGTTAGATCTTTGTACGCATTTATATTAACTACCTGAAACTCTATCTATATATCCGTATTAATTTAATCGTCTAAAACTCTTCTTCTAAATGCGTGTCTAATTACACTTTATCATTCATTTCCCAATATACGCGTGCTTCCACTGAAAAATATCCTTATTTGTTTTACCTAAATTAACTAAACTTTATCTACAGGGTATTTAATGTTTACTATTTACTTAATGAATGTACTTCTCATTCCTACGCCAACCATGCGTCTTCCTATGTTTACCTGCGTCGCCCAAAACTATATCTACTCTATATACAGGGTGTTGACTACTTACTATCTACAAACTATGTCTATTTCTTAATTATTTCCTTAAATAAGTGTAGTTTTCTGCTGACTATTCTAATTACTCATTCCCGAACTATCTTTACTATAACGTGCACCCTTAAACAACCTCTTATCACAGCAATATATATATATATATTAACAGTAGCATAGGGTCGGTGAGTTTTGGGTGTTTAATTTTGTTTTTTCCTTAGTATTTTCATTATTTCTGGTGGTTAATTGTGCTTTAGTTAAGTCTACAGATTGAATTTCGTTTAAAATTGCTACCATTAAGGTTTTGTCTTCGGTTATTATATTATCTTGGTTAAGTACTTCAATGATTTTTGTTATGCCTTTCTTGTTTTTATTTGTCACTTTTCGTGGACCGCGTATATGGCTCGTGGGTTTGGTGCTACAATATTATTGATAAGACAGGTATTGTGTGCATTCTTATCTATCCATATCGGAGAAGGTGGGTTGGGTCTTTTCATTTTTATTATTAATTGTGCATATGATGTTGTATTTCCGTTTGTATACCTATTACTGTTTTGGCTGCTCTAGCTGACTAGGATGTCCTCTTCAAAGGTGTTTGTTACTTTTTTGAGCTCTGGGAAATCTCTAGGGTCTCTAGTGTTGAGTTGATATCCCCCTATCTCGTCGCGGGCTTCATAGTACGATAGGTTTTCAAACATCCTTGCGTCTTTAATTTTTTGTTGTTTTTGATATCCTGGCAGCTTTTTTCGGTTGCTTCATGTGCATCTTTGCAGTATAAGCAGCACACTTTATCACTTCCACAGTCTTTGCGTTCGTGCTCACCAATATACCTTGCACATCTGGATTGTGGGCTTCGGCATTGGTCTTTTTTATGGCCATACCTTAAACATTTCAAACAAATTGTGGGGGGACTTACAAAAGATTTAATATCGATTACTGTATAAAATAGTTCAATTTTAAGTGGTAAAATTTTGACACGTAACGTAAATAATACTGTACTTGTAGGTATGTATTTTGTTTCATCATTTTCAAGGGTATTTTTAACAAACCTTCTGACAGCGACTACTTGGTACTTAAATTTAGTGCATTTGAGGTGTTTCTCTTCTGTTATGTCCTCATAAATTCCCCTTCCGATTCTCCTACATGTTATCATAATTGCTGGGATAAAACGTTTATATCCCATTTTTTGCATTTTTCGTTCTTTAGGAATTTGTTTGCTGCTTCTGATGTTATGAATTCCACAGATATTCTTAATGCCTTGTTTTTAATTTTTTTAATGCCCTTTATGTTGGCGTTCGCCAGAGATTCTCCCATTGTCATTGGATGGTATTTTCCAATGTTTTTGCTCTCATTTGCAATCATAATCACATAACGTCCTAGATCCTCTGATTCATATTGTCGTGGAATTATAGGTTAAATAGGTCTAGATAATAAAATTTTAACAACTGTGTATATAGAAAATAGGAATAATTTATTTACGCGCCAAATTAATCAGTTTAGATAGTGATACCGGACGGTTATTAAGATATTTTTCTATTTAAATTGGAATGTAAAATTGCATAAAGGGAAGAAGCTTTAGGGTACATGAAAACTCAAGGATACGCATAATTAGTTGTAATAGTTTAAATCAAGCGCATGGTATAAGAAACGGAGCTTTTGAGTATCGAAAATCAATAATTTAAACGCATATTTTCATTTAAATAAATAAAACGTTCGTTATACAAATCCTAAGAAGTGGTAAACTCGGAATTATTATTTTAAACGGACAAGTTGCTTCGAAGAAATACCTGTTAGTTAAAAGTCAAGTTCAGAGAACGGAAATATACGTGGAATTGTTTGTAAGGTTTGGTCCGATAAGCTGCTAAAATAACAAATGCTTTGATGACTAAGTGAAATGAAAGATCTATAATGTAAAACAGACAGAGAACACGTATAAGAAAACGTTATTACGACACACGGCTAAAATACACGGGAGATTTGAAGGCCAACAACAATATTGATTTTTTGTAGATTGAGAGGGGTTCTAAAAGAGACAATAAATTTGGGTGAAACGAAGAAAGGTAGCTAGGAGGTAGAACGTTTTAACGGGAGAAAGCAATATCATTGGTCGAGGGCTAGCAGTTTTGAGAAGCTCGCGCCCGTTGATGTTATTGAACAAATTTTTCAGAATTTGAAGTTCGTTACGATAAAAATTTGGAGAATTGATTTTAGAAAATAAGCTATTCGATAAAGGAGGTTTCGTGAGGGGTATTGAAAAGCGTATAAATACACTGGGAGAAATATTAAAGCTCTCTTGCTCTTAGAGCTTATATCGGTTAGATCTCTTACGTAATTGCTAGTATATGCTCTTACGTTGTATTGATTATTATTTATTCGTTGAAGTAACATACAACATCCTATTTTAAAGTGTATGAAGCTGTTAGTAACGTACCACAAATGTATTAAAAGTGATTTGCACGAGTGGGTGCTAGCGCTACAAAAGGTGCTGTTACTACACGATACAATCTAATGATAGGATGGTACTTGGGTAAACAAATCGAAAAATTTGAAACCAGTATGCGTGAAGTGTAGTGAGTTTGGAAGGTTAAGCTTGGTCGAGACCATTATCTGGATAGAAATACTAAAGGTGGTTGCAGAGATTTGGATAGTGAGTGGGGATCAGTTGGATCTGGGCATAATTACGAAGTATATGAACACAACGACGAGGGTTTTGGTACACATCTTCAGAGGTAACGAGGGAAGAAGCTTACTCCAGGTAAAGAAAATTAATTTCTTGCTTTTGCTTGAACGTTTGTGCTGATATTTGGTGCTTGAGTGTTTTGACTTATTGGGGATGTATTCCATTACCACAAAACTCATTTAAAGGGGTATATATACAGGACAATTAATATTGATTATTTAAAGTGTTTATTGATGATATAAAAATGTTGTAAGGAGTAAACGCGTCTTTAGATTTATTTTAAATAAAATGCAATGTGTAAATGCGTTTAGAGTAACTGGGTTATACTGAGCTCAAAATAGACCAGAATAAACAAATTCAATTTAGGGTGGCACGACGGGCTCATCTACTTGTCGAAAATAAAATTGTTGAAATATATTAAAATCATGAAATTTTAAGAGATTTAAAGATTGACATGGTAACAGTTTTTATCTAACTGTATATACCAATGTGTAAATATTTTCTTACTAAGGGAAACTTGGTCGTATGTGTAAATAAAAAGGTTGTATGTCTTGTTGCATTATTTGAGTGGTAATTTCATTTGACTGTGTTTGTGAGAAAGGAATGTACTTAGGATGGTAGGTATTCAAGAAGAAGCAGATTTCTGAGCTAGTCAGGGTGTGCAGAAATAAGGAGGCGTTCCAAAGGTATTGTAAGAAATTTTTTTATTTCAGAAAATTTTATGTCGGCCCAACAGAGGTGATCTCGATTTTTTTGAGATCCACGGCCCTTTTATGGCGTCCAACAAAGGCGATCTCGAATTGGTTTAAAAGAATTGCACTGCACTTTTATGGCACCCAATCCGTGGGGCGAGAAACGATTTTTTTTTGAGATCCACAACAACTTTTATGTTGGCCCAAGCGTGGGGCTTGATTGGTTTTTAGGGAGAGAAACGATTTTTTTTTTGGAGTCCACGGCAATATATTATATCTTCAAGCGGGTTAGCTTTCTTTGGGTAGAATTGATTGTCTTTATTGTTTTCTGTTTCCATTTGTGTTACAGTATTATCTACAATTATGTTTAGTAGCTGTTGACTAAATATGGTAATTTCCTGTAAAAGTTCAGGATCATTGTTTAGTGTCGCAGTTTCCTCTAACTCTTTAATTTCACGGGCTAGCTCTGCAAGAGACGCAGCATTGTAATTGCTTGTATCTACTGCACATTTAGATTTGAGAGAAAGTAAGTTGTATGTTATTGGAATTGGAATTGGGGGAGATCCATCCCTCCCAGCTGTGTCGAGCATTAATCTACTGTTCTAATTACATAAGCTCATGCAAGTTGCAGGAAGTAGGATTATGATCTAAGCTAAAAAAGCTAAGCAGGATAAAAGTATGCTCCCTTCCAAATGTTCTAACCCTTGTTATTCAATTTATAGGTTCACTTTTTCACTACACCTTTTTATTCGAATTGACATTCAGTAACTATTCTACTACAGTACACTGTCTGTATTAAGTATTTTCGCGATTTCGCATCAAAATAAATGTAAATCAATATTCACACCTCGTATTCAACCTTTAGGTTAAAGAGTTCAAGTTAGGTTAAGATGAAGCTCACATTCACAATTATCTTTAATTACTAGTTTTCAAATATCTGAGGTACCACAAATTACAACATATTTTAGCTAACACCATTTAATTTAAACCATTTGCGTACTTAGAATCCATTAATCAATGGCAATTGTATAACAATGATATCGAATAAACGTATATAATGAAGTTGTTGAAAACCAAATATCCGTCGTCCATTAATCATTCTAATTTCAGTTTCCAGAACAGAATTGTCTGCATAGGGATTTTTACATGAAACGGATAATGGGATTTCAGTTACATGGCAGCACCACTATTGCAAATTACCCCATGTTACCGGTGCAGATTCAGCACCCCACTTACAGTAAATATATTTTCTATATTTAAGGAAATACATAACCCCTAATTAATTACAAGCTTGCAGAATTCCCTGAAAATCCCTGTAAGGGTATCCATAAGCATCCCGGTCACTACCAATTTATTATTTGCTAATTAGCCTCAACGCTAACTACGTCAAACGTATTTATGATAAAGTATGCAAATAAATGTTAGATTGAAAACTTTCCTTTCATTATGTGGGTTATCTTTAATCGCAGTTTTCGCGTGTTGTACAAGGGATGTCTTTTTTGTTGGACATACTGGGAGTAATCAAATGTCAGTACTAAAAATTAACCTCCATCTTTAGTTAACCCAAATCCAAAGTTTTAGTGTAATACATGTAGTATTGTAGCTAGCAACCACGTACTGTCAAAGTTTACAAGTTAATCGAAAATTGGAAATATACCGTGAAAATTTTTGTACAATAATTTTTTATAATATTCGAAGACAATTATGTCACTAAGAATGCCCCTTCGAGTTGGTTTTTGTTTTCGGCAATAAAGCAACACATCAGTCAACAATTTCTCTTTAGTAAGGTGAATTCAAACGTGGACGAATTAGACTTAGCGAAGACCAAGAGCAAGTGTGCCAAAAACGGCAGTCCTTCGGGAAAACTACGATGCTGTGCGCAAGCTCATTAACGAAGATCGACATATAAAATATCGTTGAATTCAGGCGTCATTGGGGATTTCAAAGATTTCAATTCGAAAATTTTACATGCAGAATTGTGTTTAAAAAATTAGTTCCCCTTGAATGCCGCATCTGTTAACCAAAGAACAGAACAGAAAGCAGCTAGGATGAATTGGTGTCAAAAACTTTAGACCGCCTCAGTGCAGAAAACTCTAAAGTCGGGTACAATATCGTGAGTGGTGCTGAAGCTCAAATTTACTCTTACAAACCGAAAAATAAACGCCGGTCGTCTGTTTGGGTGTTCCATGGTGAAAAAAGTCCACAAAAGTCATTCATTCTCGAAGTGTGGCCAAAAAGATGGTTGCAATATTTGTCTCAAAAATAGGTCATGTAGTAACAATTTCTCTACAAGATCAAGAAACTGTTACTGCCCATTGGTATACAATCATTGTCTGCCCCAAGTCATCGCAGAGCTTCAAAAAACTAACCCTAAACGATGAATCTTCCTCCACTAAGACGATGTAAGTTCGTGAACAGCTTGTAAAACAATTGAATTTTTAACGCAACAAAACGTCAAATTGCTAGACCATTCTTTGTATAATTTCGACCAGTACTTTCTAGTTAGCTTTTAAAGTGTGCGGACGTGTTTTACGGAGCTCCTGCTTCTGCAGCAACATGTAAGTTTTTATATAGGGTTTTTAATTATATTTTTATATTTAAAGCTTTATCATTTATTGTATTTAATTATATTATTGTGTGGTATTAAGTTTTAATACGTAGGGCTGTAAATAAAATTAAAAAACAAAATTTAAATCGAATAAATAATAAATAAATTGCTTTTTAACTAAAATTCTAACTCTAAATCCGCGTTTAAACTTAAAACAAAATTAAACTTTGGAATAATAAATCAAAAAGCCAATAAACAAATACCCAAAGAAAAATAAATTCAAAAATAATTTGAAAGGCGTTTTTTATAAATTTATAGAAAAACCCGCGTAAAATCATCAAATAAATTCGGGGAAATCTTTTAGTGTGCGTGTAATAAAATAACAAATTAAAATCCAAAATCTAGGGCCTTTTTTATTGAAACAAATAGCTTAAAAAACGTAAATTTTGAAATAATTTAAATATAAATATTTCATATTTTAAGTACACGCGTACTTGTCGATCTTTCGGTGTAATTAGTGGTGTAACATTTGAAGGTCGTACCAAGCACCTAGTAAATAAGCGATAAGTGCTTACCGGTACCAGACTCTAATTTCTATTTGTTTATTTCTATAATTAAATTAAAAGCCCAGTATTTTATAAATTTCATTCTTTAGAATTAATTAGCTTTTTAAATTTAAAATTTGATTTGGCGGCTTAAAAAATTTTTTTAATAAATAAATAGTGTTGTTAACGGTATATTTTTAATAGGTTGAGATTTTGTTTTGTCCTCGTTATTTTGACGTTAGTTTTTATTTTATCTTTAATAAATTTGAAATTTCATTTGACGGTTTGAAATTCGAATAAATAAATAAATTTAAACAAATAAATACAGGAAAGTTTAGGGTTCATTTTAAATATAGGTATTTTATTGGAGAAGCGCTTTGTTTTGAACTCGCTGTGTGAGCCGTTTAGCGGTTCCTCTTAAGTTTGAGTTTATTTAGCGTTGAAACGGTCGAGACATTTTTAATCTGGGTTTTTGTTTGTTCTTGTTGTTTCTCAGCATGGTTGTCCACCGAGATGAGGTGCCGTTACCGAAGAAGAAGAGGGGTGATTGGTTGGAGTCTGTCAGGAGCGAGCAGTCGGAGGCTGGGTAGGTCTCGATGGTCGGAGAGAAGGAGCTTTTGGTCCTGGTGGAGAAGTTGGTGTCGTAGCCCGACAGGAAAGTAGTCGCGTCACAGAGGGAGCCTGGGTCTGCAGTGGTAGAGTCGAAGGGGCCGGCGACCCTTGTTTGTGGAGCCGGGTCTGAGTCGCTTTCAACGTCGAGAGACCAGCGTGGTATTTCGACTAGGAGCTACGGAAGCGTTGTGGCTAGCGATCTAGACGAGCTGAACCTCCTGGTATTCAGGGCAAGGCGGGCCCACGGCTTCATATACAAGCGGGTCGCTGCAACTTTGGTGGACGACGGGAGGGTAATTCGCAATGCCGCGGACGAGTTCCAAGACGTTGCGAATTAGCTTTTGGGAATGGTTGGTACGGGGCAACGTGAAAGGAGCTGTGCCGGAGGTAGCAATCGCAGCGGCCCGTACGGAGCAGGTCATGGTAGCGCAGGGAGGATCAAGAGGTCACTTGATCCCAGGTGTGATGTCGTACGCCGGTGCAGTAGTCAGTAAGAGTTGACGCCAACCCAGGCGTCAAAGAAGACGTCATGATGACGTTAAAGAAGAAGGTTGATCCGGCCAAGGATGGGTTTGTTGTGGTCGGAGCACGGCGGACGCGCAGGATGGTGTTGTGGTCGAGTGTGCTGGTCGGGAGGACGCTAGACGGTAGCAGTCGACGGTAGGTGGGGCTTGTCAACGTCTCACGGCAAGGACCATTAAGAAGAAGAGGCCAACAATGTTGAAGTTGTGAAGCTCGAGACTGACTGGCCATCTTGGGCTCATGAGAGTATTTATGCTATCTTTGCTCTTGCATCACTTTGTGGCAAATTCAGATTTTATGTCTGATATTTTTTGATACAATACAAATTATTACATTTTTATAATCTTTTTTCTAGCAATTGCTGTCTTATTGTCTACTGTAACCTGCACCTGCAGTGTCATACTATGTCTGGAATACAATGTAACTATTTTCGTTGTCATTTCTGGTTTGTGAACTTTCATTAACTTTTTATTATGTCCTTCAATTATACAATGTAACAATAATTCTTAAATCTTAATAATTCCATTTAAATATTTAGATATATTGATTTGGGGGATATGTAACTCCTTCCAACGTAGATGAAAATTAAGGGTTTTACTTAACTTTTAAAACATATTGTCCCTAAGGTTTCATTTATTATTTTATAATTTACCTTTGTTTCTTGTTCCTTATGACTAAAATTTGTTTTCTTGTTTCTATATCTAAGATACATTTTGTGCAATACATATACAGTTAATAAAATTATTACAATAATTAATAAAGTTGTCCAAACACTTATGTTGTCATAATGTAATTTTGGCACATTTAATTCACTTAAGTGTTTTTTGTAACTTTACGGCTTGGTTGAGGTCGTCTAAAGTCTAGATGCGCCAGTTGCATTGGTTTCTTGCTGATTTTGTCGTCTTCGGGTTGTGTAATCTTGAACTGTAGTTCAGGTTAATACTGTTGTTGCCCAAATTATTGCTAATAATTCTTTCTCAATTGTGCTGTACTTTTGTTCCGTTTCGTTTAGCATTCGCGAAGCATGGCTGATTGGTTTATCGCCACCTACTTTTCCTTGGCTCAATACTGCGCCTAATGCTACGTTCGATGCGTCGATTGTTAATATAAATGGTTATAAAAAATCTACTGATTTAATAAATTTTGGGATGTGTTCAATCTTATTACCTTTCTTTAAACAATTTGTTAATGGCTTGGTTATTTGTGCGTAACCTTTGATGAATTTTCGATAATAACCACTGAGTCCTAAAAATCCTTTAATTTCATTATTATTAGTTTTGGGTAAGGGGTAATTTAATACTGCGTTCGTTTTATCTGCGTTTGGCATAACACCTTATGAGGTTATTATGTGTCCTAAAAATGATACTTCCTTTTGTAAAAATTCACTTTTCTCTAATTGAACCTTGAAATGAACTTTTCTTAAATGTTCAAAAACTTCTCTTAATCTTTCGATGTGCTCTGCGAGTGATGTCGAATATACTATTATATCGTCTAGATGCACAAGACATTTTTCATTGTGTATCCCTCTTAAAATGTTATCCATAGCTTTTTGAAAAGTGGCGAGTGCGTTCTTTAATCCAAACGGCATGCGTTTGTATTCGTAGTGTCCTCTAGGTGTACTGAATGCTGTTTTAGTTGTGTCTTTCTTGTCCATCTCTACTTGGTGGTATCCTAATGCGAGGTCTAATGTCGAAAAATATTGACACTTTCCTAATTTATCCAAAATCTCGGTGATATTGGGTAGTGGGTATTTGTCGTCTACCGTTTTCTCGTTAAGTTTTTATAATCGATAACCATTCGATATTTGCGCTTGCCTGAAACGTCTAATTTTTTTGAGATCATTAATACGGGGCTGCTCCATGGTGAATTTGAGTGTTGGATTATATCTTGCTTCAATAGGTCTGCTACCTGTATATCTGCTTCTTCTTGATTTGCCTGAGGTAGTCTATATGCTTTGGTGAAAATTGGTTTATCGTCTATTAATTCAATGTTATGTTCCACTGTGCTGGGGAAAGTTTAGGTATTCCTTAGCAATGGAATATATCTCGGTATTCAAAACATAAGTCTTTGATTGCTATATCCTCATCGTCATTAATGTCGTTATTAAAACGAATGTTAATTAAATTTTCTTTTAACATCCTGTCGTGTTTTCCAGGGTTGGAATCGCTTGCACATTCTTCGTCAATTTCCATCTCGCTAAAATTCACTTCTTCTATGTCTATTGGATTTGTTGACGATAGTTCTATGAGGTAATCGTTTGAGTTTAAAATTGTCGTAGTGGCGTAGTTGTCATTTATTTGTACTAATACTGTGGGTGTTTCTACTCCGGGTTGAAATCGCATGTGGTTTATAATTCCTACGTCGTCTTTTGAATTTACTAAAACTTTTATTTGTTTTTCTGCCTTAGGCTCGATCGTGTATTTTTGATCGGTTAGAATGTTACTGTTTTGGAATTTAATAGGAATTTGTCCGTATTTTGTCCTTAATAATCGGTTTTTTATGTCAATGTTTGCTCCTAATTTTCTTAGAAGATCCATGCCTATTAATTCGTCGTATTTGTCGTTAAATTCAAAGATGCAAAATTTATCTTTCGTTTTGGTTAAAGGTATGTTCGCTATAAATTGGTGTAATGTCGTTTTGTGTGCTGTTTTGATCTTAAGGGTTCTTTTTTTACAAAATCTAAATAATGTTTCTGTACGGTCTTGGGGCTAATTAAAGTTTTTGAAAATTCTGTGTTGATTAGTAATTTGACTTCTGTATTTCTACATAAGGTAAAATTTATTGATTAATGTTATTTAAATTAATTAGGTTTGGTCGTATTTGAATCGGTCTAACTGAAAATTTGAGCACGCGTTTTCCTCGTCGTCTTCTTCGTAATTTTCATTAAGGGTTGTTGCATTCGTAGTTTGTTTCATCGTCTCTACTCGAAGTGGCGTCATTATTCGCGTCCGCGTTGTCAAAATCTTCTATTTCTTGGTGAAATAGTGCTTCGGAAGTGAAGTTTCGTTTTTGGTTATAGTTTGGTCTGATTTGCGATATTTTAGTATTCTGTCTAGTGCTACCAGATGAAGTATCCATAGGAGTTGGTTTGTAGTAACTGTTGGGGTTGTTATTGTTATTCGCCCCCGGTGTTTTTCTGTTGCAGTTTGCGCCGAATGTTTGCCTTGGTTGATTTACGTTTTTATTAAACCTTGGTGTAAATGTGGGTTTTGTAAAATTTGAATTTGGTTTTGGAAATTATCTAAAATGGTTGTGAAAATTTGTGTTATTAAAATTTAGGTTGTTAATTCGTGGTTGATTCATTTGTGCGTTAAATGTTGTAAATTTCGGTTGTGTGGGTCTTTGTCTCGTGGCTTGTATTGTTTTCATCGATGTGTAATTTTCGATTGCGTTAGGGTTATATAGTCTATTTCCATAGTGCATAACGTTTTCTTCCTATACAATCATGTTCATTGCTTTTTCTAAATTTTGGGGATGTTAAATCTTATTTTGTACGATAAGCATTTAGGTAAGGCGTTGACGTATGTGTTTAGAGCCATTTAATTGTACATCTTCGTCTTCAGTAATTGTATGTTTTGGTCGGGTTCTTCAATTTTTAGTTTGGTCAAAATTACACTTCGTACGTCCTGACATTTTATACCGAATTGGTAGGGTGATTGGTTAGTTTCCATCCGTAAGTTTATTAAATCACGGACAAGACATTTGATATTTCTTTGGTCGCCGAAATATACGTTTGTAATTGTCCCATTCGATGAGATCTTCGCGATATGCAATTAGTGTTTTTGCCCTGCCGGTTAGTTTACTGAGTATCAAGCGAAAAAGTAAAACGTTGCATTCGCTGCTGCCGGAGTTTATAAAAAGATTTTAAAAATATCTCGCAAGCAGTGATGAAGATACCTATTAGTGCTTCGTTTCCGTCATATAGAAGAATTGCCTCGAGGTAGAGTTTCATATTGTCTCCGTTCATTGTTTCTAATAATAAATTAATTCTAAGTTACTTCAGGCGAGTTTGTATAGAGTTATTTAAACAATCACTTATCTTTACGTATGTTGCATGTGATTATAGTATAACCTTGGTTATAATTAGGGGTGGGCGATGCGGGATTTTGCGTATCGAATATCGATACATATTCTATATCGAATATCGATACGTATCGATACGTACCGATACGTATCGATACGTATCGATATGTATCGATACGTATCGATACATATCGAGTATAGATATATCGATATTTATTTTTTGCTGTATCGGGGGCGTCGATACGGTGGTTTTATCGATATATCGATACGCCGACCCAGCCCTAGTTATAATTAAATCAGTTTCAGACTTTCGCTGAACAATTAAATGTTGCAATAATAAAGTACATTAAACGCTTTTATAATTATACACCTTTGTTATTTTGTTTCACTGAATGTGTTTAATTATAGAGCTTTATAATATCAAGATTCAGGTTTTCTGAATTAAATCTTTCAGTAATAATCGCTGTAATAAATGGTACAAGTAATTGCATTTTAATTATACACCAAAACTTCAGACTTTGCTAAATAAATATAAATCGTAATAAATTGTAATAAATTGTGCATATATATGCGTCTATATAATTCCTTTGTTAAAATAATTTTCCTGAGTAAATTCATTTTAGAAATGATAAAGTTGCGATCATAAAAATTCTACATAAAAATTTTTTTGTTTTTTACTAGCTAATATCAATATTCAGTTGATGATGGTTAGGTAAATGAACTTTGATACTTACAAAAGTTTGTTTGCCAGTTTCATTATATACTTTTTCCTTTGTTATTGGACTTGGTCTATTTTTGTACTTCGTCAAAATTTTTGTTTGTTCTTTTAGATGAAGAATAGAAATTCAAGACCACCAGTTCCATCGTTTTAGATTTTTCTAGTGCCCTTCTGAATCTTACCGGCTGCGCCAGATAGGTTTTGGGTCTTTGGGAGCTTCTTTTTAAAAAGACTTTATTTCCAAATTTACACTCTTATCAAGTGTGCTTTAATTTCAATTGTTTAATTACAAAAATAATTTATTTTTGATACAACAACTGAGACGTTTATATTCACTAAACTTTAAGTAATTGAGAAAAGAGTTAGAATTAAAATTTAATAATTAAAAATTATGGTGAGTAGCTTGAACAACCAACAATGTTTAAGTTGTGAAACTCGAGACTGACTGGCCATCTTGAGCTTCTGAGGGTATTTATGTTATCCCTGCTCTTACATTACTTTGTGGGAAATGCAGATCTCATATCTGCTATTTCTTGATACAATACAAAGTATTACACTTTTATAATTTTATTTCTAATAATTGCTGTTTTATTGTTTACTGTGACCTGCACCTTTAGTGTCATATTACGTCTGGCATACAATGTAACTGTTTCCGTTCTCATGTCTGGTTTGTGAACTTTCATTAATCTTTTATAATGCGTCCTTCAATTATACAATGTAATAATAATTCTTAAATTTTAATAATTCCATTTATATATACTTATATATTGATTTGGGGGTATGTAACTCGCGTAGTATTATAATAAACAGTTTTGTATTTATTGTATTCTATATCAAATCCCTTACAAGTATTATTAAATGTATGGTTATTACGTGTATTACTGTATCTCAATAATTAGCAAATTGACATGACGTAAGAGACAGCGAGAAAGTGCACAATTGGTATGTAAGTAAATGAATAAGAAAATGAATAAGTAAGTGATATGTATGGATACTACATGGGTGAAGAACTTTTGTTTTCACCACCATCTCATTTTATTACAGAAGTATCTATAGAAAAATTTATTCTACCTTCATCTTCTTCAGTCCCCGGAATAAATATTAAAGATTGCCAAAAATGTACATTTAATCTCGACATTGTTTACAACAAATAATAATAAATTTTATTAAATAAAGGAATTTCAATTAAAATTTGCAGATAGTTACACATCGTTATGCTTTGAAGATTAATAAACTGTCTTTGTTTTTGTTTTATCATCTATTCAGTCTATCGACTTTCAATATTGGCTCCGTTTTTATGGTTTTTTTTGACACATATCTATTTCTTAAAATTACGTGATCGTAGAAAAAATCTTGTATGCAATTCGAGCGGAAAGTTCGTTATCGTTTTCAGCAGATTGCCCGCACTCAGCTAATTTCTATCTCTTGCGGTAAAATATCACTTTCCGCTCTTAATACACAAATAGCTATTAAAAACTATCTACTCTATTATTCCAACTCTATAAGCAAAATTTAAAAGACAACCCTCGTATTTACTGGATGTGCACCATAATATTGGCATTGCTATATTTTTGTAATAAAATGCGCTTGCAGATTATAAAGCGGTTGCATTTCTGTGCATATTTTATATTTTGAAGATGGCCTACTTCAATCATTATAAATGTCACTCTAAATCAAAATTAAAATCAATTGCGCTTCAGTTTATGTATAATTAATTACTATACTAAATTTTTACATCGCGGTTTTGCTCGTGTTAGCTAAAACCTTCTAGACGATTATAAAGTTTATTTTAAGCGTTCCGCAAGGAGTTGGATTAGCTTTAATGCCATTTTGTACTAAGAAATCTTAAGTAATTACATCTAGTTAATGTCTTTACGCTGGTTTATGTTGAAGATACTTAGATTTAATATCGTGAGCTTAACTATGATTGAGCATTGCATAACTGAACCGCTTAGGAAGCAACATGTCTTAGAAATCAATATTCTTTACGCTCCTGTTTTAATTATTGCATAAAGCTTTTGTTAAAAGAGAGCACTGCAGTCGCAAGATACAATCAAAAATTTAGGCAGAAGTAAAACATTTGTTTTATAGCAAAGGTAGTAAAAATCATAGTATAGTTTGATTCAAGATTCTATCGCGCGTCGAATAAATAAACTGGCCCTTTGCAATACAACTATACGCTATACAAGGCATTGGTAACCTACAACCAGTGTGTTACCGAATGACATTTGACAATTTGAAGTGACCCACTCGAATTTCGAAATCTAAGAGGGCGCGGGCTTGAACGCCAAAATCCATATAGAATGAGAACTCGAGGCTAAAGTAAGAATAAGGCTGCGTCTCGATCCGGTAACTCTACCGTCGGTTTAAAGAATCGTTTCAGTTAGGACAGTTACGTCGAGTAACTTCCTTACAACAGCAACTATGGCAGTGTAGTACTTGGGGGCCGATACAGTGTTGAGGATATGTTCCGTCTGGTCGCAATTAAAAGACGTTGCCTGACTAGCACAAGTACCTGTCGGAGTAGGGTTAGCAAGAGCGGCTTTGATTAGGCCTTGCTAATTGAGTTTTTAAAAAACAGTTATCGTTTAATTCCTAAAAATATATAATACATAATACAATTAACAACCACTGTACTGTATGTATTTATTAAATCAGAAAAATGAACAATTGTTTTCCCCAGAGAAGTAATGTTAAAACTTCAGCTATTGGTACACATCTCTCTGTCCGTTGCTTACAGCTTGGTTTATGTAGACCAGGGCCCTCCTATCTTATTGTTATTAAGTAATTTCTCAATTCTCAACAAACGACTTTACGAGTCTTCATATATCAATCAACTTTATTTATTTAGTACACGTAAATATTCCTCAATCTAGTTGAGTTGACAAGTTACAATTGTCATCCAACTTATATCATATGTTGCACTGAGGAGTCGAGCATCAATCGGTCATTTCTTTGCTCCTTTTGCTTACCCCTATAGTCTAATAAGCTACTTAAGTTTAAATTTATATTTACTTTCGTTTTAACATCGATCTTCATAAAACACTATATTGCACAACTTCTAAGGCATAATTATCCTATTTATCACTACTACCTACTGGGCAGTTGTAAACTAAGGGTTCCAAGTTGACACTTTCCTTTTCACATAAATCTTTATATAATATCGTGCTACATGTATCTATGGATTAAGCTTTCGAATATCTTATTATTAATGCTACTTACTGAGAGATTGTAACTTTTCCCTTCCTATGAAGAAATTTAGAATAAAACGCGAAATTTTGATTGAAAGTTCCTACTTTTCACACTTTTTATTAAATGTATTTTGCTAAATCTATTTTATCAAAATGATAGCTTCTAGTACATTCTTTTGTTTTCTTTAGACATTATTTGAAATATAAGGTCATTTACGTGTTATATGTATCATTGTAAATTACGTAATAATTTGCTTAAACTTAATTGCTGTATAACAGCAAGCTGATATACTGCTGATTTAGTTTGTCTGCGTATACGAGATCGTGGGTCTAAATCATTTCTATGACGGATTCGTTGGCGGAGTTCGTTATTTACCTACAACGTAAAGGAACAAGACAAGGGTACGATAGTAAAGTGGGAGAGGTATAGGAATTTGACGGATAAACACGATATTTATGAAACACCACACTATTCTTCATGATAAGTTAATTGCAACAGAATGAACTATGGCGCTCATTCTTTTTAACTTGTAAATACTCTTGCTTGTACGTAGCGCGATCTGATTGGTCGAAAAAATAACATGTCTCTTTCACTACCGTGAGAAGCATTTATGCCACAAATACATAATAATAGCGAACCATTTCCCCTAAGAACTTTGGTGGACTGGACCACCATAATATGCGAAAATGTCCTAGATTCTAAAACTATCTTACACACTTATGTGTAATATACTTAAATTAATGATTTGATATCTCCTGACATTATTATTTATAAAATAGTTTGTGAATCAGTTTGAAGCGTAACAAATGTGACTTTATAGTACTAGTGTTTTAAATGCTTTTAAGGGTTTTTAAGGTTTTAAAGGCTGACAACCCTACAGTAGAAAACAAAGAATACTACTATAGTAAGTCTGTTTTTCGTAAAAGGCGATTAAAGGGCGCAGCAAGGGCAGCAGTCTTGTTGACTAAAAAATATTGGAGGAGAATCGGTTGGTCTCGGGCGATCCTCAATAATTTACAAGGGTTGTTGGGGGTTGGCCATGACAGATACAGCTTTTTGCTAAAATGTTTAAAAACTGCGTTGTGAAAAGATATAGAATCCCACCACAATATTTCTCAAGTATGCGTGACCTAAAACACGAACTATGTATGACAGAGAGCTCACAAGTAAAATTTAAAACAACAAGTCTATTTAGTGATAGGGCCTTGGAATGTAAGGTCATTGCTTAGAGTAGATAAGTTAACGAATTTACTAGTGGAAATAAGAAAAGGAAAGCTGGACATTTTAGGTATTATTGAAGTGAAACGGTCAGATAGTAATGACTTTTGGAAAGATAATTATAGAATAATTACAACTTCTTCAACTAATGAACAGGCAGGAATAGGAATAGTGTTAGGTAAAAGATTAGGACGTAAAGTTAAAGAGAGTTTACAATTTAGTGAGAGAATAATTATGAATAGATTGAGTACGCAACCCACCGACACTGTTTTAGTACAGGTTTACATGCCAACAACTCAGTACGAGGATGAAGAAGTAGAAAAGGTATACGAGGTTATAAGTAGTATAATGAGAAAAGTAAAGGGAGATGAGAATTTAATAGTTATGGGCGATTTTAATGCGTCAGTGGGAAAAGGTAGTTAGGGAAAAATGGTAGGAAAATTTGGGTATGGTAGACGAAATGATAGAGGAGAAAGATTAGTTGAGTTTCGCCAGGAACATAGATTAGTAACTGTAAGCACCCTATTCGAACAACATGTTAGAAGAACATATACCTGGAAAGCGCCAGGTGATAGGGTTAGATACTAAGTAGGTTATATTTTAGTTAAACAAAGATTCAGAAACCAAGTTGAAAACTGTCATAGTTATCCATGGGCTGACATACATAGCGATAATAACTTGGTCGAAATGAAGTGTAATCTAAAATTAAAAAAATTGGGAAAGGCTAAAAAGGAGGCATGGAATCTAGGTAAGCTTAATGATAGTGAGGTAAAAGAGGAATATAAACAAATATTAGATAATAAGATCAAAGAGATAACTATAGGAGGAAACGTAGAAAATAGATAGAAAGAAATAAAAAGGATGTACATGATACAGACACAGACTATAGGTAAGAAAAAAGTAGAAGCGAGAAAACCCTGGGTAACAAAAGAGATATTAGATAAAATAGAGAATAGAAGAAAGCTTAAACCTTTCAGAGAATTGGATAGTGAAAGTAAGTAAAAATATAATAGAGTTAGAAATAGGATAGTACATGAGTGTAGAAAAGCTAGAAATAACTGAATGGAGGAGAATTGTAAGGGAATACAAGATGATTTGAGAATAAGTAAGACAGACAGGGATTATTAGGCAGTTAAAAAGTTTTTCGGGGAAGATAAGAAAAAATATAATGGTATTAAAGATGAGAATAATGAGTTTCTAATAAATAAACTTGAAGTAACAGATAGATGGAAAAGATATTTAGAAGATTTATATAAGGGAGACAATATGGATGAGTAGAACGACCAAGAAGAATAAGTAGAAATAGGGTTTTCAATATTAAGAGAGGAATTTGATAGAGCTATTAGGGATCTTAAACTAAATAAAGCGTCGGGTATAGACGATATACCCGCAGAATTAATAAAATATGCGAGTCAGAAAAGTTATGACAGATTATATGAACTAGTAAAAGTGATATATGACACAGGTGAGGTCCCAATAGATTTCGAAAAAAATATTATTATCCCAATCCCAAAAAAGTCAGGAGCTGAGAGGTGTGAGAATTTTAGAACGGTTAGTTTAACATCCCACGCTTCCAAAATACTAACAATAATAATTTATTAAAAATAGATTAGAAGCTTTGACTGAGAATTATTTAGGCGAAGACCAATATGGTTTTCTTAAAGACAGTGGGACTAGAAAACCAATACTAATGATTATGGTAATAATCGAGAAAAGGTTACAAAAAAATAAAAAGATCATTTCGCGTTTGTAGATTCAGAAAAAGCATTTGATAGAGTTAATTGGATTGTTATGTTCAGAGTTTTGCGAAAAATGGGAATCTCTCATAGGGATAGAAAAATTATCTACAGTCTATATAAAAACTAAAGCGTAGCAATTGGATTTGATGAAATAGAAAAGTAAGCTAAAATTAGAAATCGTGTTAGACAGGGATGTATGCTATTTCCCTTGATTTTAATGTTTATATTAAGGAAGCTTTAAACTTAGCTACAGAGAGAAAAGAGAAATATGAAAAGGGAAAATTATTCTAAAGCGAAAAAAAATAACTAAACATTTGACAAGGTACATAGTTTAATGACCGAAAAATGTCTATAGACGTTTTTACAGCAATTACACGGATTTGTCCGTCATCACCAGGGTGTAACTCAATTACGCGACCTAGCGACCAATTAAAGGAAGACTTCAATTCATTTTTAATGGGCACTAGGCTATTTAGTTTAATATTAGGAGTAATATTATTACAGTTTTGTCTTTATTGAAGCGTGTTTAAATATTCTAGTGAGTACCACTTCCAGAAATCATGTTGCAGTCTCTGAATGAGTTGCCATCTGGAAAGACGGTTGAGTTTTATGTTTGAAAAATCGGTCTGCGGTAATGTCGAATTTAAGGGTTCTAGGTGCAAGAAATGCCCCGGAGAAAGAGGAATGAGATCACTGGTCAAAGCGCATAAAAGACGAGAGTTGAGTAAACTTTCGATCTGACGCAGAAAAGTATTAATTTCCTCCAATATTAGCCTTTGTTCCCCAATGACGCGTAATAAATGTGATTTAAACATTTTCACTCCAGCTTCCGCTAACCCATTAAAATGTGGTGCAGAAGGGGAGTAAAATGCCAACGCATCGAAAGTTTTTCAGACGCATCTTTAGCCAGCTGAAGAAATTGTTTATTGGCACTCTGAAAATTTGTTGCATTGTCGGAATAGCAATCTGATATTGTACCCCAAAGGGGCTTGAAAGCGTCGAAAAGCGGCAATAAAACTTTCTGAGGACAGCTCCAATGCAAGTTCGAGATGTATTACTTTAGTGCTCATACACACGAAAACGCAGACGTATGCTTTAAAGAACTTGGATCCCCTAGTATGATGCGGGCTAACGTAAAAAGGGCCACAAAAATCAATGCATATATGAGAAAATAGTTTTAAGATTCGAATTCTAGAAGCGGGTAAATCGCCCGTCATAGGTGGACAATATGTTCGGAGTCTAGCTTGAAAGCATTTAATACAATTAGAGAGTGTTTTATAAATTACTTTTCTAGCTGACAGAATCCAAAACTGTTGGCGTAATCAGTAATGTAAGGTTTTTAATCCAGGGTGCAAATATTTTGAATGAATATTTTCAACTAGGAGATGTGTAAGTCTGTGATGACCAGGTAATAGTAAAGGGTGTTTTGCCGAATAGGGCAAGTCAGAATTCCTAAGCCGGACTATATCAGAAAGAATAGTACGTTTTGTACAGGGACAATTTATTGTCTCCCCTGCATATGAAAAGGAATCATCAATAGGGTTCCATTTGATACCCAATACCTTGACAAAGCTGGATTTTTCTTTATCAAAGGTAGCTGGTGTTTGCAAATCGGAATTTGAAAATGCTGAAAGTAACTCAGGGACCTTGCTTAACCATTTCTTCAATTCAAAATTGCCTAATTATAGCAGATTTATTAATTCTTGTTGAAGACATAGCGGTTCAGTATCAGAAGTACTCGTGACAATGACGTCATCAACATACATCTATGTTTTTAGCAGACGGCTGGCACGGGGAAAGCGTTCTTTTTCTATGTCTGCCAGTTCATTTATGGTACGCATTGCTAAGTAGGGCAAACAGTATAGGTCAAAGGTCACGCAATTTAGTTTATATTCGGAAACTGGACTCGTCGGGAGAAAATCTCCATAGAATATTTTGGAAATTTCTGTGGCGTGGAGTAAGTAATATTTGAGTAAACTTTTGACATATATCTGCCATATAAACTACTGGATACATTCAGAACATAAGAAGTAAAGAAAAAATATCCTTTTCTAATTTAGGACCTTTTAATAAAGTATCACTAAGACTAATTCCGTTAGAACCTTTTGCAGAACCGTCGTACACAACCGTAATTTTGTTGCCGACGCTGTGCGGTTTGACCACGCAGAAATGCGGTAGATAGCAGGATAGCAAATGATCTGGGTCAGGCTTTGTTACTAAAGACATCTCATTTTGTTGTATGTAATTTTTCATTAGATCTGAATACGCCAAGTAAAGTTCAGCTGTTTTTAGTAACTTGGTTTTTAAAAAAAGAAACCGCCGAAAAGCTTGGGAATAAGTATCGCCTAAATCAGGCTCTTCATTACAAAAAAGTAATGAAACTGGAAAGCCTCCTGAAGAAGTTCGGGTAACTGCGTTTCAAAATATTTCTTCATATTTTTTATCGTCAAGAGAATAGAAAGTTTTTGAAGGAATTTGTTCGATTTCCCAGAGTTTAGGAATAGAAATTTGCAAACACACTTGAGCACCAATAAAAAATGACTGAACGGAAAGAGAATTTTGTTGAGTAACTTATCCTACGACCACCTAACGAAATAATGTATTAATGGCCGAGCATTGATTTGGATAGCCTACTACCTTGCCAGCTTTTAAAATTTGCGGAAAGATTTTCGCACCTACTAATAGGTCTGAACAAAGTTTTGGAACAACAATCACCTCAAATGAAAAGATAGGATCAACGACGCCTTGAGGTATAATTACACAGTTCGCCAATCCTTTTGTTGAACAGGAAACCATCTAATTAAGACCGAAAATAGAAGTAAAGCATGAGCGCTTTGGGAGGTTCAATCGACGTGCACATCTTTCAATTACAAAATTACATTGACTACCTAAATCTATTATCATCCTTATAGGTCGGAAACATCCGTTATTGTCGCTAACATGTACTATCGCAGTAGCTAAAAGAACTGTACTTTGCTGTGAGTTGGTAACTCCGCAAAGACTATTGGAAACATTTTCTGAAGTATTGTTTTTTATTGCAGTATTAGTTGCTAAAGTGTCTGAGGCCGATGATGCCTGTGTTGTACTCGAAACATTCGTGGGTCCGGAAGGATGCAAAGTCGTATGATGCTTTACTTTAAAAGGGAACTGCAGTTTTGCGAAGAATGTGAAGAATATAAACAATTCAAGCATAATTTCCTAGACTTTACAAACGCAAACCTGTTATTTGAATTTTTAAGTAAAAATTCTGGGCATTTTCAAAGAACGTGCCCTTGACTGCACATGTGGCAGGTAATGGAATTGTTGTTAGGTTTTTGCTTTTGAGTAGAACTTTCGTTACACAAAGGCATTTTTTGAAAGCTTTTAAATGAACTATTGGTAATCTTTTGCGACGAAGAATTAATTTTACTTGTAAGAATACTTAGAAATTGCACTGACTCAAGCACCTTGCAATTGTTTTCGAGAAATGACATTAAATTTTCGAAAGTTCGAATATCTATCTCACTGTACTCGACCTGAAAATCAATGCGTGTTGTAGCATCGATTTTCTGTAAAAGAATGTGAAAAAGTAAAAAATCCCACTTTTCTGTTTCGAATTTTAGAGTGTCTAATGTTGAAATGGATTTAGATAATGTATTTAGAAGATTGCGTAAATCTTTGGCTGTATCACCTTTTAATGTAGCCTTCATTATATTGTTGACCGATTCGGCGGTTAAAAGTCGTTTGTTTTGATATCTTTCAACCAACTTTTCGTAGGCGGCATGAAAACTATCTCCTGTAATGGGAATACCTGAAAGTAACTTTAAAGGTTCTCCTTCTAGAAACGAAAGGAAGTATTGAAACTTTAAGGTAGGTGCCAAATTATCATTTTTTACAATAATGTTTTCGAACAGTTCATGAAACGTTCTAAATAATTTTTAATCGCCCCAGAAAATGGGAATGCTAAGTGGAGGTAATTTTACAGCGACCTCTACCGAACCAATAGTGGAAGATGACACTGCAGAAACAACTGGGTTTAATTTTTGATGTGCCGTTTTTGCCGCGTAATAATACTGTTCTACTTGAAGTCTTATAACTTCCTCCTTCTCAAATTTATCGTCGTCCGTAATTTCTATTATTTGATTGTGAAGTTCAAAAAACTCATCAAAGGAACTTTGTAGGTGACCGTAACAAGTATTAAAGTCAGGCAAAAACGTATTACCATTGTCCGCTCTAATGGACAAATTATACACTTCAGTGATTCGCTGAGCATAAACCTTTTTTTTATATTCAAGTCGCTTACGCTGTTGAGTCATTTTACCTTAAGAAAATTAGTAATATGTGAAAAATCAATAGGTAACTATTTACATAAGTAAATGCAGAATAAGTTTCTATTTAGAAACAATGTTGAAAGCAAAGCGAAAACGTAAGTGTTTTAAAACGAAATGAAAAATAATCCTTTCTTCGGAGAATTCGTGGTTGCATATAATGAAATTGAAAATTGAAATAATAATTAATGCACTAGCGATCTCTGAAAAAAAGACGTAAGTATGTTATTACGTAAATAAAAAAATATTTTAATAACCTGTGGTGATGCACACTTGCACTTCGGAATTTATTAGAAAAGTTATCAGATAAATAGCATATGGGCTTTTGCTGAATATGAAAAAAATACTCGCACACGTGTTGTTTAATGCTTAGGTGTAGTGATAAATACTCGAATCTAATGAGTTTAGATTGTCACTCAATAAATATTAAATAACTTATAACAATTAAATTCGTTTTTAAGAGGAAAACATCACGTGCTTGATGTTATATAGCAAATACGATACAAAATAAAGTTTTAAATTTATTTTGCACACGGAAACGTACTTTTATTGACTAGTTCTTTTGATTTAGATGCGGCTCGAAATGATCAGCTTGAGTAGCGCGAACGCTTCAGGGAAGGAAAATATTGTAATTAAAAATTCCTTCGATAGCGGACCACCCTTATATTCACGCCAAACAACAATGTAAATATGGACAGTAAATGAAAACGTAGAAATTCTTATCACTAAGCGCTCACCATAATGGTCGCAGCTTCAGTCTAATACGCTTCCGCGTTTCACATTATTGCGCAATAGTTAATATAACGTGATTACGCTGAAAATTGTATCAAATACCAAACACGTTTAAAAGTAATACAATTCTTAATCTATAATATAAGTAAAGCAATGTACTCACTTAAAACGCGCCTTGCAGTTATATCTCAGGGTCATCTCCTTGTTTTTTGGGTGGGTCGGCTACGCCGTTGTTGATTCCAGATTCTATTCGTCCTCTTTTCGCTTTGTAGCGGAACGATAGGAGCAACCAGATGTAGGGAACGATAAAAAATAAAGATAAGGAAACCTACATCCTAAAAAAGAGAAAGGCACACGCAACACAGGTAGCTGTTTTCGGCTTCAGGCCTCGTAGTCTAATGGCGTCGTATTACACACCGCACACTTGCGCCATTCACTCCGCGCCTGCGCATTCTCTTGCGCAAACGCAACTGTCCGGAATGACGGAAATTAACAAGTTTATTTGAAAATATTCGCGGGAATTTACTCACATATTTAACAATGTACATTTCCAAACTTGGAATGTAACAAGTCGAATCTTGTAACGTAGACTTGTACACTTTGTGAG
Source organism: Platerodrilus igneus (assembly GCA_036346225.1). Lineage (NCBI taxonomy): Eukaryota > Metazoa > Arthropoda > Insecta > Coleoptera > Lycidae > Platerodrilus > Platerodrilus igneus. The sequence goes on from JARFIW010000099.1 coordinate 1,388,694, forward strand.
GAAATTGGGAAAAAGGAATTGAAAAAGTAAATGGTTTTAAGGAACACACCGCGTTTCGCTGTATTAAATTTTAGTCGCCCGATAGCTATCACTTAACTTGCTGGACTGTCCTATTTCAGTTTGCTGTCCACTTGGCGCGAATTGCGATAACAACAATACTGGTTTAGCATAAACTAAATATGATATTGACACTGCCTATTAGTGCCGCATAGTAATAAATGAAATAATAAATTAAAGTAAATATTTAAATAAATTAACTACGCACACGTTGCTGTAACAATAGATATGTTACGTTTTGCAGATGATATAGCCATTATAGCAGAGTCTAGAAAAGAGTTAGGAGAGTTTTTAAATATTTTAGATGAGATACTACAGATTAACTATAGTATGAAAATTAACTCAGGAGAGACAAAGATAATGACAAGTAAGTTACAGCCTAGTTTTAAACCAAAATTAAAAATAGGTAATACCCAGTTAGAGGAGGTAGATAAATTTTGCTATTTAGATAGTATAATTACAAAGGACGGACGTAGCTGAAGGGATATAGTAGCTAAAATAGATCAAGCTAGAAAAATGTTTTTTAAGAAAAAGGCTTACTAATAGCTAATAGTGTTAGTTTAGATAATAGAAAAAGTTTCTTAAAGCTGTACGTATGGGGCATTCTGTTATACGGTAATTAGACTTGGACAATTACAGAGGTAGATAACAAAAACATAGAAGCTTTTGAAACTTGGTGTTATAGGAGAATGTTAAAGATTAGTCGGACAGATAGAATAACAAATGAGGAAGTTTATAGAAAGTTAAGTGAGGAACCCTGTATGTGGAAACAATTAAAGGTCAGGAGAGATAGAATGATAAAGAAGCAGTTAAGACAAGAGGGACTATTTAGTAAGGTCTTAGATTATAGACTACCAAATAAAAATAGAGTAGGAAGACCTAGACAAAGCTGTATTAGTCAAATTATTAGAGATTTAGGTTGTGAAGGATGTGGAGACCTATTAGACAGGCTCAGAATAGAAAAGAATTTAGATATGCGTCAAACCGATTTTAAGTAAGTTCGAAAACAAAACAAAAAAGAAATAAATAAATAAAAATCAGTCAACTAAACGTCACCATGATATAACTCACAACTAGTTAGCGGTCTGGCATGTTGGCAGCGATTCGTTGCTTAAGCCTTATCATTGCATATAATGTAACACTTTTACTTTTTTTGAGGGGATAATCAGGTAATATTTCATTTCCTTATAAATGGGAATCTGTCATCGTTCAAAGAGAGCAGCGTATTAAAGCAAGTACGCTTGGCTTAGTTAGTTGTTTAATAAACAAAGGCAAAATTATTATAAGTTCAAAAATTACATACTTAAAAAGTGAAATTGAATGATTTAGCAGTTAGGATGACTTCATGGTCGCTGTGGAGGCAGAATTAAACTTGAACACTGATTAAATGTCTGTATGCACTATTTAATAGGATGTATAAGTCTTCGGAAGTCTTTGGCTTTTTTCGCAAAGCTTTGGAAGTTGCTTAAGAGGCCTAGTGTGAACTTGAACAATGATGATTAGGAGAGATATATACAGGTCGACGAGGACCAGACATCTTCGGTGGTCTTCGGATCTCTTCGGTAGTCTACGTGTTTTTAGTGGTGGGTCAATGTTACGTTAAAAGAAATTATAAGATGAAATTATATGCACTTAAAAAAAGTACTTTTTACAATATATACAGGAAAAAGAGGGTTCAGAAGGTCTTCGGTTGTCTTCTGAGCTCTTCGGCAGGCTTCGTGGGGGTGATGCTTTACGGGGATGTCGTCCCTGTGGTAGAGCTTGACAGATGCAATCACAATAGCGACTGGTCAGTGAAGTATGGAACGGAGTTTAACGTTCATACGTGCTTGTTAATTATGGATTGATGAACTACGATGACGGCCTCCAGGTACGGCGGCGGATACGGTAACGTTGGACAGGATGCAGGCTATGATGAGCGCTGCGTTAGGCTTTAGCAGGCTATGGCGAGCACCGCTTGGAAAGGTCCTGCAGGCCATGGTGAGCGCCGCAGAGGGTAGGAGTCCCAAGCTATAGTGAGCACCAGGATCCCTTCTGCAGAATTTGAAATTATATTTATACAATTCTGGTCGCTATATTTTCTGTGTAGAAAAACGTTTATCAGTGTTTTAACCAATAAATTGAATTGTCGATTTTTGATTGTGAACAAAGATTATTCAAATTTTAATAGAACAAAATTTAGTTGGAATTTTTGGGTTGTTCTATTTTCAGCACGTGTACTCTGATATAGTCAAATTTAAATTTTCCAGTTTGCATGTGATGATGGCGTTAAAATCTTCCCCTGAAAATGGTAGCGTAGCTATGTTGTTGCAAAGAGGCGGCGGGGTCTTTGTTGTCAAAATATCTGAGCCTGTGGCGGCGTCGGGATTCACCATGATCGCCAGCTGCTGTATGGAATGCTTGTGTTTAAAAGGGTACCGGTTTTCGGGACATCCATCCACAGGTATGCTTTTCTGGTTGTGCGCCTTGCACAACATTGGGCAGATCGACACGGGCTGTGTGGTTAGCTCGTGGTCTACATGTTTCGATGTTCAGTGATAATGGGCTGGTGCCGGTGGCGGCAGTAGACTGTGTTGATTCATTGATCACTGGTGGGAATTCTTCCCGAAGGTTGCTGGGCAAGAATTCGTCTGCGAACTGCTTAGTTGAAGTTGGTGGGGTGGTTTGTTGGCGGCGACGGGCGTCACCGTCGTGTGGCGGCGTTGGACCTTTTCATGGTCGTTTGCTGCTTGTTGAGATAATTGTGTTCGATAGGGCACCTCTTCTTGGGACATCTGTCCACAGGTATGCCTTTCTGGTTGTGCGCCCTGCACAACATTGAGCGGATCGACACCGGCTGTGTGGTTAGCTCGTGGTCTGCGTGTAAAGGTCCAGTGGAGTGTGTTACGATTATGTGCTCCGAAATGTATGGAGTCCTGTGTTTAGTAATGCGTCGAAGTTTATTTTCTGTATTGTGGCGGGAATTCTTGGTAGTGGGTCATCGTCGGCGATGTTTAATCGTGCCAGTTTCTTTCGACCGACCGGGCTGTAGTCTGGCGTGGCTCGGCCGTATTGCCGTTTTCCGAGTTCCTAGTCGGACAATCTCGATGCCAGTGTCTTTAAGGGCGGAAACGGCACCTTAGCAGGTCATCTACTGTGGGTAGACGTCTGGCAGCTGGTATGGAGGTGGTCGTCTTTATCGTTGCCTCTTTAACGTTTTTTTTTTATTTTTGTGAGGCAGATGACCATTTCCCATAATGTCGTCGGCATGTGACACTGAATCGGGGTTCTCAGTGCCGGCAGGAGGAGGTCCGTAAACAGCTGTATGTCTCGGTTAGTGTCTAGTTTTAGGCGGCCGGCTTATTGTACCTTAGTGCCCAGGAAAGGGGCTATTGTTTGATATGCCGTCAGCTTCTTCCCATAGTACTCGGAAGTTATCTTGGCTCTGATGGTTGGACTGTCGTACTTGTCCAGAAATAACCTTCGTAACTTGATATAGGTGGGCTAAAGCATGGTGTATGCTTCCCACCAGGTGGCTGCTTGGCCTCGGAATTGTGCGGTTGTTATCGCTACATCCGCGTTCATTGCTTCCATCTGCTGGAGGAATTCTGTGGCATCCTCCAGAAGGGTGCCAGAGAATTTAGGTTTCTCTGCCTCGAGGGTGCTGTGGTGACGTGGTACAAGTCTTACACGAGCATTTAGATTGTGACCATTTTGTCGATCGGTTGTGTTTGTTGAGCGCCACTGGATTGTTGCAATCCCAGAACTGTTGGTTGAGTGGCCTCTTGGGTTGGAGGCGGCTGGTTGGTGTCCGTCTGGACGTTGGACGTGGTTTGACTCCTCGTCTCGGGCATGATGGTGGTTCTTGCAAGCGCGCTGTTTGCAAAATCTTCTTATGGAAACGGCCCAATCACGTTGGACGCCATTTGTTATCGTTCAAAGAGGGCGGCGTCTTGAAGCAAGTAGACTTTACTTAGTTAATTGTTTAATAAACATAGGCCTAATCATTATAAGTTCAAAAATTACATACTATAAAAAGTGAAATTGAATGATTTAGCAGTTAGGATGGCTTCGGATGGCTTCATGGTCGCTGTGGAGCCAGAATTAAATTTGAACACTGATTAAATGTCTGTATGCACTATTTAATGGCGTGTATAGGTCTTCAGAAGTCTTCGGCTTTCTTCGGAAGTTGCTTAAGAGGCCCAGTGTGAACTTGAACAATGATGATTAGGAGAGATATACAGGTCGACGAAGTCCAGACATCTTCGGTGGTCTTCGGATCTCTTCGGTAGTCTACGTGTTTTTAATGGTGGGTCAATGTTACGTTAAAAGAAATTATGAAATGAAATTATATGCACTTAAAAAAGGTACTATTTACAATATATACAGGAAAAAGAGGGTTGGAAAGGTCTTCGGTTGTCTTCTGAGCTCTTTGGCAGGCTTCGTGGGGGTGATGCTTCTACGGAGATGTCGTCCCTGTGGTAGAGCTTGACAGATGCAATCACAATAGCGACTGGTCAGTGAAGTATGGAACGGAGTTTAACGTTCATACGTGCTTGTTAATTATGGATTGATGAACTATGATGACGGCCTCCAGGTACGGCGGCGGATACGGTAACGTTGGACAGGATGCAGGCTATGATAAGCGCTGCGTTAGGCTTTAGCAGGCTATGGCGAGCACCGCTTGGAAAGGTATTGAGGCTATGGTGAGCGACGCAGAGGGTAGGAGTCACTGGCTATGGTGAGCACCAAGATCCCTTCTACAAAATTCGAAATTATATTTATACAATTCTGGTCGCTATCCTTCCTGTGTAGAAAAACGTTTATCAGGGCTTTAACCAATGAATTGCATTGTCGATTTTTGATTGTGAACAAAGATTATTCAAATTTTAATAGAACAAAATTTAGTTGGAATTTTTGGGTTGTTCTATTTCCAGCACGTGTACTCTGATATAGTCAAATTTTCAATCGCAGTTCGTTCAGTTGTTTGTATGTAATGATAGCGTTAACAAATCATGTAAACATGTTGGAGTTCTTTAACAACCATCAGATTGCTAATATCTGTATAGAGCAAGGTAGATAAGAAAAAGATAGAAGAGTATAGAAAGACCTAGACCAAGCTATATTAGTCAAATTATTAGAGATTTAGGTTGTGAAGAGTATGTAGAACTTCTTAGATGAGCACAGAATAGAAAAGAAATTAGAGCTGCGCCAAACCGACCTTAAGTAAGGTCGAAAACAAAATGGTGATGACCCAAAAACATCAAAAACTTTATATCATTTGCTAAATGATATGTAATATGATCTCAAATCCATGTAAATAGATATTGTATGAAAAATGTTCAAGTTCCTATCGTAATTACTTTGCTGTTATCTTAGTAGAGTACAGCACAAGAGTAATATAGATTATTTTTCTAGGTCATTTTTTAAAAAATAACGTTCGTCAATATATAGAAATGCACAGCGTAACCGCAGGTTAGATTACTATTCCGTAGTGTTGTTAAAAAGTTCGTTTGCAAAATTATAAAAGTTACTAAATTAGCATAGTTCGTTATTAAATAAGCTCAATGTATTTTCAACTAACGGGAACATTTACAGTAAGTCCATTATCGTGATTAAACGTTTAAGTTTAATACTGTGTGCAGTTCTATCACAATTCCATTAATTTGACATCTAATATAATCTGATTAGAAGATACTATATTAAGAGCTGTAATAAGAAATAAGTGCTCAGATGCTGGTTTAATGTTTGTTTTAATGGTTTTATCCATAAATCATGAGGTATTATCATTGTGCTGAAGGTTCGTTATAGTTTGCAAGAAACGTTTTCCTAAGACATCAAAAAATATTGCTTTTATGACAATAATGTATAATCCTAGGTGTATTGTCATCTTAATCATAGTCAAGTTCTGTCTAAGGCTTATATCTACTTGTATAAATCAAGCAAAACGCTAATTCTAAATAAGGCTCTATTAGAGCCTAGCTGTATCAAATAGTAAGCAATATCGATTGCACTGTATTGAGAAATAGAATTCAGCCCTTCTATAGTCTAAGAGATTTCAATTAACACACCCTATAGATGTGATTGTAGAAATTTAACAACGAAGCAATCAGCGTTATGCAAGCTGAACTAAATACAATCGCTAGCTTGGTAATTTGAAGTTGAATCAGCGATTATGTTAAAGTAGTTTACCCGGGATCCGTTGAAATTGTAATAAGAAAGCTAGAAAGCATTTTCGACTTCAACGGCACTGCTTATTATATGTACGATAGAATAAAGCTTTTTGTTATCAACAGTTAGTTACTACACAATCAAATTTTGAAAAATATAAATTAGTGTAAGGACTTCTCACGTGTAAAAGCGGCGTTACGGCCTTACTAATTTTACACTTACTGTACGTCAAAGGGGGCCTAAACACCGTAACATTCTTACAGTTATACCAATGAACTGCAATGGTGTGGAGGGCGTTTCAAAGAAATAAGTACAACTATGGGACTAACCAAATATTGAAAAAACTATGTTATAGTACTCACCGTGAGAAGATCTTTTTTCCTGTTTCTAGTTACGATCAGGAAGGCGCCAAACTGCTACCTATCCAGTCCAATATTCTTATTCTAAAGGTGTTTGTTCCAGTTAAGTCCCCTTGGCGTTCCTTTTTTACCCTTCCGTAATTAACAATTATTCTTTTTTGCGTTGATTTCTCTTTTTGGATTTCCCTAAAACAAGAAGTGTTAGCATCAATTGAAAAGCTTCTTACTTTGGTCAAATGATACAAACTCTGCAACTTGCTTAGTAAATTTGAATAGTTCATGCATGCATATTTCAACATAAAAGTTATAAAAGATTATCACTGTTATCGTTCGAGTGGGCGGCGTCTAAGTATGTAGGCTTGGCTTGATCATATGTTTAATATGTTTAAGCTAAATAATTATAAGGTTTATAAATATATTCAAAGAAAAGTTAAATAGTTAAAAATGAATGATTTGTACAGGTGAAGCAGTTCGGAAGTATTCGGTAATCTTCGGAAGGCTTCGTTGTTGCTTGTGGAACCAAGTAAAAGTTAAACAGTTTAAAGAGGTATAGAAGTCTTCGGTAGTCTTCGGAACTCTTCGGAAGGCTTCGGAATTGGCTTGTAAGGTCGAGTAAGAACTTTAATAACGATAATTAGAAAATATTTTCAGCTTGAAGAGGTTCAGAGATCTTTGGCGGTCTTCGGAGCTCTTTGGAAGGTTTCGTGATTTACTGGTGGGACAACGTGAGAGTATAAAGAATTATGATATGAATATAAGAACTATAAATTGAACATATATACAAGCATAGAGGGGTTCAGAAGTCTTCAACGGTTTTCGGAACTCTTCGGAAGGCTTCGTGTTTTACTTGTGAGACGACGTGAAAATGTAAAGAATTATGGGATAGATATATGTACAGTTTGGAGCAGTTCGAAAGTCTTCGGTGATCTTCGGAACCCTTTGGAAGCCGTCGTGGTAGTGGTGCCTTAGGCCTCGTCGAGTGCGTCGCCGTTGAACTTTACGGGAGTGTTGTCCCGGAGGTAGAATTGACAGACGCAATCGGTGTCATCACAATAAACGACTTCTCGAACTTAGTTTATTAACTGTTTATTGATGAATTATAATAGCGTGCCCCAGGTACAGTGGTGGGCAGCGTCACTGTCGGAGAAAAAACAGGCTATGGGGAGCACTGCTCGCTGAAGTTTTAGCAGGCTATGGAGAGTGATGCTTGTTGAAATGTTAACAGGCTATGGTGAGCACTGCCAGTTGATTGTTAAGGCAATGGGGAGCACTAAGGAATGTCTTTCGAAGAACTTGTAATTTTATTTATACACTTCCACTTCCTATGCTGTCTGTGTTGAAAAACGTTAATGATGTCTTTAACCAATGAAATTGTGTGCATCAATTTTCGAATATAAAAGAATGTCCAAATTTTTGTTTGTCCAATGAGCGTACAGATTGTTGCGTAGCACAAAAAATGAGTTGGAAATTTTCGCGAGTCATTGGTTTGTTCTGTGTTCAGCTCGTGTATTTTTATATAGTCAACTTCCCCTGCCCCGCTGGAAAGTGTAGCGTAGCTAGGTTATTGTAAGGATGCGGCGGGGTCCTTGTTGTCAAAATATTTTAACCTGGGCGGCACTTGTGTTTTCGTTATGTGCGGCGACGTCGGGTTTCTCCATGATCGCCTGCTGCTGGGTGGGATGATTGTCCTCTAAGGATACCTGTTCTTAGGACATCCATCCCCAGGTATGCCGTTCTGTTTGTGCGCCTTGCACATAATTGGGCAGAGCGACGCTGGCTGCGTGGTTAGCTCGTGTTCTGCATGTTCAGGCGTCCAATGATAATAGGCTGGTGCTGGCTGTGGTAGTTGGTTGTGCTGACCTATCAATCACTGGTTGTAATTCTTTCCGAAAGCAGCTGGGCAAGAATTCGTCTGCGAACTAGTTAGTTGCAGTTGGCGTGGATGGCCTCTATGCGGTGAAGGGCGTCACCGTTGTGTGGCGGCGTTGGAACTTTCCATGATAGTCTGCTGCTGGGTGGGATAGTTGTGGTTGAAAGGGTACCTCTTTTTGGGATATCCGTCCACAGGTATGCCTTTCTGGTTGTGCGCATTGCATATAATTGAGCAGATCGACGAAGACTGCGTGGTTAGATCGTGGTCTGCATGTTTCGGTGTCTCGTGGTAATAAGCTGGTGAAGGGCAAGAATTTAGCTGAAAACTGGTGAGTGGTAGTTAGCGTGTGTGGCATGTTGGAGGTAATAGGCGTCACCGTTTCGTTCCAGTGGAACATCATACGGTTATGTGCTCCGAAATATATGGAGCTTTGTTTGTAATCCTTCCCCACTTTCTGGCGTTGAAGCCAAGATTCGCCCAGAATGAAGATTTCGTGGTCCGTAAGTGGCGTGCGTAACTTGCCTTCGATTGCCATCTCTGTCCCGCTTCGGCTAGATAGGCGGAAGCATGATAGAATTCTACCCGTGAAGCTGCGGGTATACGATCTTTCCTAATCATGCACGTTGATGCTCCTGTATCTAGTAGTGCATTGAAGGTTATCTTCTGTATGGTGACAGGGATCCTTGGTAGTGGTTCATCGTGGGTAATGTTTAGTCGCGCCAGTTCAATTCGCCCGACTGGACTGTAGTCGGGCGTTGCTCGGCCGGTGGGTCGTTTCCCGACGCATTGGTTGGGCAGTCTTGGTGTCAATGTGAGCAGAATGCGCACCTTGGTAGCTGTTTCGTTATTCTTAGAAATTTGGTTGCTGGCGTGGCGACGGTTGTCCCTTTTGCTGCCTCTTTTACGTTTTCTTCGATTTTTGTGAGGCGGGATACCATTTCCCGTACTCTTGTCGGCGTGTGACACTGAATTGAATTCCTCAGTGTTGGCAGGAGGAAGTCCGTGAACAGCTCTACGTCCCGGTTGGTGTCTAGTTTTAGGCGGTGGGCTTGCCGCATCTTAGTGCCGAGGCAGGCGACTACTGATTGAGACGTCATCTGCTTCTATCCATAGCATTCGGAAATAATTTTATCTCTAATGGTTGGACTGTCGAACTTATCCAAAAAGAACCTTTTGAATTCGTTGTTGCTGGGTTGGAACATCTCGTAGGCTTCCCACCATGTGGCTGCTTGGCCTCGGCATTGAGCGGTCGTTGTAAGTTCATCCGGGTCCATCGCTTCCATCTGTTGAAGGTATTCTGCGGGATCCTCTAGAGGGGTGCCAGAGAATATAGGTTTCTCTGCTTCGGAGGTCGCTGTGGTAAAGGTCTTCCGCTAGCGCCTTGATTGTGACCATTTTGCTGGTTTGTTGTGTTTGTTGAGCGCTATTGGGTTGTTTCAGTCCCAGAACTGTTGGTGCTTGTGTGTCCTCCTGGGTTGGAGGCGGCTGGTTGGTTTCCGGCTGGACGTTTGATGTCATTTGACTCATCCTCTCGAGCATGTTGATGGTTCTTGCAAGCGCGCTGTTTGCAAAATCTTCTGTAAAAACGACCCAATCGCATTGGACGCCACTTGTTATCGTTTGAGTGGGCGGCGTCTGAAAGTATGTATGCTTGGCTTGATTATTTGTTTAATATGTATAAGCAAAATAATTATATAACTCATAAATATATGCAAACGAAAATTAAATAGTTAAAAATTAATAATTTGTACAGTCTTCGGTCATCTTCTGAAGGCTTTGTTGTGGCTTGTGGAACCAAGTAAAACTTAAACAGTTATTGAATGAATATATATATATATATATATATATATATATATATATTGCTGTGATTCTCGTTGCTACGGTGAAATCTTCTCTGATATTTGATTTCTTACCTGAATATCGCCTCTTGAATCCTTCCGCCTCGGCTGCTCACCTAGTTAAAACTTTCATCCTCATTCATAAAAGAAAACACATTCCTACCACAAACATCAACGTTCACTCTATTTACACCAATATTCACAATACATTAAAATTTCAAAATTAAATTTCAGCATTATAAAATTTCAAGTTCATATTTGTCATCATTTTAATTTGCATCCGGAATTAGAGTCCTTGTAGGATGCATACTAATTAAGTTAACAATATTTGCAGACCTGAGTCTGAATAAAAGGGAGCATCTCCCACCCCTTTACGTTAATTTAACAGGTTAGTCTAATTGAGCTCAAAGACAGACCCAAATTTTCATCATAATCAAAAACATAAACCTGATAAATACTCCTTTCTACTTATACAAGAAAATTTTACCTTAAAATTCAGAATTTGTTGTTTATACAAATTTACTACTGTCCATCTTTATCAAACAAATTATAAAGATATTCAACACACACCAAAACATCAAAGATCGAACAACAATGCATAAGTTACCTGAAGGTTACTGCACTCGTGGCTCCAATGTACATCGTCTTTGCTAATCCCACCATTCCAGCTGGTTTATGTTTACGTCTTCGGATTTCTGACCGCCGTTAAAATTTTTCTACACCACCATTCGTCTAAAAAGGTTTCAGTGCTTCTCAGGACTTCATCTATGTATATCTAAATCTTGTTTTGTGGATCCAATCACGTTTACGAATAACATTTGATTACTAACATTTCCGAAAAATAGCACTGAAATTCATAATTCTTTCACGCTATACCCAAAACTGCAAACCTCTATTTATTTATTTATCGTTATTAATTTGGATAATTGGTACAGTAATACCCGCAAATATAACTAGACTTTATTACCTTTATTTTATCTTCTCTAAGTGCACTAATGCATAATAACTGTTATAGTAGCACGTAATCACCATCTATTCTGCTGGACGTATCGAATAAAATCAAAAAAAAAGAGAAAACTGTTTGAAGTATCGCATAAAATCAAAAATAAAACAGAGCTAAACTCCTATCACCACGGGTTTATATAATGGTTCGCTTGCAAGTCGAATTTGTCCCGCGACGGACGATTTTAAAAAATTCGCATTCTATTTTCCCTTCCGATGGCTCGGCACAATGATTCTACTGAAATTTGCACTCGTCTCGCAACACGTCCGAGAACAACTAATTAATTTTACATAGAAATTGTTATGTTCCACCTCTCCTGTTTGCATCTTATTTCAACCTTAACCGCCAATCTAGTCTGTTCATTCTATCTACAACCTGTGCTCTTGTTTTGCATATTTCCCCTCATTTAACTACCAATGCATTCCATCTCGCTTGTCTCTATACCACAAACTCGTTTTCTTACTTGCACTCATATAGCTTGGAGCTTATCAACTATCATATACATCGTTATTTCTGCAGGTGTTCTGTGTTCTAATACGCTGAAGGCTTTTGCGTGCCTTCCCCACGTCTTTTATAATTTCTCAATAGTTTTAGTACTTGGAATGATTAAATTAAATACAAATTGAACCTTTTAACTCTGCTTCTTTTTATAGAAAGCGTCTAGTGAATAATTTAAATCCCTTATTTTTAACGAAGCGAATAAATTTTTATGCTCCACGGTTTTAATAGTGCGTATTATCTAATTAAATTCTACATTACTTCCTTCTACACGTTGATTATGATTATATACAAACCCTACATTCTAATTAAATGATTTAAATCTACACAGTAGGCTTTTAATTAAGCGTACTATTTTCCACTGTTTTGATATACATGGTGTTTAACATTATCTAAACAATATAAACCCTATGTTTAGAAGTAAATGACGAATTTATCCAATATGCTTTTGAATGACGCTTATTATTACCCAAAGCTTCCTTATACACGGTGATTAAAATTATTTGCTGTGGTTAATTAATTTTCTACCCTGGTCTAAATTTGAGGAATATATATATATATATATATATATATATATATATATATATATAATATAATATATAATATGTATATATTGCCGTGGAAGTCGGGACAGTCTCCTAAATTCACTATCAAAATTCATGCCCCACCAGGGTCAACATAAAATTTTACAAAAATTCAAAAATTTTAAAATACAATTCCTTACCCTGTTACTTTCTGCTTCAAAATTCTTCAGCAGCTTCCCTGGCTAGCTCAGCTGTGCCTCTTTTCGGATACCTAAATATACCACCATTCTTCCTTCACACTCGCACACCATTCAATAAAATCACCAAATAATACAAAAATCATACAATCTTTTATTTACCGCTATTTACAGACAAATTATTCACATATATAAAAACAGTTTGTATAAAAACATGTATAAAAACTCAAAATGTGATATGTTTTTAAAGTCCTTGATTTTACTTATTTGTAAACAAATTTAATGATATATGAGTAGATGGGCCCCACATATTACCCTAAAATGATTGTACACTGGAGTATGGTGAGCTCATAATAACCCAGTTTATTTAGTATATGCCTTTTACCTTGTATAGATTAAATACAAAAGTTATAGACCCGTTTACCCTTTACAATCTAATTTATATTCAGAATAAAATTTAGTAAGTTTTAAATACACCTTTTTTTAAATATATAAGCCCCAATAAATTGTCCAGTACATGTATCTTTTCCAATAAGTTTATATAACCATAAATAAACCTCAAAATTCACTCAAATAGCACCAAAATTTTACAAAAGTTTATCAGACAACAGAAATATGAAATCAATTACCTGGAGAATGCTTCAGGCTTCCATTCTCTCGACGACGATCACCAGAACACCTTGGCTTCGTGACCATGCGCTGTGATACACAACGACTTCACAGACGATACCCCATTTGCGAGCAAGCACTTTGTTTCAAAGTACCATTCCATAACAGCATACAATTCTGGTTGTTTGTGATGCTTACCCACATATATTATGCTTCTATTTATTGATTTTCTAGCTTAGTGTAGTAGTAGCCAGACCTTTATTAATTTAATAAACACTACTCGTATTTCGCGTTAATAAATAGAAGGTCACTACTAATAATTTAAACATGCTAGCAATACATTTACGGTATTATAAACATATCTAATACTCACATAACCAAAACTTTATTATAATGTTGGTCTATCGTAGTAAAGAGAGCTTTAATAATTTCCGTTCAGTATTTATATTAGTTCACAATGCTACCTCCGGACACACTTCACGTGAAAAGCTTATTTTTAAATTTCAATTCTACTAATTTTAATACAACCGAGTTGAAAATTCCTTAAATTTACTCCGTCCACGTGCCGTACGTATGCGAATCGCTCCCACCTGTCGCTTTCGTCTCTGTTTGTAAAACTTTCGGTTCTCAACCAATGATAATATACTCTGTCGTCATAAAACTCCGCCTGTACTATTTTTATCTCTGTCTGATGCATGTCTGCTGTCGCGTTCAAAACCCCACTTGCGTTATAGAAAATTGATATTGCTGACAGCTCATCTCCACTCCACGTGTATTAGTACGTGCGTTTTCAACACCGATGGTTTTATCCCTGTCTCTATCTGTAGTATATAACTGATCGTGCATTTCCCTTGCTCTTTAAGAACTTTGTTAGCTTGTTTATTCAAACCAAACACGGTTTTATTTTCTATAAAATCCTGTCTTAATGTGCTCATAAATTCGACGAATGTAACCTTTTTTAAAACGCAGATGTTCGTTAATTATCGCCCGCTTACCACAACAATTCTTAGATTTTATATTTCGTCGTATCCGATACAACTGACTTTTGCTTGTTACTAAGAAAACTTTTGCCTTGGATTTATTGATTTTCTTGCCCTAGTGGGTTTTCCTATGCTTTCATGTGTTGAATTAAACTAAATTAAAATTTAATTATGCGTATTCTATTTCTTTTAAAACTGTTTTTCCTTATGTACTTTTAACCTTTCAATCATTAATTATAAAAATACGTCCGTTCTCCCTAAATGAATTAAATAAATTTTGCGCGTAAATAATTTTTTCTTTTCTCTATACAGGGTGGTTGAAATATTATTGTTTACTTCAAATTTAACCCTTTGAATCCACAACAATATATATATATATATATACAGTTTAAAGCGGTGTAAAAGTTTTCGGTAGTCTTCGGAACTCATCGGAAGGCTTCGGAATTGGCTTATAAAGTCGAGTAAAAACTTGAATAACGATAGATAAAAAATATACACAGTTTGAAGAGGTTCAGACGCTTCGGAGCTCTTCCGAAGGCTTCGTGATTTATTGGTGGTACAAAGTGAAAGTATAAAGAATTATAATATGAATATAAGAACTATAAATTAAACATATATACAAGCATAGAGGGGTTCAGAAGTGTTCGGCGGTTTTCGGAACTCTTCGGAAGGCTTCATGTTTTACTTGTGAGACGACGTGAGAGTGTAAATTGAAGCACACAATTTCATTAGTTAAAGACATCATTGGCGTTTTTCAACACAGGTAGCACAGGAAATGAAGTGTATAAATAAAATTACGGGTTCGTTGACGCATTATAAAAATCAAGAAAACCAAACATTTAAATCGTAAAAAGTAAATAATTCGTTCATTATACAAGAGCAGATACAAATCACCCTATATAAAATCACTAACCAGCTACAGTTAATTCAAGCAAGCACATTCAGTAATAACTAACCACATTCATCGAGATAAATAATTGGGGACGCAACCCAATCCATTTTAAAACATTTAAAACATTTCTAAACAAAAATAAATACAAATTCCGCATATTTAAAGTAAAATAAACGTAAAATGAAATTTCTTTCAATCTAGATGTCTAAGTCAATAAAACGCATATAATTTATACTAGTTTGTATAGGCAAACATTTAAAAGCGGGCATATTATATAAAGTATAATGAATTGAGGCGCCGTTTGAAATGTAGGAATTGCCACATTTAATAAAACCCAGCATATGTAAACAAAGTATGGACACTAAAATTAAGTCTAGGTGCAGTTGAAGCTACAAAAATACCATATTTCACAATACAGAGCTCTGATGTACGTAGAAAATCAAGCGTCTATAACATACAAAACCAAATAAAACCCAACAGATTAAGATAAAAGAAGGGAATGAATTTGTCTATAAAACAAACCTAAACCGATAAAGGGCGTTCAATCCATAATCGACGCACGAATTATAATAGTTGAAACAAAAGTATTACGTAAATTTCTGTTTAGTAAAGTTAAATTGAAAATTATAAGTGAAAGTTATATTAATTAAAAATTCCAAGTAGAAAACAGTAAAAGTGTACGATTGAGATACGTGTGTATAAAACTCTGCCGTTGGTATAAAACGTAAGTCTACATTTAATTAAAGTGAATAAAGTTTACAATTTATTAATTTAGGGCTCTAAATATGGGAAACTAAAATCGACTCTATGTTTGAGAGACTATAAAACGACTCTAAGTAAGGACGCAACTACAAATCGACTCTAAGTATGCGAAATTAAAATCAGTTCTAAGTACAGATACAATAAATGGGGAACTATATAAGGACGAGACTAAATCGACTTCAAATACGGACAATAAATGTGAAACTAAACATTCAACTAAATAACAAACTAAATAACGACGCTAAACCGAATAACTGGGATAAAACGCTGAATAGATGGTATGATACTCGAAGTACAGTAATTCAAATTATTGGATAAACGACTACAAGTTCGAAGTACTGGGGTACACGCCGAGCTACGGGTCAACGCCTTGAAACCACTGATCAAACAACCAATTTGGATCAGGAAGCTCCAGCCAGAAGCAACATGAGGAAAATAACATCAGAATTCTATTTTTTTCATAAAACGCTTAAAACAAGCATGTTTAAATATGGATACTAGAGGAGACGGTAATACGTACGATTTATAACGTACATAAAATAGCATTTGTTAATAAAGTCCCTATAGAAAATTACGGTAATACGTGCGATTTAAAACGTACCTAATATATCATTTGTTAAACAAATCCCGCTAGAAACTCAGTAATACGTGCGGTTTGGAACGCATATAAAATGCCATACTTAACAAAACAAGCATATGTAATTAAAGTATGGAAATTAAAATTTCGATATACGTGCAGTTTCAGACGTGCACGGAATATCATTTATTAAATAGTCTCTTTACAAAGTTGTGAAATACGTGACATTTAGAACGTATATATTAGACCTGCTAAAATCCAACACCTAGCAGATAACCATTAAAACACCTTGTCTATGGACAAACGACTGATAGCGAGCTGTCAACCAATGAGAACGCGTAAAACATTCGGGAAGGAATTTGTCTATAAAACTAACCGAAGCCAATAAAGCAGATTCATTCCATAATTGACGCGCCTACTGTAATAGTTGAAAGAAGATTATTACGTAAATAAAATTTAGTGAAAGTTATAAGTTGAAAAGATTGAAATATAATATAAATTAATAATTTCAAGTTATAAACAGTAAAGTGCGCGTTGAAATAAGTGTGCATAAAATTCTTCCATTGATATAAACCTAAGTCTAGAATTATTTAATAAATAAAATTTTAGCAATTTATTAATCTAGGGCACTCGATCACGACATTAATAATTAACTAGACCAAGACGTTAATAATCTAGATCACGACGTTAATTAACTAAATTACTGGGTTAACACACTGAGTTACGGGTAAAAGTTTGAGTCAATGGTAAAAGTCTAAGTACGGGGATAGTGCTTTGAATTATTGGGCAAAAGACTCCAAGCTGCTAATAAATATTTTAAAGTACTGGGTTAACACGCTAAAGTTGCTGGTTAACGATCTTCAGCTACAGAACAAACGACCGTTTTGGGCCAGGAAGTTCCAGCAAGAAAAAAAACAGAAGGAATATAAGGTTAGAAATACTTATTCTATTTATAGCAAGTTGCATTTATAATTTTACATAATTTGTTTGTTCAGAAGTAAGCTTAAAGGTAGCATTTGATTTAAATATTTGTGTAATAGGTCAACAAAAATTTGATTGGTACGTAGAATTATGTTTAAGAAAGGTGATACTTCTTTGAATGTTCAACGAAACTATTCGTGGTAAAAATACAATTTTTTTTGCGCGTTTTGATTGTTATAAAAAAAGTGTAAAAAGCTATAATCTTAGTAAAGAGTTAATTGGATAGAAATATTTATTTAAATAGGATTTAAAAGTTTTATAAAAAGCAAATGATCTTAAAAATATACAAATTTTGGTGAATTCAGTCTTATGCGGAGATATTGGGTGTTGGAGAGGAGTGAGTAAAAATTCTCTGTTATCATATCCTCGTTCACTCTGTGTGTGGTATCACTGAGCTAGTCGAGGCATAAATATAATTGTGCTAATTTTAAATTATTTGAAGAGCTAACCTTAGTTTTAGTTTATAAATTTTATATATCGGTGAATTTCAAGCACGTAATTTTTCGCGTTTAAACCCAATTCGAACGAGGGCGTATTTTTGTGAGAAATGCTCAACTAATATTTTTTAAGTGAACCGTGTCGAGATTTTACCTCTCATCCAAACGAGGGCGTATTTTTGTGAAAAATGCTCGCCCAACATTTTTCAAACGAATTGTGTCGGGATTCAAACCTGGGACCTTGGATGCAGTAGTCACACGCATACCAACTATTTCACGGAGCCGCCTCATGTGATTGACCTTATATGTGATTTTCCAATGCTCCACCCGAAGGTACTACATTGGCCAGGAAGCGAATTTTATTTATCTGGAAAATTTGGAATTTTGCCGAACCCTTGCTGTTCCAAGCAAGGTAGGGATCTTTAACGTGCGTGACAACACTCACACACGGAACCTCCATTTTACCTCTCATCCGAACGAGGATATATTTTTGTGAAAAATGCTCGCCTAACATTTTTCAAGCGGACCGTGTCGGAATTCGAACCCGGGACCTTGGGCGTAGTAGTCACACACATACCACTACGCTACGGAGCCGCCCCCGATGTTATAACCTTACATGTGATTTTCCAATGCTCCACCCGAAGGTACTACATTGGCCAGGAAGCGAGTTTTTTTTTACCTGGAAAATTTGGAATTTTGCTGTACCCTTGCTGTTCCAAGCAAGGTAGGGATCTTTAACGTGCGTGACAACATTCACACACGGGACCTCCATTTTACCTCTTATCCGAACGAGGGTGTATTTTTGTGAAAAATGCTCGCCTAACATTTTTCAAGCGGACCGTGCCGGGATCCAAACCCCCGATGTTATAACCTTACATGTGATTTTCAAAGCTCCACCCGAAGGTACTACATTGGCCAGGAAGCGAGTTTTTTTTTACCTGGAGAATTTGGAATTTTGCCGAACCCTTGCTGTCGCAAGCAAGGTAGGGATCTTTAACGTGCGTGACAACACTCACACACGGGACCTCCATTTTACCTCTCATCCGAACGAGGGTGTATTTTTGTGAAAAATGCTCGCCTAACATTTTTCAAGCGGACCGTGTCGGGATTCGAACCCGGGACCTTGGCGTAGTAGTCACACACATACCACTACGCCACGGAGCCGCCCGATGTTATAACCGCGGAAGTATAAGCGATGGAAGGAAGGATGGAAGATTAAAATAATAGATGGAATGGGCGCCATCTAACCACAGTTCAAAATGAAGGAGCGAGGATTAAGGTCCTTTCAAATAAAAGATTGAAATTATTAAATTGCCTTCCAAAAATTTATACATGAAGAGCATTAGCACTCCTATTTTTAGACCTTTTTTTTAAAACTTGATAAACAAAAGATAAGTTAAGCACACTTAGTCTCTTAATATGCCTAACCCACATAAATTAAAATTACCTAGAACGATTAATCAACGAAGCTCTCGCTAACCCATAAATCTTACACCCTATCAAGCGACAAAATATAAAATAATCGGTATATGCCCATAAAATTTTGAAACAGAAATGTTTCCTTACCTTCTCAACCGCCTGTGGAAAGACTAAGAAATTTGAAGGTCGTATCTGTGTGTGCATAAATTTATAAATAACTTAATACCCAAAAAAGAATTAAGCTAAAAATCATAGCTTTAATGTTCACTTTGCATTTACCGAAAAAAAAAATTAATTTTCGTTCACATAAGATGACGTTTCAAAACCAATCTTTAACTTACTGAAGGCTTTCATCATAGGTTAGTATTTTTATCTATGATATTGTCGGAAACTTTCACGGCCGGAGTCATTATAAATATTTATGGTTCCGGGTTGGAACCGTGTTATTTTATAAATTAAAGTCGCCGTTTCGCCCACGTTTTTAAGAGGCTTCATCAGGACAAGAAAATAAGTAATAAAAAAGAAACGTCGACCTTAATTTATAAAATGACACGGTCCCAGCCCGGAACCATAAATATTTATAATTTTTGTCTCTGTCTAAAAAAGAAATAAATGTTGCTTAAAATATTTCATTTTTCTACTAAACTTAAGTTCATTGAACAAAAAAAAAGGATAATTATTACTAATTTGTCACGAGATGCGGATATTCTTCACAAAATTTTATTTTAGAATCTCTAAAAAAACTTAATTAAACACAAGTAAATTCTTACTTTTTTTATAATGTCGATAAATTTTTAAGAAGAATGTTGAATCATTACTTGTAGGTTTCAGGATCTTAAACGGCAAGCATTAAGTACAAAATAGGTAATCTAAATTTGACATGTATCTTTAAATAAAATAATCAATTCTTTAATAAAGCGCAAATTACTCACAGGTCAAAATAAGGGATTAACAGAACTGTCTCAGAAATCAAAAACATACCTCCTAGCGTAAGCATACGTCTTTGCCGTTATGGGTTGGCCAGGGACAGCATAAAAATGCTTGATCTCGCACAAGAAAAATTTCGTAAGTCGTTATCGCCCATGTATAATTCATTTATGTAATTTTGAACTAAACTGTAGCAAGATCCATTCACTGTTCTTTGATGTAGCAACAATTAAACAATATGACAAGATCCAGACATCGCATGAGTAAAACTTAGCATTCAAATGCCGAATTTAGAATAACACATACCCTGTGATAGCAGCATTTAAACTACATAAAGCAGTACTAGTACCTTTGTTATGCTGTAAATTGAAAGTGTTTCATAGGAAACTGAAATCGTAAAAATTTTTAAAAACTTGCCGCTGATCGATCCATTAAATCATAACCTATACCAACGGCTACTAGGAACCATTTGATTACCTCTTTTCACCGCCAGGAGCTAAAGCATTTTGCTTTGCTGTAAAATTTAAACCGCTGATGACGACAAATAACGTACGATCTTCGCAACCATATGTAACGATAGTGCGTTATTTAAGCTAAGATTAGGCAGTTAGTTAAATGTGCTTTTAACAAGAATGCAGCCTAAAAAATGTAAAAGCTTTAGTAGTTTACATTTAGTAACGTTGTTATTTCAATATGATATTAAATTGAAATAAAAGGATACTCAAGCACCTGGTACATTAAATACAAACAGTAATATATCAAGACTGTACATCCCTTCGTGTTAAATTTAGAAAAAAATACAGATAGCCACTCGGGAAATAACCGGCATATTAAAGTTGTTTGTAGAAATTCACACTGATCTAAGAAACCGCAACCATAGAAACATATTTCAATAACCATATATTTCAGAAAATACAAGCACAAAAGTAATAACAAATTACACAACTTTCGGTATTTCATGAAAAAATGTGAGAACAAAATGACCGTTCACACGGACAGAACAACATTGACCTCGGAACTAAGGCAGCTTAGACAAACAATCTGTGAAAACACAAAATAACTAACAATAAATCTGACACCTTATAACTTATAAAACCCCAGAAATTAGTAGAAGGGATCATTTCGGATGAGATTATTAGACACCAAACAGCAAGCCTTTCAAACCCGAGCACAGTGCGATGTTTGGAAAAAAAAGGTACAATAAGTTAACGCGATGTTATTCGAAAATCGATGCTGTTAGTAAAGAGACGGGTCCTCGGACCCGAATAACGCGAGTTATGTATTCTCCAATATATATATATATATATATATATATATATATGTACCATTAATAGAAAGTACTAGAAATTATTAGAAATTGTTAAAGATATTATTAAGTCAAGTGCAACAATGTAATTCAAGGATAATTAAATAAAGATTATTAACAGTTGTGAGAACGGATGCAATACATTGTATTCCAGACGATAGTGATATTGCAGGTTGCAGGTCAGAGACGGTTAAGATACCGAGATTACCTAGAAAGTAAGATTGTTATATTGTATAATGAATAGAATTAAGAAATAAGCAGACATGAGGCGAGTTCCCACAAACATGTGAGGGGCAGGAACAACATAAATACCCCGGGAGCCCCAAGATCATAAATCAGTCAGTCATAAGTACTATAGCTTTAACATTGCACTTTGCTTAGGCTACTCACTTATACTAGTTCAATTAATAATTATTTTTCGACTTAGAGTATTTTAAATCAGTTTGTCTAAATTCCATTGTAATATCTGCTTAAACCAAATAAATTGTTACAAAATTTTGGAAGGAGCTTTTAAAAGCACCGCTTCCAAGGCCCGAAACGTAACTTGCGGAACCTACAAATTGATGTCGTGGGAAAGTAGCCAGTATTGGGGAGTTTTCTATCAACCACCACGGGTTGGATTTTACCTGGAAGGAGTCCTGCCGGGGATGTCAATAGAAGTTTTAGGAGTAACATAAAAAACAATAAGTCAATTGAATTTTTGTTACACAGCGTATAACCACCACCTGCTGCTTGATGTATTTTAATAACTGTGACTGATATAAATGTGTGGAGGCCTAATAATGTTGGTTCACGCTTCTGTAATTTGAAAGCGTATTGTAACGGATGCTCATACGTGGAAGCTCGTTATTTTAGAAGGAAATTAGACAATAAAAATTACGTTAATTACGTTAGTTAAATTTGAACAAAGTTGCATTATTAACAATCCTAAGTTTTGTTTCCTAAGTGCGTATTTGTTCAAATTAGGGGTGGATCATAGTTTTTGATCTGTGTAGCTAGTTGCTGTTCTGAAAATGATGTTTATAATATAGGCTAGATGTACACGAAGTTGAGCTTTTTCTCTGTTTATTTTAAATTAGTCGGAGATGTAAAGGGCGTAATCGAGGTTCCATCAACCTCTAGCAGTAGTGATAATTTCTATATCCTGACCTGGAATACTCAGCTTTCGGGTAGGCTAAATCTGTGTTGATTCTTTTTAAGTGGGTTCGCGCTCAAAAGCAAAACAAAGACAGAAAGTGTTAAAAGGCCTTTCAAAGTAAGCGTAAAGTATTTAGTAGAAGTATTAAAATTTATATACTTCTAAAAGTGGTAGATTTGCTTTCAAAAGACCCTCCCCTCAAAAGTAAAAGCTAGCCGATGTACTAATTAACCGTTATTCACTCCACCTCCCTGTTGAGTAAAATTAATTCATGAACGTAAGGTCAATTTGGCACGTGACACACTAGGGACATTTGCAAACCACACACATTTAAAAATACGATATGCGTTTGAATAAATATAAACAAGATGACAGGTACTCAAACCTAGAAAGTAGAAAACGTGTAAGTCGTTTACAACCTGTAACGGGCATTTTTATAGTTTTAACATTTTACGCTTTTATACTCAATTCATAAGTACCTTTCTGCAATTACTAGTTCTATATTTTATATTTATTAACTCGTGTGTAGTAATTTAAAGATAGATAAATTGAAAATTATAAACCGCTTGTAATTGATTATAAATTGCATCGTCCTTGTCTTGCCGTTGATATAAATTTTGTTGCTTATGTGAATATACAAGTCTAGGTAAGAGACGATAAGAAGTTGTTATGGAACGAGTTGAATAAACAGATGAGGAGTCGTAGTTCGTTCTTGGTCCCTATATATTAATTACGTGAAAAAGACTGTTTCTTTTTACTTTGACAAGAGTGTAAATTAATGCGGGATCAATTTCGAATTGTTCCTGAACAAGCGCGGCACGATTTTAGTTGTCTTTCTTGTGAAATAAAAGTCGTATATTAACTGTAGCAGTGTGTAGTTCTAATTCCTTTTTGAAGGAAGTATGCTATATATGTAACGTGTTTGGTTGACCACAAGTGTTGTGGTAAGGTCATTGACGGACGGTTTTTAGTGATACGCGTTGCTTTACTAATTGTGTTTTTTTTAGTTGATTTGTCTTTTTATATTTGAACTGTGTGTGCGATCTAGTTTTCGTGGTCCTTTTGTTATCAGAGTAGTGCATACTTTGGATTATCCAAATGCAGTTTTAAGCTTGAGTGCTTCAAAAACAAATGATGATGCAGTTGTAGCAGGTTTAGTAGAAAAAGGTTGCTTCTGATAAACAAGTATGTCATTCACTTGTAAAGACAGTTGATACTGTAGTTTCTGAATTTTCTAACCCCAACGAATCTAAAATAGATCGTTGTTTGCGCAAATTTTCGTTATTCAAAAGCATTAGATTTTTCTTTGTTACCATAGGTAGCAAATAAAACACCTCGCGTTACTGCTAGTTTAATGCATTACATCGTGCCTTGAAAGCGTGATTCTAAATTGTTATTACCATTTTCTTTTTACGATTTGTGTTACAAAAGATTTCGAAATTATTGTCTCAGGAAATAGAGTTAACAAGAATTTATCAATGCTACATAGTTCCATCAGCATGATAATGTCTGCTGCTAACGCCAGTGAAATACATAGGTGTGATTAGTGTAGAGTGTAAGAAATTCCATCAACACCCTCACAGTCAAGGGTGAAGTGCTTCGTTAGTGCAGGACATCGTGAATCTCACACTTCCGTTGCAAGGAAGCGTTGCTGAAGGACTTTTGTAAGTTGAACTATTTCCTACTTGTTATTACTTTAAATATCTATCCGTTGCTTTACCATATCTTTGTCGTTCTGATACCTTTTAAAATAGACTTGCTTGCTATTAAAAAAAAAAAAGAAAAAGAAATCAATCCTACTGAATTACTCATATCTATTGTGTCTTACCTATTTATCTTTTGTTAACATTTTGTCTGATTTATGTTTAATTGGTGTGTGAGGAAACGTTTCTGCTACTCCCCAATATTACCTCACTTTGTAATAAAAATTTTTATAATGCTGTTACCGTTGTTATATTATATAGATTATCCAAACAGTTTTTTTCTTACATTCTACAAAGTACTGAATAATTTAGACTTATCATTGCTGCTATGCTTATTTTCTTTATTTCAGGTTTGCTTAACTATTTTTTTTTCTTGCAGGTATTATCACTAACTCCTTACAGCCGCGTACATTGTATGTTGGTCTGCTTTCTACAACCCCCCCCCCCAATCGACGATTGAGGCCGGTCATTTCTTTGATTTTCTTTGTGTTACGCACGAATTGCGTAACGTAGCATTTTTGGCGGCCAACGTGGCTGCCACGAAAGAAAAACGTAACAAACCAAATAGTTTAACGATTTATTATTTTTTGAAAGTTTTAAATAAACAAGTGATAGGAAAATTATACCACACATTGCCACACCGTAAAACTTGAAACAGGACGTTTAATCATGTAAAGGGCAAGATTTTAGCATTTTTTGGCAGTTCACTAAAAAAGAAGAGCTTCCTTAACAAAAATAAAAAAAGTTTTGTAGAATTTATTGTTTAAAAAATAACTTAATAGTAGGTATTGTGTTAATTTAGCTTTTTGATTTACGCGACTGGAAATTTCTGAACAAAACTGTTTACAGCTTGTCGGACAACATATTCATATAAATGACTTTTGGCAACTAGTGATATGTTTACAAGACTACTCGTTTTTTAAATAATCCTAATATATTTTCTTATTATTGAATAACCTTAATTTTTTGAACTTGACATACGTTGATATCAATCGGTCCGTTGTCGTATAGGGTAGAGGTACCAGTTGTGGCCATTGTACCCGTTTTGGCCATTTCCAGTAAATTTTTCTTTTTATTAAATAAGAGCTATACAACAATAGGAATCTTCTATGCAGGTTACAATATTGATAAACTGTGACATTTAGTTCATCAAGCTTCCACTAGAATACACCATCTGCATTCTGTCAAAATAGGGTTAAATGGTGTTGGAAGAGTTTTGCGTTGTTTTCTACCGAAATTTTTAAGGTTCAAGATATGTTTTTAATATGCATAATGGTATTTCTGTCAAGTAGTTTAGTGAACTTTTTGTATAGGCGTTTGATATATTCAATGTTCTACCATTTAAATACGTATTTTTTGGTTAGAGTGCGTCTACGTTGATTAAATAGAGTGGCCAGAACTGGTGCAATCATTTACTGCATTTGTCAAGTTTTGGTCATCTAGGTGGCCACAATAGGAACACTAGATTCTATTTCTGGCCACTCTAGATATTTTGCACTAGATAGGTATATATGTAAACATGCCTATCTTCAAAATAATTTATTAATTAGGTTGTTGAATAGGTACCTACCTTTAATCTAAACTTTCATTGCTTCAGTCGCTATGTTAAAAGTTAAAAAATCTAAAACAAAAAGGAAAGGCAAAATCTAGATTCAATGTAGCATTGAAGCAGTAAAAATGCATTGAAAGCCATTGCAGATGGAATGGTAGTTCAAACAGCCAGCAAAATTTTTGGCGTTCCTCGAAGCACTCTGCGTCATAAAATCAGTGGAGAGACCCCACATACATCAGGTAAAGTTAGCCCAGATTGCTTATTAGGGAAAGACATTGAAAACAAGTTGGTAGAATGGGTAAAAACTTGCGCAAAAATGGGTTTTCCAGTAAATAGGGATGGTCTCAGATATTCGGTTAAACGGATATTAGAAGAACTCAAAATGAACAATCCGTTTATAAATAATTCACCAGGTCGTAAATGGTTTGAATCGTTTAATAAGAGGCACCCCAAGTTGTCAATAAAAAGCAGAATATCTTAGTTAGGTGCGCGCCAATATTACACCTCAGATAATTAGAAATTAGTTTAAAGAAACATCTAGCTTGCTTGAGGAAGATGTGTCCATTTTAACTGATCCTTCCCGGACATGGAATATGGACGAGATAACTTTTTTTATTAACCCATCTGGAGGCTATGTAATAGCAGAAAAGGGAAAACAAGTATACAGCAGTTCTAGTAACAGTGACAAAGAAAATGTTACAACATTAATATGCGTTAATGCGTTAGGCGATTATGCGCCATCGATAACCTTTATAAATACGACAGGTTGTCCACTGCATACATTAAAGCAGCACCAAAAAGATGGGGATTGGTAACCCAAAGAATGGCTGGATGACGGATCAGACATTTTACGAATACTTCGTTAATGTCTTCTATCCATATCTTATCGAATATGAATTCAAACTGCCCGTGTTTGTGTTTTTAGATAGACATAAGTCCCACCCAAGTTTACATCTAAGTCGGTTCTGCAAAAAAAAATCAAATTATATTGGTGTGCTTATGTCCAAACACAACACAAATTCTACAGCCACTAGACGTTTCCTTATTTGCGCCACTTAAAAAACGTTGGCAGAAGGAAGTAAAAAACTGGAAACTTATGCATGAACAAATAGAAATAAGGAGACAAGATGTTCCAACCTTGTTGAATAATATAATTACCACGACAGACTTCAAAGATGCTATTATAAATGGTTTTAGAGTGTGCGGTCTACATTCTTTCGGCCCAAATAATGTCGACTACAGCAAATGCACCTTGAAGATAGCACACATTCCTCAAAATCAAAATACTTTATTGACTTCACCAGAGGGTCATCTGTTACACTATCTGGAATCTAAAATTGAGAGCGCAAATTGGATGATTTTAAAATGTGGCAAAAATATTGTTACATGCCAAAATTGACAACGTACATTTTCAGATTTAGCTTTAATTTGTAAATAAATTCCCGCGGATATTTTAAAGAAAAATGTCAATTTCCGTCGTTCCCGAGTCGCGCCTGCGCAGAGTGAATGGCAGAGTGCGCGCGGTGTTATAAGACGTCATTAAGCCACGAGACCTGAAGCCAAGAACATCTATCTGTGTTGTGTGTGTGTTTTTTCTCTTTGTAGGCATGTAGGTTTCTTTATCTTTACCTTCTGTGTACCTCTACCTAGGTTCCTTCATTTCCCTACGTGCATAGAAAAGACAGGAAGAACGGATTGGCAATTTGAAACTCGGCAATGGTGTAACCTACCCACAAAAGATGATGGGCCCTGAGATTTAGCTACGAAATACCATCCACGTGAGTAACCTGTTTTACTTATATTGTGAATGTAAATTGACCTTAAATGCGCATGAAAACTTGACTATGGCATCATTCTTAAAACTTGGTGATACGTTTATAGCAATTTCGTCGTTTACAACAATGGCGCCCATTACACGTGGTTGTTGAAAATTAAATCCGTTTTAACCTTATTTTAACTTGTAAGATATTAGCTTGAAAAATGTTTATATATAACTTGAGTTTTAGGAAAAGTAGTCTGTTCACCCAAAATGAATAAAATGTTTTATTTTTAGTAACTTCTAAAAAAAAATGTAATTTGGTAACACTAAATCTAGTTACTTTTATCTTATGTTGTGGTGACATTTGAGGGAGGTTGAAATGTCAAGCTAATTTATTGAGACTGTCGTTTTGAATAGTGTTTGTTTACTTTTTATTGGACCATGTTATTTCAAACCTAGTTAATTTGGATTTTTTCTTTACAAAAACAGTGTATTTATATTTGAATTCTGTTGAATAATTACCTAACCTAATTTGGTTTAAACTAAAATATGTACTTTGGATTTAACTAATTTATCTAGTAAGTATTGTTATTTATAGATATTTTATTAATTTAATTCTTTTATTTATTATTCCTTATCTTAAATAATTTAAAAAAAGCCTACATTAAGTTTAGTTAAATACCTGTCTTGACGTGCTTCTTAAGATAGTTAAAATTTGTTTTTGTTTTAAATTTCACTATAATTACTATATCTGTACCTGGTAGTTTTTAAAGTAAAATTTGAATAATTAACTAGAGTTTATGGTTCTTTTTTAGAAAAAATTTGTTTTCTTAAAAAACCATTATCGTGTATTTCCCTTAATCGTGTCTTAGTATATCTACTTGCTAAAATACAGCATTACGATGAATCCGGCACATCTTAAGGCTATTGAAACGATTTTTGAACTCGACTCACACAATATTCAACCTACATAAAATCAAAACGACAGGCGTTTGCAATTAAAAGCCGTATTGGCGTACACTAACGTCCGATTTATCACAAAATTCCTTTGATATTAAACAATCTCTAGACGATATTAACAATATGTTCATAAAATAAATCCCGGAGCTACCGATTTAGAATTAAAGCGGATTAAATCTCGTATAATACATTTAAAACAACGTATAGCTCCATTATCGTTACTTAAAGATGAACAACCTAATGAAACTAAGCAAACTTTATCTGACGTTCTCTTACTTGAAGGAATCGTTCTCGAAAAACTTAACTTAGAATCAGATGTAAATTTGCCATCTGTTTTTTCTAATATGAACGTTTCGCAACCGAGTACCCTATCTCTGAAATCTATACCTATGTATAAGTGGGGTATATCTTTTTCAAGCTTTGACTACCAAATTTCTTTAATGTCATTCCTAAGAGTAAATGATTTTAAAATTTCTCGTAACTGTACAGGCCAAGATTTATTCGTCTTAGGGGGCGAATTATTTTCTGGTTCTGTTTTGATTTGGTATAAAAATATACGAAACCAGATTTCTACTCGGCAAGAACTAGTTACTTGTTTAAAACGCGACTTTTTACACAATGGCTATATAACTGATTTTTGGCATGAAATAAAAAATCGTACCCAAGGACCTAACGAAAACGTAATTTCTTTCATTACCTCAATGGAAGCTTTATACAGCAGATTAAATAAAAACCACCCGAAACCGAAATTATAGATCAACTTCTAAGAAATCTAAATCTATATTTTTCCGAACGTTTAGCTTTACAACATATTTCCTCTTTACTTCAGTTTAAAGATTTATGCCGCTTGCTTCAAGAAGTGAAGTTACGTAAAGATAAATACCGCCCTCCGCCAACAAAACAATCTGGCTTATTAGAACCTGACTTAACATGTCAATCAGAATCCTCTCGTAAAGTATCTACTATTAATCTTCCTGTTTCTCCAGCGACAAACTTAGTTACCTGCTGGAATTGTAAGAAAAGCGGGCATACCTATAATGTTTGCACATACCCAAAAAATCTTTTCTGTTATGGCTGTGGTCGTAACAATATCTATAACTCAAAATGTATAAAATGTAACCCTAACTTATCGGAAAACTTTCTCAGAGATATTCTTACTCGGGACGTGAATATCTCAAAGAACCAAAATCGTCCTCAACAAGAACAATTCAACGCACCCAGACGTCAACAAAATTAAAGCGTAAATCTACTTCCAATATTAAACCTTTATCTAATGTATCTAATAATAATAATACCGCTACCTTAAACTCACAGAAGAACTTGCCTCCTTTATCTGAAATATGTCGTTCGACTCCTACCGAATGGTCAAATTAGCTGAAAGCTGTTAATTCCTTTTACCATAAAAATTTTGCTGTTTTACAACTTATTTAGTATTGATTAACCTGAAGTTAGATTAAATTTGGAGCACGTTTACTTTTCGCGCTTAAACCCAAGGTAGTACCTTCGGGTGGAGCATTGGGGACGTGGCCGAAAGCATAACGGCCCTTAATTACATTATAATGCCTTACAACTTGTTAAAAACCTCTAGATAATCGCCAGCATTTACCTATCTTTATTGGCTTTCTAAATGTAATTTCTTTATTGGACACGGGTTCGTCATGTTCTCTTATAAATAATGAAGGATTACAACAATTATCTAAACAAAATATTAATTTTCAGGTTATTCCAGAAAAAGCCTCTATCAATCTAGCTGACGACAATAAAATATATGTAACTGGTTCTCTTAAACTAAAAATTCGTATAGATTCACTTGAACGAGATGTTCTATTTTTGATTGTACCTACACTAGCTTACCTATTTTTACTTGGCGTGGACTTTTGCCAACTTTTTAATTTATCTTTATATTTCCAAGATTTTTCTTGGCAAGCTTCTCTCAAAACATACTCGTGTGCGTTGGCTGGTATATCTAATAAAAATTTTCTAACCGATTCACAGAACGAAACCTTTAACTTTACAATTGACAAATTTCGTACATTAAATACTTCTGAACTTAGTTGTGTCACTATCGCAACCCATATCACCTCTACGGGCGATGCTGTTCCTTTTAATCTACGTCAATATCCCTTATCACCTGCATTACAAAAACATTTGCATTCCAAAATAGATAAAATGCTCGAATCAGGTGTTATCTCTCTTTCAAATTCGCCATGGATGTCTCCCGTGTTATTGGTTCGTAAGAAAAATGACGAATGGCGTGTTTGCTTTGACAGTAGAAAGCTCAACTTTGTAACTGTCGCCGATGCCTATCCCTTACCTCGTACTGATTCTATCTTAAGTCGGCTTTGAAACGCTAAATTTATCTCATCTATCGATTTTAGACAAGCTTTTTATCAAATATAATTTCTTGCCTTTTGGTCTCTGTAATGCACCACAAACTTTACATCGTACTATGGATCAAACGTTAGGTCCTATCTTACACCAAGCACGTGCCTTTGTATTTTTAGACGACATATTGGTCATCTCAAGTTTCTTTGAAGAAAATATCGCTACATTTATTGAAGTTGCTAAACGCCTAAATGCAGCAGGTTTTAAAATAAATTAGGAGGTGTCAATTTTGCTGTTCCTCTCTTACATTTCTTGGTTTTATTATCGATAAAACCGGTCTTCGGACAGATCCTGCTAAAGTTGACGCCATTACTAAATTTAAAACACCAAAGATTGTTACCGAAATTAAACGTTTAATAGGAATGGTTAGCTACTATCGCATTTTTCTACCTAATCTCTCAACTATATCTACACCCATTACCGCCTTAATTCAAAATAAAAAGAACAGTCAATCTGTTGAATGAAATTTAGAAGCTCAGCAGGCTTTTGAACAAATTAAAACATTGATCACTTCCGCACCTATCTTAATCTCGCCCAATTTTGGCGAAAGATTTTATATTCAAACCGATGCTTCACTTACTGATCTAGGCGCAATGTTGTTTCAAGTAAATAATGGACTAAAACACCATATTGCTTATGCTAGTCGTGCTTTAACTTCTGCTGAACAGAAATATTCTGCTACCGAACGTGAATTATTAGGGGTTATCTTTGGCGTCGAAAAATTCAGAAGATATGTTGAAGGTACACATTTTACAGTAATAACTGATTGTGCAGCTCTCACATGGTTAAATAACTTAAAACAATCCGCAGGTCGATTGGCAAGGTGGAATTTACGTATCTCTCAATTTACCTTTGACGTTCGTCATAGACCTGGCAAATTAAATATCGTACCTGATGCCTTATCACGTGATGTCGCTTCTCTTAACCTCCCAGATTTAATTCCTGTTGCCTGGTATCTTGATATGATAAAGAAAGTTTCTGAAAGTCCTGATAAATTTTTCATTTTTAGTGTGAGAAATAATAGATTATATAAATTTGTATCTTCCTTATCTCGCAAAATCTCTAATATCCCTGAAAGGAAACTTGTTGTTCCTTTCGCTAACCGTAGTGGAGTTCTTAAATTGTGTCACGACGATCCTACAGCTTTCCATCTTGGTGTTACGAAAACCTTAGCTAAAATATTTGAATTATATTATTGGTTTAAATTAAAACAATCTGTCTGCCGCTATACTAGAAACTGTAAAATTTGCAGGTCTCAGAAGAGTTCTCAAGAAGCTCGTTCTGGATTAATGGGTAACTTCAAACATGTATCTTATCTCTTTCAGTTAATATCACTTGACTTATTAGGACCTCTCCCTTGATCAAAAAAAGGTAACCAACATATTTCGTCACCGACTGGTTTTCTAAATTTGTTATTGTACAACCTTTAACTAAAGCCACATTTGTCGCTATAATTAAATTTCTAGAACAAAATGTGTTCCTTATTTTTGGTGTCCCTCAAATTATTCCTTGTGATAATGGGGCGCAATTTATCTCAAAAGATTCTCAAAATTTCGTTAAAAGTTATAAAGTACAAAAACTTTGATTCAACGCCAAATACCATCTACAGGTAAACCCTACCAAAAAAGTAAATAGTCCTAATCACTGCTATCTCTTCATATATCGACTTAGACCACACTAAGTGGGATGAAAATATCTTTAAAATCGCTCAAGCTTTGCGTACATCTAAACACGAAGCAACCCAATTCACTCCCTCTTGTTTTTAGAAGGTACACGCCAATTGATGGTAGTTATTACAGTTCAGTTCCGGATGATACTAACGTAATCGAAGTTGACGAAAAAGTACGCTGGGACGAAGACCAACAATCATTACCTTCTATCTTCAATGACGTTAGAAAAAATTTGTTAAAAGCTTACGAAAAGAGTAAAGATCACTACAATCTGTGAAAACGAAATATTTCTTTTGCTTTAGGTGAACACGTCTAGAAAAAGAATTATGTCTTATCTGATGCTACTAAAAAATTCTCTTCGAAATTAGCTCCAAAATTTATTTTATGTGAGGTCACTCATGTTATTAGTCCACTTATCTATGAACTCCAAAATACTGAAAGAAAACGTGAAGGAAGGTGGCATATCAAAGACCTTAAACCATTCTTCTGCTGACCCGAATGCTAATTAATTTTTCACGTTTCATTTTTTAACGGTTTACTTAATGTTTTTGTCCCTGCTATGAATTTGTTAACTTTATCTATTCGTTTCGATTCTCATACAGCATTCACCCCCTACACTTTTGCCTTATTTACCTCATTTTAGTTATCTTTTTGCTGGCTATTAATTTTACCTTGAATTGATTGTCAGCCACATATATGTTTGTTATCCAGATTATCTAATATAACTCTGTCGCTTCACCTAATCAATCCTGGCACCTTTTCTGCATCATATTATTTTGTTTTTTAGCATTTATCTTACGTTGTTTAATTTCATGGTGATTGTTGTAACTTTGGTTGGAGTAACTCATTGAATTCTTATGATTCGTTTTAGCTGATGTTGAGTGGATGCTTTTTTCTTTGTATACACGTAGGATACGCGGCCTATGCCTTTGTAAGAAACAGTCAATATTCGCAGTTGCAAAACTAGAAGTTCCTATTTAATGCGTTCTTCTTCTGAACTATTGCAGTCGCTCACTTTATCCTATATCATTACTTGTTTTTTTTTACTGTTAAGTCATCAGAACATAAAACTTTTTTTTTTGTTTTTACATAACTTCGTGGTGAGGTGCTATTGCTTTTTATTCATATCCTATCGAATTCTTGGTTGTTTTTAGCATATTGGGACAGTATGGTTGTATTTAACTGTTTAAAGTTAGGCATTCTTGTGTGTTTATGGCGTTACTGTTTTTAAAAATTACCTTGGCACAGTTGTTTTTTGTGTGAAGGTATCTACAGTGATACTTTTAAGTTTGTTGTTTCCACTTTTTGTCTTCTTATCGTAGTGGATGAACTCGTTAGGAAGATGATCGTACTAGTTCTCATCAACAGTCTAGTAATTTTTTAACTTATTATGTGTATTAACTTGCCTGATTGACACAGCAGGTGGTCCTTCAAACCGATTTGAATTTAATAAGGAGAACTCTGTACCTTCTCTCGGACGCTTGTCCAAAACTCTACCTTTTTCTTATCCCGCTGTCTCCGTTTCCGCCTTATTCTTCCTTCGGTAGACCTGTTCTTGTTCCGGAACACCTGTCTACCTTATAAGAGTGATTTCTCGCTCACTCCGGGCTACTGACCACATTGGTTGGTTGAGTAGTGCTTTTCTATCCACCTTTTCTATCGCTTTTGCTCAATGCGAGCCCTTTTTCTATTCTCTTCTACCTGGAAGTGTCACTAGTACATTTCAAAATGCCTACCTCCCTCTTTTTACCTTCCCTATATCTCTATTGCCTTTTCATTTCCTTTAGTCACCGTGTGGTTGCGCGGGAGTTTTCACAGACACCTGGACCGGGTCTCTGGGAATCTTTCGTGAGGTCATGCGGTGTCGCTGTCAGCCGCACGTGGCCGCTGACACTAAAAATATGTATGAGTGTGTAAATGTGTGAGTGTAAGTAAATAATTGTGTCTTTTCTTTTTTTAGGATTTATTTTCTTTTATGACCTTGTCGCGATTGTTACGTGCCAAAATTGGCAATGTACATTTTCAGATTTAGCTTTAATTTGTAAATAAATTCCCGCGGATATTTTTAAAGGAGAATGTCAATTTCCGTCATCCCAGAGTCGCGCCTGCGCAGAGTCAATGGCGGAGTGCGTGTGGTGTTATAAGACGCCATTAAGCCACGAGACCTGAAGCCAAGAACATCTATCTGTGTTGTGTGTGTGTCTTTTCTCTTTGTAGGCATGTAGGTTCCTTTATCTTTACCTTTTGTGTACCTCTACCTTGGGTTCCTTCATTTCTCTACGAGCATAGAAAAGACAGGAAGAACGGATTGGCAATTTGAAACTCGGCAATGGTGTAACCTACCCACAAAACATGATGGACCCTGAGATTTAGCTACGAAATACTATCCACGTGAGTAACCTGTTTCACTTATATTGTGAATGTAAATTGACCTTAAATGTGCATGAAAACTTGACTATGGCATCATACTTAAAACGTGGTGATACGTTTATAGCAATTACGTCGTTTACAACAATATAACTTATCCCCAGCCAATCAGAACGCTGATATGTTATATGCAGTTTGGTGTAAATTTACAATAGATGCTGACGTTTCATATAAATAACTAGAACTTGATATCATGGAGTTTCGTTTTCCTAAGCAGATTGAAATCGCGCGAGTTGCAAATTCCGACATACATGCCATGTGACAATAATGAGCAAGGCGCTAGTGATGCCGATTATAATAATATTGACAATATTTCAGAGCTTTTTAGTTTTGAAGATGTCCAGTCCACAAATGAAATACAAAAAGGCTCAGAATATAGCACACACTCTCACTCTCCGCCAAAAGTCATTTACAAAAATGAAATTGGTTCAGAATTAAATTCTAAAAGCATGGGTAAGTAGAACACTAAAATAGATTAGTAACCCTTAAGTGTGTTTTAGCGTATGAAAGCGATACTAAAAATTACATTTAGGATTCCTCAGAAAAAATCTGCCAAAAGGAAATTAAGATCGCAATGGATTTAGGCGTAAAAACAAGTAAATGGTTGTTCTATATATTTGATATATAAATAAAATAATTGAATTTAGGCACTTTAGGTCCTATTCCTGATACATATCCAATTGACGATTGTAATAAGGATTCTCCTAATGGATCTGGCTCTTCAACTATCAGTTCAAGTCTATGTCCGACACCAAAGTTTTCTTAAATAAACATTTTAAACAATATTTTTATTTACTCATCTATTGACAATGTGACAAAAAGAAAAAAAAAAGTCGAAAAGACACTGATACAGTATTTTGACAAGTGATCGGTGGATGACACTTGCAGAAAGCGAGGAAAAAGAAAAGGAAAAGTTTAAAAATTACAAGAGACCGGCAACTAGAAAGGGAGGCTAAAAGAAACACAAAATATGACAAAATCCCAAAAAAGGCAAAGAACTGACAGTAAATAAAAGAAGAAACCGTAGTAGATAAAGGAAATGAGAAGACAATAAACACTATGGAACCTACAGAAGATGGCGATGTTCTTCCAAAACAGCTTGAAGTTAATTCTTACGTTATTGTACAAATTATGAAGAAGCATACTATCCTGCAAAAATAACAAAAATTGAAGATAGTGTGTATATGTCAACTATGGTTAAAAGTGAGGTAATACCTGGAACTGGCCTGGTAAGGTAGATGAATTACCCTATTAATTAGAAGACATTCAAGCTATAATTCATTCTCCAAAAATAAAAACTGCCCAAGGTGCATATTATGTGGCCGAAATGAGTTCGTATGTTGATTTTATATACCTAACTAGTTAGGTAGTGTGATCTTATTATAAAAAATTAGCTAAATGTATACATTAATTTAAGCGAACATGATAAAAATAGTAATAAGTACTTAGATTGTTATATTTCATCTGTGTGGCCAATACTGGTACATTTTAATGGCCAAAACTAGTGTATGTATGGCCAAAATTGGTGATTACTATCAGAATTTTGTATTAGTTATTTTACTACTAAATTAAAGCTTTTATTGTGCTACTTTGTACTTCTAATTGATCTATAATGCATAAGCTATATATTTCTGTTATTGACTTAAATGGATTGAATTTTTGGATCTAACCAGATTCTTTCAAAGCCCAAAAAATTGATAAAAGTTGCCATAATTGGTACCTCTGCCATACATGGAATTTAGTAAGCCTCTACATTCTTATAATCGTATGGAAAGAAAACCTAAGAATTATTCGTCCATGATACGTAATAATATTTTTTACGCAGCTATATTCCAACATGATACATGTAACCATACTGAAAAGATTATTATTCACTGCCGAAATATTTGAGAAACATGGACTCAATAAACCACAGCAATATCGTCTTCGTCAGTTTGATTTAAAACTCACAATTCCAGCAATAACTTATTAAGGACCATTTATACAATCTCGTAGCAATATCGATTATCCTCCAGAGAGAAGCAGAATTGCGCCTTTCCAATTGTGTAAGGGATCTCAATTAACACGCGCTATAGGCGTGATTGTAGAAATTTACATCAAAGCTATCAACTTTGTTCAAGCTGGACTAAACAGCGAAGTTGAATTTATAATTGTCATCGTTGAATACTGGGAATATTAAAATTCAGTTTGATGACGAGTGATCAGATTTTAATTTAAGGAGCTTTTCGTACAAAAACAAAAATTGTAATCTATTTATTTTCGATCATTTACAACGACGTTAGCGGGCGCGGTATCTGTATACGTATGTGTGTGTGCGAGTGCGTGGATGCGTGAGTGAGTGCGTACATATGTGCGTGTGAATGGGTGCGTGAACGTGGATGCGTGCGAGCGCGTGTGTATGTATGTGTGTGCGTATGTGTATGTATGTGGGTGCATGCATGTGTGTGTGTGCACGTACGCGTGTGTATGTGCGTATGTGTGAGAATAAGCACGCGGAAGTGCGTGTGTTTGTGTGACGTATATATATATATATATATATATATATATATATATATATTGTCCTGGAATTATAGGTTAAATAGGTCTATACAATAAAATTTTATCAACTGTGTATATAGAAAATAGGAACAATTTATTTACGCGCCAAATTAATCAGTTTAGATAGTGAAGACGGACAGTTAGTAACATATTTTATATTTCTAAATTAAAATTGCACAGAGGGAAGAAGCTTTAGAGTACATAAAAACTCAAGGATACGCATAATTAAATTGTAATAATTTTAAATCAAGCGCATGGAAGCAGAAACGGAACTTTCAAGTATAGACAATCAATAATTTAAACGCATGTTCCATTTACCTAAACGAAAACGTTCGTTTACAAATCCTAAGTAGGAGATAAACTCGGAATTGTTATTTTAAACAACAAGGGGCTTCGAAGAAACACCTATTAGTTAAATGTCGAGTTCATAGAACTTGATTATACGTTGAGACAGAATTTGCAACGGTCGGTTTGACAAACTGCTAACAATAACAAGTGCCTTAAAGACTAAGTGACATGAATGATCTACAATGTAAAACAAACAGAGAAACGTATAAGAAAGCGTTGGTTACAAGTCACGTCTAAAATACAAGGAGAAATGTGAAGGCCAGCAACAATATCGATTTTCGGTAGCTTGTGAGGGGTTTCCAAAAGAGACAATAAATATGGGTGGAACGGAGAAAGATAGCTGAGAGGTGGAGCGTCACAATGGGGGAAAACTGTATCATTGGTCTAAGGCTGGCAGTTTTGAGAAGAACCATCCCTTGAGATATTAAACGAATTTCAGTGTAACATTATCATGATCTCGGAATTTTTCTGACGTAACGTTCAAAATTTGTGAAAGTAATTTTAAAAATAAGCTTTTCAATAAAGAGAGGTTTCTTGAGGGGTTGTGAAAAGCGTATAAATATTCTGAAAAAAATATTTAAGCTCTCTTTCCCTTAGATCTTAGATCGCGCTTAGCTCTCCAACGTAATTGATAGTATATGCTCTTACGTGTATTAATTATTGTGTATTCGGTAAAGTAACATACAACATCCTATTTTAAAGTATGTCAAGCTGTAGTAACGTACCGGAAAAGTAGTAAAAATGATTTGCACGAGTGGGTGCTAAGATCTAGACAAAAGGTGCAGTTACTACACGACTCAATTGAATGATGGGATGGTACTTGGGTAAGCGAGTCCTAAAGCTTAACTAGTATGCATGTAGTGTAGTAGTGTGGGATGTTAAGTTTGAACAAGACAAATATCTGGGTAGAAGATTAAAAGTG
Organism: Platerodrilus igneus; assembly: GCA_036346225.1. Lineage (NCBI taxonomy): Eukaryota > Metazoa > Arthropoda > Insecta > Coleoptera > Lycidae > Platerodrilus > Platerodrilus igneus. Next base: position 1,427,485 of record JARFIW010000099.1, read on the forward strand.
GTTGCAGAAATTTGAATAGTGGTGATCAGTTGGATCCAGGCATAATTGAAGTATATGGACACGACGACGAGGGTTTTTGGTACCCATCTTTAGAGGTGACGAGGGACGAAGCCTACTCCAGGTAAAAAAAATTAATTTTCTGCTTTTTGCTTAAACATTTATGCTGATATTTTTGTGTTTGAGTGTTTTGACTTATTGAGGGTGTATTTATTACCATAACAACTTATTTAAAGGGGTATATGTACAGGACAATTAATCTTGATTATTTAAAAATGTTTATTGATGATTTAAAAATGTTTATTGATGATATAAAAATGTTTATTAATGATATAAAATGTTGTAAGGAGTAAACGGGTCTCTAGATTAATTTTTAATAAAAATGCAAGGTTTAAAAGCATTTAGAGGAACTGGGTTATAATGAACTCAAAATAGACCAGAATAAAATCAGTCTAGGGTTGCATGACGGGCCCATCTACTCGTCTAAGAGAAATTTCTTGAAATATATTAAAATCAAGAACTTTAAACGATTTAATGATTGAGATGGTAACAGTTTTATCAAACTGTATGTACCAAGGTGTAAATATTTTCTTATTAATGGAAACTTGTTAATATGTGTAAATAAAGAGGTTGTAGGTTTTGTTGCATTATTTGAGTGGTTATTGCATTTGACTGTGTTTGCGAGAACGGAAGGTACTTAGGATGGTAGGTATGCAAGAGGAAGCCGATTGCTGAGCTAGCCATGGTGAGCAGAAATAAGGAGGCGTTCCAAAAGGTATTGTAAGAAATTTTTTTAAATTTTTTTCAGAAATTTTATAACGCTCAATTAGTGGGGTGAGAATTTTAGACACATCCACGGCACTTTTATGACGTCCCAACGCTGGGGCTCGATTTAAGAGCTTAATCCCGACCGTCCACGGCAATATATATATATATATATATATATATATATATATATCGTATTAATCAGATGAATTGATAGCTTAGACTTTTAAGCAAAGCCCAAACCAACCGGTTGACTTCTTATCCTATTGTCCGTCCTACGGTTCGGTCGCATTTCATCATACCATTGCAAATATTCTAAAAACACATCACGGTTCACGATATTTTGAAGTGCTATGTATTGTTTCACTTCCGCCTCAAAATGCCCTGCTAAATATTTATTATTTGTTTTTCCTCTAGTGGAGGATCTAGTTGTTTCGCGATACTAAACTTCTTTATCGCATATAATTCCCGGGTTACTTCTAAATCCTGATTGTATTTGCCCATAATTAAATCGTCCCTTACTTTAAATTGTCTATTGTTCCCCAAAAGTGCTTTAAAATGTATGTTCAAATTCTGAATGTTTCTAACTCACTTTCTATTAAACCAAACCATATTTCTGCGCCACCTTTTAGCATCGACCTTACCAAGTTTAATTTATACTACTCATCCGATGATTCCTGTATCAGTGTTTTAACGTTGTTCAAAAATATCTTAGGGTTTAACTTGTTATCGCCATAAAATTTCGAATATTGTTATAATCGTATACTTGGTTGATTTATTCTAATCAGTTCGCGAAAGTTTTCCACTGTGTTTCTACTAAAATTTTCAAAATCTGTTTTCAAACTTCCCAATTTCCTATTTACAGTTCTAAATCCTATTTCATAATTTTCCTCAACTTCTTGTACCGCTATGACTAAATCTTTAATTTTTTCGTTGGTCTCCCTTTCGCGTGTTTCTTGGTCCGACTTAACTATTATAATTTCATCCCTCGCTTCATCAACGTCCTTCATAATGTATACAACCTTATTCTACACTTCTAAATTCATTTCCTCTATTGTTTGATTTGTTTCCTTTAAACCCTTGCTTATTGCTTATTTCTTAACCAAATTTTTTCCCCAACTTAGCCAAATTTTGTCCGAACTCTGCTCTTAATTTTGGCACATTCTCGTTAATCTTTATCGTCATAATTTTTATGCCCTCGCTTATTTCTTTCATATCGGCTTCATTTTTCTCCCTCATTTGATTCATGACTTTGTCATTTTTGTCCAATTTTTCACTCATTTGATTCATGACTCTTTTGTAACAATCTCCCTTCCGTTTCAGTCTGTGTATCTTTCAAGAACACACTTTCCTGAAATCCTATCTCAACCGGTTCATTCCTTAACGTATTTCTAACTTGTTGCATTCTTTTGTCCATTATTCATTTAACTATATAAAATAAATCCTAAAATTCTAATTTGTACCACCTTTTATATTAAAATCTAACTTTCTAAATTTATTTTCTGGCTGCCGATAATTTTTAACTTTGTCTATAACCCCTAATCTCAATCAATATATTTAAATTTCCTCGATATTCTTTTTATAAGATTTGCGAAATCGTACCCCCTTTGATTTCGCTTAAAGCCCAGCACCGCGTTGAGTCTTAACGATTTTCTACCCCTAACTACCAAATTTTCGAGCCTAACTAACCTTTCGAGCCTAACTACCCTTTCGAGCCTAACTAACCTTTTAAGCCTCTCGTTAGGTCGCGGATTTTCTTCTGCTACGATATCGCTCTTCGCCAGATGTACGACGATCAATTGCCTGCTGATTGCCACCTCTCTGTTCCTTTAAAATAATTTGAAATTAACACAATTAAGTTTTATGCCTTGACTAGCTCACTGATACACGCATATATATATATATATATATATATATATATATATATATATATATATATATATATATATATATATATTAGGTAGTTAATTATACAAAATAAGTTGATAAATACTATCGTATTACAGTGAATAAGATGAAATAATAACTTAGACTTTTATGCAAAGTCCAAATGATCATTTCAAATCGAGCTAGTAATTGAAAGATGGAAAATATAAGGTCTTGGACAGGACTTGAACCTGTATCCTGGTTTTGCCGAAACCATGCGTTTACCAATTACGCCACTATGACGGATGACGACAATTGGGAAATTTACAAATTTAAATCGTGTACACAATTTAAATTTAAACTAAAAAAATTAATTTCCCAATTGTCGTCATCGGTCTCGGTGGCGTAATTGGTAAACGCATGGTTCCGGCAAAACCAGGATACAGGTTCAAGTTCTGTCCAAGACTTTATATTTTCCCTCTTTCAATTACTAGCTCGATTTGAAATGATCATTTGGGCTTTGCATAAAAGTCTAAGTTATTATTTCATCTTATTCACTATAATACGATAGTATTTATTAACTTACCTTGTGTAATTAACTACCTAAAATATTTATATATATATATATATATATATATATATATATATTGCTATGATAATAGGGTTTTTTAAGGTCATATACGGTCACAAGGAAGGAATACTTCATGTAAATATCATAAAAATCACAAAAACCAGACATTTAAATCAGAAAATGTACATAATTCATTTATTATGCAAAAAACAAATACAAATCACCCTGTATAAAATCAATAACAAGCTACAATTAATGAAAGATAGCTCATTCAGTAGTAATTTCACCAAATTCACTAAAATAAATAATTGCGGAAGTAATCCAATCATCTTTAAAACATTAAATCATTCGTAAGCTTAAAAACCAAATTACAAATTTAACAGATTTGCAGAAAAATAACCGTGAAATGAAATCTCTTTCAATCTAAACGCATTTGGGTAAACAAATCGATAAACGCATGTAATTGATACCAGTTTGTATAAGCAAACATTCAAAACAAGCATATTTAAAGCTATGGTGTACTTGCATTTTAAAACGTATATAAGGTGCCAGCCTTGGTAAAACAAGCATATGTAAAGAAAGTATCGCAATTTAAATTCCGCTATACGTGCAGTTTGAAAGGTACATGTAATAGCATTTATTAATCAAATTCCATAACCATGTACGTGCAAATTTGAACGTATGTAAAAAGTAATTTTATTTAGTTCATCATACAATTTTTGGTGAATTTAGTTTGTCTTATGCGGAGATATTGAGAAAAGTGAGTAAAAATTCTCTGTTATCATATCGTCGTTCACTCTGTGCGTGATATCACTGAGCTAGTCGGGGCATAAAACTTAATTGTGTTAATTTCAAATTATTTTAAAAGCTCAGAGAGGTGGCGACCAGCAAGCAATTGATCGTTGTACATCTGGCGAAGGGCGATATCGTAGCACAAGAGAATCGGCGACCCAACGAGGGGCTTGAAAAGTTAGTTAGGCTCGAAAGGCTAGTTAGGGTCGAACATTTGGTAGTTAGGGGTAGAAGATCGTTAAGACTCAACGCGGTACTAGGCTTTAAGTGAAATCAAAGGGGGGTACGAATTCGCAAACCTTATAAAAAGAATATCGATGAAATTGAAATATATTGATTGAAATTAGAGGTTATATGAAGTTAAAAATTATCGGCAGCCAGAAAATAAATTTAGAGAGTTAGATTTTAATAAAAAAATGTGATAGAAAATAGAATTTTTGGGTTTATAGTACATAGTTAAATTAAAATGGACAAAAGAATGCAGGAAGGTAGAAATACGTTAAGAAATGGAGAAAAGTGTGTTCTTGGAAGATACACAGACTGAAACGGAAGAGAGATTGTTAGAAAGAAGTAACAGTGAAGAAAAGTCAAATACGCAGGACACTAGAATGATGTCGATTTTATTAGCGCTTAATGATCAAATGGACAAAAATGATAAAATCATTAATCAAATGAGTGAAAAAATGGACAAAAATGACAAAGTCGTGAATCAAATGAAGGAGAAAAATGAAGCCGATATGAAAGGGCGTGAAATATATGACTATAAAGATTAATGAAAATGTGAAGAATTAACAGCAGAGTTCGGACAAAATTTGACTAAATTGGGGGGAAAAATTAGGTTCAGAAATAAAAGTATTAAGCAAGGGCTTAAAGGAAACAAATCAAACAATAGAAGAAATAAAGCTATAAGTGCTTTAAGGTTGTAGAAATTATGGAGGACATTGATGAAGTGAGGGATGAAATTACAAAAGTTAAGTCGGACCAAGATGCATGCGAAAGAGAGATCAACGGAAAAATTAGGGATTTAGGCAAAAAGGTACAAGAAGTTGAGGGAAATGTGAAATAGGATTTAAAACTGTAAATAGGGAATTTGGAAGTTTGAAAACAAATTTTGCTAACATCAAGTTATGATGAGGTGGATAAACATTGCAGTTACTCGCAACCCTTAATCACCTATTGGGGGAATATAATAAAAAGTAACAGGTAACAAATAGTTATGCTTATTTATTGTACGTGAGTTCTACTTGTGTTACCAAAATATTAAGAAATTGATGGGCACACTATTTTTGCGTAGTCAATACTGTTATCTTGTGGAATAGGGATATTAGTGTAGAGTTTGTGTGATTTTGTTTTTTATTGCAGAACAACCGAATGTAGTGGTTTCAACTTGATAATTACCCATCAGTTGTGGTATTTAATTAACTGTAATGGCGATTGCGTCTAAAGACATTATTGTAAATGTGTACCGTATTTCTAAGCTATTAGTAAGTTTCATTTGGGACGAACTCGTCATAGTCAAAGCACGTAGCGTTCAAGTTTTAATTATAATGATATTTCTTATTGTTATTAATTATTAGTTAAATGACACTTAGCTTTGCTATCCTAAATTATGTGGTATTATTTAAAGGGGTATAATGGTCTTTTATTTACAAAACTCTTTTCAGCTTGATTGTTACTACATACAATTAATATCCTATATTAGTACGTGTGTAGTGAATAATTCAGATGTTCGTCTCTTCGTCTTTAAACCAGCAGTGTAATATTGTTTGTTATTTAAATTTATAGAAGTTACTTATTAGAGTTAATTATCCTTTCAGGTACAAACGTTCTACAAAAGGCGAATGGGGACGTGTGTCCTGGCGTTTCGCTCTTTAGTCCCCCTCCTCCGTCTCAATCTCCGACTGTGTTTAGCGCGACATTCGTTTTCTTTCTCCCTCTTTTCCTTCCTTTGCTACACGTATTTCGGGCAAACATATTCTTACTGATTTCATTTTTTCTTACTGGCCCGCTTGTCTTACGGGTAACAACAATTATACAGTTTGTCGAGAAATAACCAGTGCAAATTTTATTTGCTACTTTCCGTTTATATTAAAAAAATTTAATGCATGAGACTTCGCTTTAAATTTACATAAGCATGCATAACGCAAACAGTCGTTACTACTAAACCCCACATATTTACATATATTATTAATCAATTTCAGTTAATTAATACAACAAACAGCATGTGATGGTTACAATCTGGATAACAAAAAATTCAATAGATTTACAATTTTGTTTTTATTCTTTCAGAAACTCTATCAGCATTCGCGGTGGGAATCGTCATCCTCGCAGATAACAATCCAACCTGTTATCGTCCATAAGAGCTCTCAATATTGGTCAATTTTCAACAACACCGGTAATCACATTCGCGTTCTTCGCGTCCGAAAGCACGTTACCTTACCTTACTATCAACCTCAGGATTTGGATATCGTCACGTTAACGTCGCGTACCTACTAATCCAATGTCGTTCCGCATGCGCAATCGAGTTCAAGAGTTTGCTTCTGCATTTACTATCCGTGAGCTTTATAACTTTTTCGTTCCAGGGTCAACGCATACTATTTTCCGTGTTCACGGTTTGTGCGTCTAAGCTATCCAAATTTCAAGGTCAATATCGTTCTGTACGTGGGGACAGTCAATTTGTTTCCACGTTTTTACATTTAAAACCGAAGGTTGCGTCATCCACCGTCTGCAAGGCATCTTTAACTATATGTGTTTTGGGGTGTATCTTCTTCGGTTGATGATTCTTGTACTTTTATTTGTACAAATAACTTTAATATGTCGGTTATTTCTAGAATGCGCATCTGTAATTTTTCTGAATTTAATACGATGTGGTGTAAAATCCCGATATTTATTACTGTTTGTACTTATTGTACTGGGTGCTTTATTATTTTAATTCATTCATTCTAATTTAATATTGAGTTGCAATAGCAACATTAATGAATGAAAATTACCAAAGCTTCTAAATTTTACGGGTTGCTTTTGCGCTAAGAACTTATGTAACTAACTGAAATTAGTAAAACTTATTTCTATTCTTTAATGTTGACTTTAAGTATCGCACGAGCGATACATATTTATAAATTTTAAATAAAAAGTTTTACTGCACCAGTTTCGTATTTTATAGCTACACCTCGTATATTTTGAATAGATTTCCAGTTATATATATCAACTTACATAAATTTAACTTCGATTACCAAGTTAGCGATTGTGTTTAGTCCAACTACATAAAATTGATTGCTTGGTTGTAAATTCCAGCAATCAAATCTGTAGGGCCTGTTAATTAAAATCCCTTAGGCAATTACAAAGGCTTAGTTCTAGTTCCCATTAGACTAGGCTCCATACTGCTGCGAAGTTGTACATATTAGCTTTAATAATTTACAGATCGAATTAATTAATGTAGTTTAGCTACTGAGGAATCCTACATTTTGTCGTTTTACCTAGATTGAGCTTAAGAATTGATCTACTTGTAATGTAGAACGCCACACAAATTGACAATGAATTTAGTGTTAAGTTTTATGTTTTAAAAGCAGGAAGACGCTTAAATTGAACGATACAATAGATGCCTTGCCTTATATAAATAACAAGCCTTCTGCTGAATACCTCAATTGTATGAAATTAAAGCGTTTTTTTTTTGGTATGAATGGCCGTTACTACGCAATATAATTAGTCCCGAACCATGTATTTAAATTATGGTACTTTTAGATATTTATATAGTTACATAGTTACTCTATCCACACTTAGTGCAGCTTTAGAAGCTGTCCTAGGCTTCTCTCCGCTTGACTTGCACGTGGATGATGTTCAAAATATGGTTCTGTGAGAGACACTATGACTCGTTTAAAAAGTTGTGGACTGGTAAAGCAGGAGCGATTCATATAACACCACTCTTGGAGGAAATAGTTGACTTGATCACACTTTCAAGTTGCAGTCTCAGTAGATACAGACGCATCAATAGCAAATGGGGGTATGAGAGTAGGCGTCTATTTAGATGATCTTGACCCACCCCAAGAATTTCCAATCAAAATATAACTTAGATAGAAATGAACTCTTGAAACGAGTTCTAGCTTCACACAGCAACTACTGAACCGAATGTAAAAGACACTAGAGCAACTTCGTCGACCACTTTCCAAACCATCAGCCAATTTCAATTTCTGTGCATGCCAAATACCCACGTGTTTGTCATCTTCAGATTCCAGCTGGTAAGTAGCAATTCAAATTTTTTGCTATTTTATAAAGGCGCAGAAACTCAGGTGTAAGCCTAGCTGGAGAAACTGGATTGCATTACTCATAACTCTATTTCTACCTCACACAACTCCGCCAGATCGATGAGCTACTCTCTTCGGCGAGGAGTATAAGCGAGAAACTATCATGAGCTAAAATTAAGATTTTCTTCATTATTTCATAAAATTTTCAGAAACTAGTTTTGTGTTTTTCCACAATCTGGGTTTGTAGGTGCTATAAAATATTTAAAATCAACTCCACATAAAATATGATCTTGGTTAGAATTGATAAAATAATGTGACAAAAACATTTGTTTTCTGAGGTTCGTATTGCCCGCGCAGTAGCAATTAAGTGGCATCCCACTGGTGTTGCGCGTCCTAAGCATAAAAAGAGATCTTTGATTTTATTACTTAGGCGCGTTCGGTGGGGTTACCATGCGGGTTGTATAATGATGTAAACAATAACGTAAGTTTGTACTGTACTCAAAGATTTCGGAACACTTCACTTTTCATTTGGATTCCGCTGTTACGGATAACATATTGTAGCGGGCTACTATTACCGCGTTTCTTTAATTTAAAACAAGTAATAACAAACGTCTTTATTACTTACTGTTCACAAGTCTAATTAACAGTATATGCCTTATTTATAGATGTTTTCAGTCCACTTAACAATGAAGCACTACTACACTAATGAATTGACAAGCACTATTATCTTCTTAAACTAACTCCTCTACCATAAGTCCATTAACCACTAACACAACTATTTTTTTATACACTTCTATTTATTTATGTATACTACAAGCTGCACAGCATATCACATTTATGTAATACTTCTAAAAGCTCAACTACGCTTACTGTACACGATATAATTTATATTAGACATTCAAGAATAGACTGACTCTTGCATTCATTAGCGGTCTTATATATACTCTGGATTACAAGGATGACTCATGCTCCCGTAATTTCTAGAAGAACTCTAGAATCCTTGAGAATACGCTGTGCCCCGAGCGTTTGTATGTAATTGATTGCTAGAAGAATTCTCGTATCCTGAAAAGTATGCAGAGTCTACAGCGCTTGTGTGTTTGATGGGTTGCCTAGTAGAAGCTCGCAACAATATTGAAATACCCTAAAACCTTTTATTATTTTGAATATAATCTTAGCAATCGTAGAACGAAGAGGAATAATGACAACAAATTTGCTCAAATATTAAGCTACCACGAGTACCTACCTATGTCCTTGGCTGAAGCGGGAGAATGATCCCAAAAAAAAACAAACTTTATACCTAGCAAGGTTAACAAACTGACACTTAATCATTCACTAGTTCCACAAGAAGCCTGTAACAAATACGATTTTCTGCATTTTTAAAAATTCACTTTGTTCCATACATCTATTCAATAAATATTAAATTGCAATAGAAATAATATATTACGAATTCATACATAGGACCCCATCTACATATAAATAACCAAAGTAAAATTATAGAACTCTTCTATTTGTATGTATCTTGATACAATATCCCCCTTCCTGCGCGTAGATAGGATAAGCAACGTAGCTTCGTGGTCAAGCGCTATTTTGATATCAGCATGTAATCCGAATGCAAGTGTTAACGTGGGTCTGCAGGTTTTTTGATAAAACATGCCGTCCCAGAGGGAAGTAACGTGGAGCCAACGGATACCATGTATTCATTTTTCCTTGTAGCATCGACCTAATATAGTCATAAATACATTTCTACGGTAGGTAAATAATTCTCAAACTTACCTTTAAATTTATTTTTCTCGTTTTTTTTTCAGTGCAAGTTTTAAAGTCTTGAAGTTTTGAAGTCTTGAAGTTTTAAAGTATTAAAGTTATAAAGTCTTAAAGTTATAAAGTCTTAAAGTAGTATAGTTTCGGGGTTTGGAATGTATGAAGTTATGAAGTTTGTATTACAGTTTCAACGTTTTAAGCATTAAAGTAATAAGAATTATGAATTATATTAAACAACTGTTAACCGTATGGAAATTCGTTGAGCCTTAGATGCCGTTTCAATTGTTGCTAAGCAAGAGAGTAGAAATTTCCACATATGATTGGTTATGATTGAGGTCAAGCTCGGACATCTGCGTCAGCTGCGCGCAACCACATTTATAAGTACGTAGATGTATAAAAAAATTCGGCCGCCAAGCATATATTCAGCGGTGAGTCATTCTCCATTTTATAGCTATATTCATTTCAAGGAACAATCATTTACGATGTACAAATAATTTTTGAAGATTCTATATATGCTTATTTAAAGTTGATGCTCGAAATTTTTGGTGAAAGTTTAATCGTCATTTCAATTGATACACTTAAAATTTAGTTCAAAATTTAATATTTGAATAATGCATAAATGTCCTTATTATTTTCAAGGTATTTCTATAAGATAATTTTGAAGTTACAAGGTTATATTAAAATGTTTGTATAACTAAACATGTGATACGATAAGAATTGTTTGCCAAACTATGGTGTACAATATATTTTGACAGTTCACCTGAAGTACAGCTTAATACCAACAGTAAGTATTTTTTGACCTTTGATTCGATTAAATATATCTGTTAAAAATATAGTTCTATAATCTACAAAAATAATTTTTATACATTTAACTTGATTCTTGTAAACTGAACAGGATCCTATTCAAGTATCATGATTTAATTGTAACATAAAAATGAATATCATATATTTCTTATAAAGCATTAATGTAATTTATTCAACTAAAAATGTCACATGAATATTCAGAGATTAATGTTAAATTGTAATAAAGAGACTATTTTGAAGATCTCCGCACAGATAACTTTATACAAACAATGCATATATATTTTTTTAAATTAATAGAAAGGATAATAAGTTGTTATAAAGCTTTCTTTCTTTGAAGTCTGCAGTAATTGTCCTAAAGAAGCAAACAATCACAAATATGAAATTTTGGCATTAAAGACGATATTATTGGTGTTGAATTTAAAAGTTTTTTTGAAGCATAATTTTGACTAGTTGATCTATTTATAATCTTTTTTTTGTGATAAAGTGACTAGGCTCTAATGTAGCTCTAGTTTGAAAATGTTTAGATGTGGTTAAATTTTCAGATAGTACAAGATCGTCGTTCCCATCCCAGATAGCAGAGTCAAAAGTAAGTATTTTTTTTATATGTTGCTCGTCTTAAGTTTTTTCTCTTTCGAAGATTTCCGTATCTGATCTTCGGATTGTTTCTTATTATAACATTCATTAAGATACGGTGGCGTCCAATAAAATTTCTTTCGTTTTATCGTATATCATCCTACGACCCTAGCTCATAGCTCTGCCTTAAGTTGAAGAAGCTTAGCTGGCTGAAAGATCTCTTTAGAGGGACCTTTTTCTCTCAAAGCCATTTAACAACCTTTTACCCTGGGCTTAAACGTCAAACAGGAACCCTTCGTAATCTATCGAGGCTCTGCCGCCTATAAGGTAGAGTAAACATACTATTTACCTTTTGTGGGATTTAGTATGTAACAAGCCTCTGCTCCTGTTTCTGATATTGCTAGGGACTGTAAGGATTAACATAACAAGAAATATCGCTTTCATTCGCAACCAACAATAAAAATTCATAATTTTTTAATAGGTTGTTACTGGTGAATGAAATATTAAATTCATAAATTTGGAATTTCCCCGAAAGGGTGAAAATCCCATAACAAAATAAGGGTGCACCGGCTAATTACAGTGGTGCGGGAGTAGATCCTTATAAAGAATCAAAGAAATGGAACACAAATCAAATAATATACTAAATAATTAGGTACACTAGCAAACTACGTTACTATTAACACATATCTTAAAAGGTTTTCAACATCGTCAAATTTATGAGCGCCAACTCGTCTAATCTACTATAGCCTGGTGAGAATCCTCTGGGGATTTGAAGTACCTTGACCTCCTTGTCAAAAGTAGTTACTTTTACAAAATATTACCTATTTATTTAAACAAACACAACCACAAGTTTTAACCTACTGCGTCACCTAAATCTATTTTAATACAGCATTATTTCATATTTCCTGTAAACAGGTATACATACAAAATATTCAAATTAATTACATCAGTTGGAAAAAACACATAAGGATATTTCTGTAAATAAATACACACACAGAATTGTAAAACTTCTTAATCAGTTTATATTTAATTGACCATAACCTTGACCATTCAATTATAATAATTTATAGCTAGTCTCAAATGTTCAATTAATACTTGCAATGTCCAGATTTTACATATTTAATACTTTAACGTAGTACTTTAACTAAGAGTGGACGTTGTATAATTCTATAAATATTTTACGTAACAAACATCAGGCGTAAATGCTACCAATAAAATTCAGCAATTTCTAATGAGCTACGCCTACAGGTAGATAAAGACTTCCATGGAGCTAAGAGTCATTTGGTTCTTATTTTCAATTTTTATTGCTTGAAACCAAATCGTCTGAATCTGTTAGTGTTGTGGGTCCTGTCAAAAATTCAGGGGATTTTACCACGTTAACGCCCATTTGTTAATTTATAACTAAAAGCGGGTATACGACTAACCTCTCATTATCATCCTAACACGTGCTTTTGTTTATGATTTGCGAATAATTAAATTAATTGTTCTGCGTCCATTGTCTAGCGTTGGTTCTTTTTTTTAACTGTATATATTTTGTGGGGTTTATGCCATTGTACAACATTCCTATCACGTGAATTAAGCGTGAACTCATATGGTTCCATCATGCAAAATCACGTATCCACGTCTATTGCATTTTTTTATCAATCTGAATAGATACATTGAAAACATTTTTTACTTTCTATTACATGATATAATTAATTATATGTAACTTGATATTGGTGAGCTCCACTAGCTAAGCGTCTGTCTATTTAAGTAATTACTTCATAGTATAAATATACTTGTGATATGGTTTGGGGTTTACTTTGTATTGCAACTACATAACATTAATTCCACTTCATTTTACTAAAATTTGTAAAAACTCTCTTATATTTGAGACAATTATGATGTGGAACATGCATATTAATAATTTCACAGTTATTTACTTCTACATTTTAAAAACATGTTTTTAAATGGCATGATTCCGCTATGAAAATTTACCGTTATAAACATTTTGTTTACCCTTTTGTGATTTGAAATAATTTATGGATCTGAGTTACGTTCAAATATGTATTCTGTAGAACTGAAACGGTGTTTTTATGTTTATAATTTTAATGGAACAAAAAATTTATGGAAATGTCACGCCGAATGACCACTACAGAAATGTACAGAGTGTATCAAAATTAATTTTGTCCATTTCAAATTACTTTTTCTCTCTTTTGCATCTGGTTTTTATTTAATGTAACACCAACGTGCTACAAGGTTCTAAACATTCGCACATGGCCCCATGCCGGATTATCATGTTGCCGCTGTAAAATTTTGGAGTGTTAATCCTTAGGAACAACTAATTGTCAAATATCATTCTCAGTCAAAGGTTCAGATAAGGTAAGTCGATCAAACTCATTCTCCACTAAAAAAATTTCGCAGGGTTAACAGTAACTCCAAACACTTTCGCTACCAAGAGTTGATAGATAACATCAATATCAAAATACAAAATTTTCATTATTGTTCATATTAGAAACGCTTATTTCGTAGCAAGCTTATAAATATCATATTTCAGAACAGGAGATTTGTTACGAAGACAGATTAATGGCTTAGCAATAGAACCGTTCACTGTATTAAGGCTTTCTGTTCAATTACAGTAATGGGATTGAATCCACAAATGTTTCTGACGATTTCAAAAACATTTAATCACACAAGTAATGCAGGAAAACTATGACCATCGAATGCACTGCTGACTCAAACTAAAATTTTATTGCTGCAAACAGTTATTCGTCAGATAAACATCCAAATGGAAAGAAAAATTATTAATCCAGAAGAGCATTTTTTCAGTATTGAATCTGAGTTCGGTACAATTCAATAACACGCCGGAACAGCATAAGAATATGAATCTTATGGAGATGGCTGTTACATGTAAAAAGGCGTGCTTAATTTATACGAATTAACATTAAAATTTTGAACCCCCAAAATATTCCATTTCAAAACTATTCTAGATCATGAAATGCATACAATCTTTTAATTTATTGATATTGATATTCCTAAGGCATTTACTATAGTAATGGACAGGATGAAATCAGTGTTCTCTTTAATATTAAAATTAAACTCTAATTAAAAACAATTATTTTCATAACTTTTAACAGATCTGAACCACTGGCTTACTAATCTTTTAAACTAAAACCTTTTTCGATAATTACCTTAATCATTAGTATCGGTTCTCTAGTCCCTCTGTCTTTATGAAAACCATATTGGTCTTCGCCTAAATAATTCTCAGTCAAAAAATGTTGAAGTATTAATATGTAAAATTTATTAAAAAATTATTGAAATTGCAAAGCGCTTTCGGCAAAAGTCATCAGCAGTGCCTCTTTGTTCTAATTCATTAAAATTGCGATTATTAAAATAACTACAATTTACGTTCGAATTACAAAGAGGCAATGATGTTAAATTTTGACAAAAGCGCTTTGCGAATTCAAAAATTTGACTTTTTACGTTTAGTGATTTATTTTTTTAATTTCTTTTTGACTTAACAATTTGACAAAAGACTTTTGCCATAGAATAGGTACTATACTAACGTCAGGGATGTTAAGATTTTTGGAAAAAATCTCTGTTTGTGAGATGGATGTTACGTTACGTTACGCAAGATCAATTGAATGAGAAATAAATAATATTTAATTTTGAATGAACTAATTTGTTATGCGAATACCCGTAGAATCTTTATTTTATATTAAACATTGTTTACAATTCAAGCTTGGAAATTAAATTAATAATTTTTATTCCAAACTAAAACGTTGGTATTGGAATGTTTTTTGTTGAAGGAACGACATTACCATTAATTTGGGATTCATAAATGTGTAGTTCGATAGGAAAGCAGGACAATTTGAAGCGTCCGATACTTTCGTGACTGGATTAGACGTAGTTTTCTTTTGAATTTGGTTTAGGGTTTAGTTTGATATTACATGGCCAGATTGCAGATAAAGCTAGTGTTAGAAAAGTATATTTATGTGTATATGTATGACGATGTATTTTATGACAATAGAGATTAAGTTAAGTTAATGTTTTTTTTATTTAACTTATTTAATCAATTGGTAGTAATTTGTAAAGAATCCCTAGCTAACCCAGTGCTAGGCATATCTAGAATGAGTAGTTGACAAAGAAGCGTGACGATTAAAGGTAAGAATAAGTAAAGCAAAGAAAGTTATGTGGAATAACTGTCTATTACGTTCATTTACGTCCGATGAATTAAAAACCAAATCGATTCCGTTTCTACTCTTCTATAAGGCAATAACATCCTATATATTTTACCTTTCTAGAATAAATACGCTCGCGAATAATTTTCAATTTCAATTTGATTCTACAGTTCGTCCTCATATGTAATTTTCAGAACTACTCGTTCTACTACTCCAAGAGCGATGCACTTTTTTCTTTATAAATTTATAAATTCTTCTTATGTAGAACCAACTGCGCTGGTATGTGTTGCGCTGTTGCAGGGAGTGTCGCAGCGCTCAACATCTGTCAACCGTGGTGACGCTACATCTGGACCCCAGCACCCGGACGCTTCGCTGACTCACCTCCGTGGATGCAATGCGCACACGATAATACCTGTCACTTGGAGATACGTTGTATTAGTGTTCCCATATATCGGGAGCATCTCTTTTTTCCTACTTTTGATGGACGTGCAGTTCTGGTGCTCCATAGTACTTCACTACATGATTATTAGAATTTGTTCTACCGTAAATAATTTTTTTTTTACTTTAACATCCTGGTGTTATGAGCAAGCATAAACAACAGCAAGTATACATAGTAATTTTTTTTTCTTTCTTTTATTAACGAATGCTAAATGTCAAACAAAATGCGCACTTCGTACGTAAATTTATAAAATTTGTTCTTTATATCACAACTATTATTTACTTTTTGGTGATGCAAACGAATTCTTTTTTTTTTATTAATGTTTCCTGTAAATAGAAAATCGATGACGATGAATTTTGTGTGGTGCTAGGAATCCCCCCTCTCTGCATTGATAGTTAGCCCGGTATTTCTACTTTCAGCCATATGAGCCTTTGAACTGTAATATTGATTTTTACGGCTATCACGCCCCTACTTACCGAACCTCTACTAACAAGAACAAGATTCCTTCTGGCTTTGCGATTCAAAAGATGACCAACCAGATCCGACGTTTTCACATCCACCCCAAACGGTGCCTCCAACACTAGGGCAACCCATACTTCGAATTAGTGACTTGCAGCTAGCTTCTCAAGAGTTTGTTCCCGCTTTCTTAAATGATTCTGTCCAAGAAATTTCTGTCGTGTTTGCAATAACAGCTGTAGCTAAACTGACGATCACTCCTAATACGGATAGAGAAGGTCCTGTTGAAGTTAGGGAACCCGCAGCTATAATGCCTGGTGCTGTTGACTTCAAAGTTTTACCTGATCTTGTTTCTCTATCTACTATTGTCAAGGAATCACTTCCTATTGTCTGTTCCTACTCAGTTGTCTAACAGTTATGAAGTCTTACTTGATTATACTCTTTTATCGGACGTTGATGAAACGTTACATACTCTTACTCATTTTTGCATGCTGACAAAATGCTACTTGCTTCTGTTCTTTTAGCTAAGGTTGGTGAAATCCTAGCTGATGTTCTGTTATCTATTGTTGGCGAGGTCAACCTGATTCTGCTTCCTTATCTATTATGGATGAAGTTCTTCCTGATGCTGTTTGTTCTTGTATGGTTGATAAAATTCTGCCTGGTCCTGCTTTTTTGTTTCATGTTGATAAACTTCATTCTACTCCTTTATCTAACATTGGCGAAGTTCTCGTAACGTTGATAGACTTCTGCCTGGTTCTGTTCCTTTATGTAGTGTGGTTGAAGTGTTCACGTATTCTGCTCCTTTTTCTAAGGTTAATACTCCTACAGCCAATACTTTTCTTTTCTACCGTTGGCTTTCTTACCACCAATCCTAACAACAAACAACGTCCTCCTATGACGCGTTTTGAGTTTTCTAAACTACCCTGACTACCTCCTAAACCTCGTGCTACAACTACTACACCCCTGCTGTTCCTGTTTGGCAGAAAACTGCCCAAAAGAGACAGACATTAGTATATGCCCATTTCGAACCTGAAAACGTATATCGGCAAAATCCTAATGTCCTTGATCTCGTTTCATTTTCCTGCTGGCGGCGAAAAGTCTTAAGCTCAATACATAGTCCTTGCGCCCCAGATTCTTATGTCGACTTTGCTCTCCTTAGGACTTGATTTCTGGACTTTACAATTTCGTTATTTACTTCTCTGAATTGCTGGGTTTTCTCTCTTTTTCTTTCACCCGTGTGGGTCCGGAAATAGAACAGCCCCATGGTGCGACCTGCCTGTCATAAGAGGCAAGTACAGCGGTCCAACACATACACACACACTTTATACACGTCCAATCTATACCCACACACTTCATAAACACACAGTTCTACTTGGTTCTCCTTTCTTTCGTTTTCTCCTTGTACTCCTTGCACCCGTGTGGGTCCGGGAATAGAATAGTCCTATGGTATGATTTGCCTGTTGTAACAGGCCACTACAGCGGTGTAACACATAAACACACTCACTCACACACACACACGCACATACATACACATACGTCCAACACCTACACACACACACACTTTTACACACACCCACACGCATACACACACTCACATACTCATAAAGCAACACACCCACACTTATACCCACACACACGCGCACACGCACACACATACTCATACATAACTACACTGGGATTCGGATTGATTTTCTTTTTGTACTGTTTTTATTTGTTTGGTTTTGAAAACGGGGTTTGTCTTCTTCTCGCAGTTTTCATGCTGCTATAATATGGGTATTTTTGCAGAAGTTTACTTCTCTGTTACTTTGGATCCACTTTTCTCACCATATCTTCTTGCTGGTCTTCTTTGCTGTCGGTTCCTATACAGATTGTGTTTCGTCCATCCGCTCATGTGGTAGGTGCTTTCTTTTCTTCAAACCACGACTTAATTGACTTTAGGACTAGTTAGCATTTCTTTTCTTTGGTTCTTCGGTTATTGCGATTCCTGGTTACCACAATTTGTAGTACATCATTTTTTTGCCAGCGCTCTTCCTTTCTTCCTTTCGTTCTCCCTTGCTGTTCCTTTGCATACTTGAGACTTAACCCTTGGGTCCTGTTTTGGCTTGTACTGTTGGTTTTCTTCCTCGTTCTTTTTCTTACTTTGCAAGAAACCAATTTCTTTTCTTGAGGTTAAAGAGTTTACTGTTTCTTCTGAGAAACATCCGTCTTTTGACGTCTCTGCAGTGTCGATGCTGTTTCATCTTAGTCCTCGTTGATGGCCTATTACCCGTCTTCCCTTCAATTTTTTTTTGGTTCGTCCAGTACTTTGGTTCTTCGAGGTGGATGAGAGTTTTTTGTTTGGGGGGTTCTTTTTTTTTGTTTCCTTTGTTTTCGTAAACAAATTTTCTTTTAGTTTTTAAGCGATTTTTTTGTTTTTTTTTCGTTCGGTACTGCTCACTCGCGCACTTTGGCTTTCCTACCCCGACAGTTAATTTTGCTGGGGGGGAGTGAGGGATGGATTTATTACGTTCATTTACGACCGATGAATAAAAAATCACATCGATTCCGTTTCTACTCTTCCATGCGGCAATAACATCCTATATATTTTACCTTTTTATAATAAATACGCTCGCGAATAATTTGCAATTTCAATTTGATGCTACAGTTCGTCCTCATATGTAATTTTGTAAACTACTGGTTCTATTACACCAAAAGCGATGCACGTTTTTTCTTTATAAAAAGTGTAGATTTTGGGTGGATCGCTCTTAACTGGAGGCCAAGTTGTTGTACGTAGGCCGATTATTCTTCTTATGTAGAACCAACTGCGCTGGTATGTATTCGCTGTCGTTGGAAGTGCCGCAGCGCTCAACATCTGTCAACCGTGGCGACGCTACATCTGGACTCCAGCACCCGGACGTTTCGCTGACTCATCTCCGTGGATGCAATGGGCACATAATAATAGCTGCCACTTGGAGGTATGTTGTATTAGTGTTCCCATATATCGAGAGCAACTCTTTTCTTCCTACTTTTGATGGTCGTGCGTCGCTGGTGCTCCCCATAGTACTTCACTACATGATTATTAGAATTTGTCCTACCGTTAATAATTTTGTTTTACTTTAACACCCTAGTGTTATGAGCAGGCATAAACAGTAATTTTTCTTTTCTTTCTTTTATTAATGAATACTAAATGTCAAACGAAATGCGCACTTCGTACGTAAATTTCTAAAATTTGTTCTTTATAACACTATTTATTTATTTTTTTGTTGATGCAAACCGAATTCTTTTTTATTAATGATTACTGTAAATAGAAAATCGATGACAATGAATTTTTTGTATTGCTAGGAATCCCCCCTCTCCGCATTGGTAATTAGCCTGGTATTTCTACGTTCTGTTTCGTCATCGTGATTCGTGTGGGTCCACACTTTAAATATGGTTTTTGCTATCTGACCCGTACACTGCACAACGTAGCGAGTTTTACGTAGACAAAAACATCACTCAGGCTTGAGACAACCGACTGTTTGGTGCCCCTCGAAATTGACGAAGACAATACCTTTCAGGGTAAGCGTTATGGTAATACAGAATTCCAATTGGAAACCTTGTTATTTATTAGTTTTGTAGCTTTTTATTGTGTCTTTATTTTCTTTTCGTGTTTATATCTAGAAACCCACTCCTGACCGCCGCAGTTAGCCAACGGACCCCTTTTATTGTAACGGGGTCCCCCCTTTCAGGGCAAATCAAAATTGAAAATGTTTCACCCGTAACTGTAGAGCAAATTACAACCGTAAAAAATTCTAAAGCAGAATTCTACCGAGTGACTTTTAAAAGGAGAATTACATATTGTGGGTTAATATTAATTTACGTGTAATTATGATTTTCCGTTGGTATTAAATAAACTAAAATTAAAAAGTACACTATTTTTGCTTAAAACCAACCTTTTTGATTGATCCATAATACCATTATTCTATTTTAAGCACAATTTGATAAAAAGTTAAATTTCAGTCACTTCAACAATACGTAAGCCATCTCAGTTAAATTATTATTTGAAAAAATCTATTTCTTATATGTAAAAGCTCTAAACGCGATTACGCTTTTACAAAGCAAACTCTTTGATTGTCAGTTCGTTCTAAAATATTTGATCTTGTTCAAAAGAACTTGTTTTCCAAGCTCTCGATAAATAAAACCAATATAAGTCCTATCTGAAAAGCGGTATCTTCAAAAACAAACCCCGCTGATTATTGAAATAGCTTTTAGTTGGAAATATATGCAGACTCAGAAAGCCAAAGTTGAAGGCTTTTCCTCACACTTGTAAAGTATGCGATTGAAATCGGAAACTAATCGAAAACGAGATTGGTGGAGCCTGGCACCATTACGCTGTCATATCACAATCATATTGTTGATAATGTAATTTTTTGACGTCAGTGTGTTCTTTATATTGGTTTTTCTGGTTGTTGCGTTTTGATATATGGTAGGTAGTCGATAATATATTACATTTCTTAGCTTTGTATATTCGCCTCTGCAAATTTATTTAATAGGATTTGTGTTGAATGGGAAATGTCAAGTAGATGTTTATTCTCTTAGAGTTAATAAAAGCTATAAGCGATCGCACTTTTACGATCACTTCCTACTTTTAAGTAATCATTAATATTCGCTTGGAAGTGTTCTACCATCGCACCCACTACAATTAAATAGTTTCTAGGTTAGAAATTTAATTTTAATGTTGTAAATATTTAGTTTCTGTTTGTTACCACCCTAGTGTAGCACTATTTTAACCGTGAAAAGTGATAATGATTTAGAACTTTGTGACTCAATTCAAATTAAATATAATGAAAGACCTTTGCTGATTTGCATGATTTATTAGCTTCACCGGCTATGTTTATGCGAGACCAGGCAGGAGTTAGGGTTCCTGATTATGACTTAGTAAACAGTAATTCTATATAACGGAAAATACATTATCAGCACAGCCTTCGGAGAAAATTGCGTATACGCATTCTATTAGTGTACATGGGGCAGTAGAGGCTCTTCTCCGCGGAAAAATGTAGCATGTGTACGTGGATAATGTGGTCCTAATTGGCAGTAACAATTCCAAACGGATAGAAAAGTCATTCAGACGCGTTGAAGAATTAATGGCAGATAAAGATGAGTATATTAGGTTAGCTAGCGTTCAAACGATACACAGCACCTTGTTAATACCTGTACAAAGATTGTATCTTCTTAAATCCTTCACTGCCGAGGAGTTGATAAACAATAAGAAAAGTGTGAAGAGGAAGAAGTGGAGAATACTATGTAGTAGGGGCAGAATTGTCTCAAGTAGAGTAGTGGTACCTCTCGTGTTGCGCACGCGCGTGGGTAGAATTTCAAAACCTCCTATGAAGTACCAAGGTTTACATAATCTTTATTCGCTGTCTTAATTAACTTATAACTAGGTGATCATGTTTTGTAGTTGTTTGTGAGAAACGTTTTGTGTTGAAAAAGTGTTTCTCTGTTTGTAGTATATTGAATTCATGCGTACAATATGTTGTATTTAATGGATAAATAGCTGCTGTAGAGTAGTAGTCGGGTCAAAAATAAATAAAAAGACGTCAAAGAAGGGTTTCATAAATGGGAAGTTTTAGTTAGCGCGTCTTTGCTGTGTTTGGATTGTTGCCTTAGAGGCGATTTTTGAGATGCCTATTTGGCCCTATTTAGGATCAATAGTTTTTCGAACTGCCTTAGCTGGGTACAGCAGCTAGTTCTACAACGGCTAGACGCAACAATTTTTTGACCAAGCAGCCACCCTATTAGTAACCTCCTCCTTCAACCTATTGTACAATTTAGGTATCTTTTTATATTTGTTGTAAACAGACAACAGTAACTCATCCTTATTCTCGCTATCACTACTTGTAGCCATAAATATCATCTCTTCTGCATTTATTTCAGTAGCAGGAAAGTTGTCGATTTCAACATTTTCTTCGTCTCCAGAGTCTTCATCCCTGTTTTCGTCATTACAATTTAAAGGAGGAAGAATAATAAGTGATTCCAGTAAATTGCCTTCACAAGCTTCTTCTGTTAGTTGTATTAACATTCGCTTTTAACGGTTTTTTGTAAAAACTAAAATAAAAACCAGAAGGCATACAGTAGCCAGACTACAGTCCATTTAAAAGAGTAGTAATAATCAGTCTATAATTATTGTATGAAAATAACTAAAGAATTGTAAATGTGTGAACACGTTTAGTTAAATGTGTATTGCAACAGATTCTGTGTAATTAAGAGAATTATTTTAGATAGAGAATTTTAAAACTTATGTCCAATTATTCATTGTATTGAACAATAAAATTGTTGCAAGTAAAATGAGCGTTACTTCTTCTTCTTCTTTCGATTTCGGTCAACTATGGACCACGTGAAATAATTTATGATGATTATCTTTCTCCTCTCCTTCTTTTCTTCCAGTACTCTTTCATTTTTTCTCCGTGTTGTTTCTTCCTTTCTTTTGTCCATTTTGCTCCAGTCTTCTTTTTTTCCTTTTCTTGGAACCCTTTGAACCCTCTTACGTTTACTCTAAGTTTTTCTTTTTTCTATCTATTTTCATTTCTTCCGCGTCTTTTCTGAATTCCTTGACCCATGTCATCTGTGTCTTAGAGATTCTATTGAAGTAATTGAATAGTCTCTTGATGAACGTTACGTTACAACTTTAGATTTGTCCGGAAGGGGTGAGGACTTCACAACAATTTAATGCTTCGGTTAACTACACAAGAGTGGGTTCCTATGGAAGAAATTATAAAAGAAAATAAAAAAAGGTGAAATAAAATTGCTGTACAAACTTAATACCTTATTATATTCACTTACTCTAATAGGCTTTTTCTATTGTCATAGTTAAGGGACGCCAAACCGTCTGTCTAGGCATTTCCTTCGATATTATTGCCTATACGGAAGACAGTTATTTCGAATAAGACTCATTTGCATCGGTTTTCCTAAATTCTATCACAATGTACGTTTTCTTTCTCTAAAATGTCGTAAGAACTCATTAAATTTTTGTCAAATTAAATAAAAGTGTAAAATGAAATGCCACTTTTAAATATAACTCCATTTCTGAAGTAGCTAGATATTTTGTCACAAATTTACCTACTTTGACCTATATTTTAAATTATTTGAAATAAAGCTTTACCTGAACTTATTCTATTAATCGTATACTCGTGAAATATAATTACACAAATATTAATCTTAAACAAAAAAACCAACGGTAACATTCAACTGGCCATACATTATTAACAAAATTTGTACAAAAAATATCAATCCATAATTAAACCTACCATGACATTGTTCTAGTCTCCAAGATTGATCTATACGACATTTTATATCCTAATTTATGAAAATGCTTGTTATAGCAATACATCGAAAAACTTAGCGCACAACTTTTTGTGAACGATTCTATTGTCCATTAAAATACTAAATTTGTTCTATTTACCAACAATAATTTCACTAATAAAGCTTACTTTTAAAATCAATATACACAATTCCGTCGCTAATCGATCTAACAAAATATAATTAATTTCACCTTGATTAATTTTTTATTACATAAATAAAAACACTAACAGTTTCAATTCACAGGTACGTAATTAATGGATATTATCATGAAAGCTCATGTATTTACAGTTGATTTAACATCCTCCGATTAAGTAAATCTAACGACAGTAATAATTTACATTTTAATTAAGTCGTCAATTCAAAACGATAATAACAAATTTCCATTTCTGAACGGGTAAACTTGTATGTGTCAACCCTTTTATTTATTTACGATCCCATATTTTCGTTATAGATGATTATTTCACCGGCGCGACAGTAAAATCTACAAAACACGCGAAAGGGGTGACTTGCTTTACTTCTAATCAAAATAAGCCACCGACCGCGGGTGGAACACCTTTAAACCCCTCGTGACCTACATCTTGTCGTAGTTACATTTCGACTTCTACTGTTTGACTTAACTTTTAACTTGTTAAGCTTAGTTGTTGCATCCTACTTTTCCCTCTATAAAAATCTTATTGATTACAATTAGGATTCGTGTCATACAAAGTTATGGTGCGACAACTGTTTATTCTTCATTATCTTACTCATGAGAAATGTAATCGCCGTGTCTTCTAATATAATAGATATGTTTTCATTTGCGGTTTTAATTTAAGTCAATTGTTTATACAAAATATTTGAATATTTACTCGACGCGAAAATTCTTGAGTATCAGTGATGCCGCTTGTGCTTGGGCCTAACTAAGACTGTCTGCTTATCAAACTTGCGCGTTATATAGTCTACGCCCCATCTAAAAATTCATTGGTTTATCTGAGCTCTTGTTCAAAGTTTACGACTAACCATCGGTTGTTTTGGACATTTTTGCGCTTTTACAGGTATTTCTCTAATAATACCTTGTCGAAACGATTCCTTGTTACAGGAATTTCTAATTCGCCTTGGCACGTAATTTCACTTATGGCTTTGTTTGTCAAGATAATACTTTGGAATTTGTATTAACTCCATGTATAAAATCACGGTGGCAAAGTGATGTAAATTAACATATTTCTGTTTACATTTTTGCGTTTCCGAAGCGTATTTATTTCGAAGGATGCGTTTCTTATCAGGACATTATGCTTTCTGCCTTCACTATCGCATGTTTAATGTGAATTTTTTTATGATTTTCTAGGGTTTTACTGCATATAACGCGTATTGATTTACAATTTATGAATACTTTAGTTTAGGACAATTTTGATTGCGTGTAGAGTTATTTCTTTTGCTAAATGTGTGTTTATTGTTGAATAATATTCTTCTCAGCATTAATAAAGTCAACTGCAATTCTTATACAGGGTGTAAATGTTTTCTCTTTGCATAATTTGCAAATTACGTATTTTCATACTAAATAAATGCGGTTTTCTAACTCGTAGTACTATTTACGTGTATTGTATAACCATTATGACTCAATATACCCCTAAATAACCCCCTTATCATAGCAATACATATATATATATATATATATATATATATATTGCTGTTATATGCCCCTTACTAGCCCCACGATTGGCACGCAATTCTTTTTGCTATGATATCGCCCTTACGATTGGGGTTTATTAATACTGATATGAAATTCCTATTAAGCCCCCCTTACTAGCCCTACAATTGGTGCGCAATTCTTTTTGCTATAATATCGCCCTTACGATTGGGCGTTATTAATATTGATATGAAATTCCTATTAAGCCCCACCATTGGACGTTATTTTTAATTCATGTGATATTCCTTATTATACGACGATAAAGATTGTTTAACCCTTACTCTTTCTACTGTTTAAATAAATTTAAATGGATTTAAATGAAGCAATCCAAAGGTTACACAATATAATGATTGATAATAATATATGTACAATTTTATATAAATTCAAAATTTAGCCCCTGCATACAACAGTAACATTTACCAAATTTATGATTTTCTGAAAGCCAGCAAAAATATCTCTTTAATTACTCTTAAGTAACTTGGAACGTTCTAAGATGCTTTCCCTGTTTTCGAATTCTCAAATGATCTTTTTGTTGACTCTTACATACATACAATGTATAGCAAATATTAAAGTTGAAACAGTCTTTAACTAATAAAACATTTAAGATCGTTAACCTGCGTTTTTCTTTCCTTGTCACTGAAATTGTCTCAAAGTATCTGTGTTCAGCATCCCTTGCTACACTCGTTCTACTTATTGCTTGTTGTTTCCCGCGGATTCCATGAGTGTCTTTACTTTTGTTTAATTGGTCGTGTTTTCAGACGTATTTTTATGTTTTCTTTTTAGAGGTAATTTTAAAAATTTATTCAGATACTTAATTTAGATGTAGGACGATATTGACTTCGATCAGTATCAAGATATTAACTTAGATTGATTTAGATCAGTATCAGGACATTGATTTAGAGCAGTTTCAGGATATTGATTTAAAGCAGTATTAGGATACTGATTTAGATCAGTATCAGGACATTGATTTAGAGCCCTGAATTGTAAAATATTAGAATAAATTTTATTTAATAGTTTAACTTACGTCTATGTGTAGATCGGCTATTATTCGTTGCACAAATTTGGCACATTCAAATTTTTACTTATACTAAATTATAAACTTTTCATTAATTACTACTGTGACGTACTGCATACTGACGTGATTCGACCTTTGTTATAGATGAACTAAATGTTTATTCATTCCCCATTGTATTAATAAGCCCTCCTATCAATGCTTTAATTGGTGCGCGTCGCGTGTTTATTGATAATCTCTGCCTATCTCTGTAGTCCTTGGGATTTCTCAATTTCCGTGGTTTCAATTGTTGTACTTTTGTTTTATTTCTCACGTCTACATTTAATATATCATAGCATCTTCTTAGAATTTCCAAATATCCATTACAATTTTGTCACGCATTTCTATTTGTCGTTTAAAAGTCCAAAACGTGTCGTACAATTAACCGTCTGGTGTATATTTGTTATTAAAATATGTGGGTTTTCTAAACAAATGTACTATTTCTAGTCACGTATTTAATGATGTATTAGAATGCGTTTTCTTATACATGCGTTGATATTTTGACGAAATTATTAAATATCCAGAATGCCAGTTTATCTATCTTTCCCGACAATGTATTTATATTGATGCATTAGTTGCGTTTAAAACCTTATCTTAAAATATATTACACGACGTACACATTATTATTTTAGCTAAATGGTATCAAATTATTGCAAAATGAGCTTCCTTCTTATGCATTAAATCAAATATACTATATATACAGTGTGCTTGCAATTGACTTTTTCTAAAATAGTCGATTTACTTCTATAATAGATGGAATTATTTGGTTTTCTTAAAGATAAAATTATTTATATCTATCCTACGACCCCTATGACTTAATCTACCCTTAAACTACCCTCTTGTCATAGCAATATATATATATATATATATATATATATATATATATATAAAGTTTTTTTTAATTTAAATGTAGTTTTACAGGAACCTCTGTAAGGAACTGCAAATTTGACCGTAGCCTAAAAATAATTTATGTTGTTTTAAAAGCAGTTCTGGTGAGTCAGACGTTTTGTTTCTAGTAAATTGGAAATTTATTGCTCTTTAGGATTTTGTTGTTCCTAGTTGTTTTATAATACATTAACATGGAAATTTGAATGACTGACTGATGTAAAACATCATGCAAGTACCATTAGTGTTATTTGTGAAGACAGTAATAACACAAAAGAAAAATTAATTTAGAAGGTGCCTTTAACTTTTCCTGGTTGATTAATTTACCATCAATTATGAACTTACTAGTTTTGACATACAAACGACGAGATTAGTAATGTAATTGCAGCAATATGCGTTCGTACAGGGAATTTCTAATCCATGATTAAACTGAAATTTGGTAGAATAAATTACAACATATACTGCACTGCAAAGGCAATATGTTTCATGAACCAGTGATATGTTTGTGAATTGGTAATCATGCATACATAGAACGATGTTCATGCATGCATACGGTGCACTCTGCCGTACTATCAGCAAGCACATTGCAAAGCTTTAAACAAATAAATACCTCTAATTTAATATTCCTAACTGAATGCATTGTTATGGAATCATATCAGTGACACAAATGAGAATGGCAGTATAAACTCATATGTACGAATTGCACAGCAACAAAAATTAAATAAAAAATCATTTGTCACAATCGATTATGTGTTTGCATATTAAATAGTTTCGATTCTCTGATGATAAGTATTGAGGTATGTATTCAGCTGAAACAAATATTGAGCACCAACAAAAATGTAAGCCAATCTATACCTTTGTTTAGGCTTTTCTCTTGAGGCAATAAGGTATATAAAGACCCCTTCGAAATTGCTTTTGCCTATCAATATATTATCCAATGCATTATCTGAAAAAATAGTTATATAACTTTGTTTGTCAGGTTTATTTTGTTTAAGATTAAATAAAGTGCGGAGCAGGAGTAAAAGTAAATAACATAGTAATCATCATCATCATCATTAGGTCTTCAGCCCTAGAACTTGTTGGACGCGTACTTGCATTGTTTTCCATTCTAAACTAGCCTACACATTTCCCAAATCTTTCACTATAATATAGCCTAATCTAGGTCTACATCTACCTCTCTTTGTTCCCTCTTTGCTTCTAAAGTATGCCGCGCCTTTCCCTCATGCTTTAGTATGTGTCCTATCATCCTATCTTTTCTATTTTTTTACTTTTTTCAACTGATATCTTTCCTCCGCTACCATTTTGGAGCTTCTTTAGTTTTAACTTTGACTTGCCATATCTTCTCCATACGTCTGTAAAACCACATTTTAAACGCTTTTATCTTTTTCCTATTTTCAGAAACTTTTCCTTTTTTTGTTTATTGTTTCTGAACATAGCAGTTCCTTTTTTGTGTTAAATGCAGCACGACCTTGTGTTAATCTTTATTATATACCTTTTGCACTTTACCCATGTTGAGTTATTTGACTTTCTGGGTAGCAGAAATTTTTAACCTCTTGTAAGTTCTTGATTCCTATCTGTAATCTTGTTTTAACTTATTTTCCCCTGCTCTACATACATGTACTGTAGTTTTATTTTTGATAATTTTTACACCATATCTCTCTTCTAGTATGGTTTCCATTTCATTCTTCTTTGCTAGATACTAATACCACTATATCATTTGCAAATCTAAGCATATCAATTGTTTGTACCTGCAAAATAATTCCAAATATCTTTATGCATTTCACAGCATTCATTACGTCTTCGATGTACAAGTTCAAAATTATTGGGGATAGGGCACATCCCTGACCTACCCCTTTCCTATAACTCATTCCAGTTTTTTCGAGTATTTCGAACATTTGTTCAAATTTTACATTATCGAATACAACTAACCAACTAACCCTATATACACGCTTTCTCTTTTTTCTATTGTTTTGTCCATTATCACTCTTAAAGCTAAAATGGCCTTCCGTGTTCTCCTATTTCGCCTAAACCCAAATTGATCCTCTGCTAGTATTTCTTCAGCCCGTTTTTCCATCCGTCTTTGTACAATTTTAGTTAATATTTTTATCACGTCTGCTGTTAAACTTATTGTTAAAAAATTTTCACATCTGTCTGCATCTCTTTTTTTTTATATGGGGACTATGGTGTTACGTTTGAAATCTTTGGGTATCTCGCCCCTCTCATACTTACAAGTTGGAAGAGACGTTATGTTTCTGCTTGTCGAGCAGCTTTTAGAGTTTCTGCTTACGCCTTAGCTACACCCGGTGCCTTATTATTTTCCAAACTCTTTAATGCTAATTCAAATTCATCTCTCAGTATAAAATATCTCGTTATCCATTTTAATATATGATTCCTGTTCTAGTGCTGTTAGTTTCTCTCCTGCATATAAATTCCTTATATATTCTTGCCATCTAACCACTTTCTCTACATTTCCTATAATGATATTCCCTCCCGCGCCCCTTATATGTTTGCTATACGGCTTGATGTTTCTAAAATCCATTCTAATTGGTTTGTATACTTCATCTGTCTTTCCTATTTCAATCTTAATTCATACCTCTTTGCACATTTCATCAATTCGTTGTTCTTTAGCTTTCCTGCATTTACGAATAATTTTCTATTTTATGGTTTTGTATCTTGGATTCCTTGCTTCGTCTAGTCCGTCTTTATATTTTCGCCTTTCTTCTATTAAATTCAGAATATACTTTGTTACCTATGGTTTATTATTTTCTTTTTGTGTATACACCAAAAATCTCTGACGTGTCTAAGCTGGATTTAATTTTATTCCATTCTTTTTCTACTTCGTTAGTTTCAAAAATTTTTCCGATGTCTTTCAGGAATTTGTTTGACTTTTTTTCAGATCTTTTGTGAACATCTTTACCTTTTAATTTTTCAAAGTCAAAGTGTCTTTTTCTGTGTTTTTTTCAAATTCTTTATTCAAATGCGGCTTGCATAATTAGTATGTTGTGATCAGCGTCTATATCTGCTTCTGGGTAGCTTCTGCAGTCTTTTACTTGATTCCTACACCGTTGTCGAGCAAGAATGCAATCTATTTGGTATCTTTCTATATTTCCTGGCATCTTCCACGTGTATCGTCTTCTAGTATGGTGTTGCAATGTGTTTGTGATGGTGAAATTATTTTAGTCGCAAAATTCCACCAGTCTATTTCCCCCGTTGTTTCTCGTGCCTAAACCAAATAAACCTGCTACTGCTCCTTCCCTACCCCCACCTACTACTGCATTTAAATCTTCCATAATTATTAAATTTTCCTGTCCTGTTACTAATCCTAGTATGTGCTCTATCTTTGTAGATCAATCTACCTCTTCCTCACTGTAACTAGAGGTTGGACATGTGTATTTGTTATATTACTGTATTTACCGGTTTAAATTATAATCTAATCATGAGTACTCTTTCGTTCTTTTGTAAGTAATTTGCTACACAGTGTCCTGTCCTTTTCGGCAAAACTATCCCCATACCCAAATTTCCTTCCTCTTCCTTTCTTCCTCCTGTGCGAATTACCCTAAAGTCTTTGCTACAAAAATGCCCCGCCAACGGCCACCGAACTTCGCTAATTCCTAGTATGCCTAATGCTAACCTATCCGTTTCAATATACAAATTTTCTAGCTTATTTACTTGCTTAATACTCCTAACGTTCCATGTTCCGACTTGCAAAATGTTTTCGCCTTTTCTTTCAAACTTGTCAATTACATCCTTCGAAGAAGTTTTCTTCCGGAAATACGTATGGGGGACTATTTTGAATCAGTAATCCTTTACTCCAAAGGATACCATCATTTTAAAAACTTTTTAGTACGCTGTGTATCTGGGAGGTAATGTGATAGTTTCCTGTTACTTTCCACACCGTAGTAGTGTGTCTTAGAATGCCATACCGAGCCCATGGTCTCGGCCACTCTACCGAAATAGAAATAGAGCTAGAGATGCTTGCTTCTACTGATGTGAATTCTTACTTTAATATATCCGTTTTCTCTTGCCATCTCAGCGGTAAATGTGTTGTGGACTCTACGAAAATGAAATAAAACAAAGCTCAAAATTACACCTATAATTCCTGAACAATCCTCGATATGTTCAAAAACATCTTTATTTTTACGCACATTATCTAAGAAATTTATTTACACTCACAGGTATAAAGAAAGCTTATAAATGCAATTTACAACATTTCATCGCTACCTACACATTAATACTATTTTCACCTAACCCTTGTTAATAATTGGAAACCTCAAAACATTTTATATGTAAGTCACAAAATTTTCTTTAAAATTTTGATGGATAGTTTAATTATTCTTCTACTATTCCGTCTCGGTGTGGCTGAGCAATTTTTTTGTAAGTGTCAAACCACTTCGAGAGTTGAACTCAAAATTACTAAGGAAATTATCCTCTCACGCGTAATTTTCTATAGGCCAAAACGTATACTAGCTTAATCTACTTAATAATACACAAATTGTCTCTCTATGGGTTTAAACAAAGTTATACTTGCGCCTTGTATCGTCAAATTTTTCCTAGTCTGCATAACTCCATTGCCACCTGTCTTTGATTATAGTGCTATCTAGAGATCTTTTTCATTTAGAATTAACTGCATTGGAAAATTCCTGGTTCCATTTTTTAAATTTCCAATTTAATTAATCTTCATATGTCAAAGTTTACCTATCAGTTTTCAAAAGTACTTTTATTGTATTAGATTAAAGTAGCAGGTGACCTTGCACCAAGTTTATATTGGAGCAATAAATATATTGTCGTTACACTCCCTAAGCTATTCAATAACTATCTATCAATGATCGAATATCGAATGACTTACATTCAAATCTATATATATAATAAAATTCTAGATACATCATCGGTCTCAAGCATACCGATTACATTTAAGAGGTGTGAGTCATCTCATGATGTAACAATTAATCGCAATTTTGTGTGTTCTTATCTTTAATGGTCTGTCAGTTAAAAATTTATTGCGCTTATCGAAGTCTTTTATCTTTTATTTTACGAGCTTTGGTAGTAATTTATAGCCATTAAAACTTGTTATCCTCTCTGATTTACCGATGTTACTGCGTTCCGCGAATTGGGCCGTTCATGCATATTGCTTGTTAGCATAAAAATAATGGATTCTAGAACTACCCTGAAAAACGGCTTCTTTAAAATTAAACATCGCATTAAAAACTCGCAACGGTGTTATAACGTTTTGATTTAAATAACGTTTATTAACTGATATTTCTAAAGAGGACAAACGCATTATTGAATTTACATTTTAGAAAAGTATCGGTTTTTTAATCAAGGAATGTTTTTATATTTTTGTCACCTAAAATTTTCTTTAAAAAGAATAACTTGACATTGATGTTATTTAGTATTCTTAAAGTGGATGAGTCTTTATGCATTATTGAATTACATATTAAAACCCGCTTACGGTCTTTTCGGTCTGCATATATGTACTTGTTTTAATATGATATGCATTAGAAAATTGGATCTATTATTAAAAAACTTACGTACTAGAAACTACTGTAATAAACTTAATTTACTAGAATATTATACAGAGTAAAAATTAAATGTTACAAAATTCAATTCTCTTAGCTTTGGGTTGGTTTTCTCACACAATTAATGCTGGATGAGTCGACGACACCTTCTAAAATGAAACCGGAATGTTTGAGACCGATGATGTATCTAGAATTTTATTATATATAGCCGGAAATTAATGAGAAAGGGCATTCTAGATTTGAACGTAAGTCATTCGATATTCGATCATTGATAGATAGTTATTGAATAGCTTAGGAAGTGCAACGACAATATATTTTTTGCTCCAATATAAACAGTAATTGAACTTGGTGCAAGGTCATCTGGTAGACACTTCCATGCAACAAGGTGAACCATTTACAAATCAATCTTCAAGCGGTATGTTACGAAGCACCTTCGTTTGGTAGGTGGCTTATCTAAAAGTGGGTGTAGGTAAATATTAGGGCATGATCTTGTGATATAAAAGACTATGTCATTAAAGTAAAATAATATTGAAAGCTTACGGTAATTATAAAAAGGATATTTAATAATGAACAAGCTTGACCAATGAAAATGAAATATATATATATATATATATATATATATTTTATATATATATATATATATATATATATATATATATATATATATTATATATATATATATATGTTTATATAGTATATATATATAAATATTTTAGGTAGTTAATTACACAAGGTAAATTGATTAATACTATCGTATTACAATGAATAAGTTGAAATAACAACTTAGACTTTTATGCAAAGCCCAAGTGATCATTTCAAATCGAGCTAGTAATTGAAAGATGGAAAATATAAGGTCTTGGACAGGACCCGAACCTGTATCTTAGTTTTGCCGGGACTAAGCGTTTACCAATTACGCCACCGAGAATGACAAAATTCTTAGAGGTAATATAGTGAAGAAGTACTGTTTAAGTTCACATTTAAAAGATGTTTTTAGTTCTGACAATAGAGTTTATGTTTTTCATTTAAACAGTAGATAAACGACAAACGTAAAATATTGATGACGTAATCAGTAAACGCATAGTCCCGGAAAGAGCCAACTTTTAAAACATTTCTTTTATTAAACATTTTATGTGTAAAAACTGCCCCTTTGTTCGAGGGTCAAATATTACATTTTGTTCGCGATGTCAATCACTACGTAACTCTGGGCGTAATTTATTACGCCCCAAATTTGGTCGATATTATTGCCGTCGCGGATAGAGCTAACAAAGTAAAAATAACTCAAGGATTTACCTGGTTATTCGCTGTAGCCAAAAGCAGCCTCCGCTCGCCTTCATGTGATCAGGGTCACGTAGGAGTAATCTCTTCTCTGTTTTACCAAATTTTAGAACGAAATCAGTGAACCTACACCTTTACGGCATACAAGATATTTATTGGGTAATTAAAGAAAATAGTAAAAGCATACGTTCGATCTGTTCGTTAGCAGGTAGTTTAGTCAAACCCCTTGGTTTAAAATGGCTCGTTCCTACGAACCTATTGGTATTCCCTTCATACAACGTTTCTCATGGCTAACAGCGCTAACCACGCCGCATTCCTTTCCTTGAGAAATGCGTGCTTAGCGTGAATACATGCAGTAAATTAGGGGGTTATTGTTATATGCAAGAACTTAGTTAAATTTAGGATGAGAAACTTTCTCCTACAGGATTCTAAAATCTCCTAATCCTAATATTAAAATGAAACCTGATGCTGCCAAAAAGCGCAAAAAGAACACATTGCCAAATGTGACTTTTGGCGTCAAAAAATTAAAAATTTACTGTTGCTATATATTTATATTTGCACAAATCTACGAAGAGACGCTAATTTTATGCTGCTCTAGATGTAAATTGACACTTATTTCATATGCGCAGTCAATCCTTTAAGGGATAAAAATAAAATGTTACTATTTAACTATTTTTGCACAAGATTTTGGCCAGAAATTCTTTTGAACAAAGCCAGTTTCATATTTTGACTTGAAATTGTACCAACTTATATATTTCCTTAACCTATCGTCTTAGGTTGTCCAATTGCGACATGCGACATGCGACATCCAAAACAAAGGATATCCATATTGTCAAATGTGAATTTTGGGCTCGCAATGTCGGTAGAAAGTTTCGGGAAGAGTCATTTTGAACTTCTTCTAACCCTATATATCTTTCAATCAACCATCTCATGTTGCGCAGTTGACTTCAGCGCCACCACCCTAAATTAGACAAACTTTTGAGATTAAGAATCGGATAAAGGCTCAGTCGCAAACATATTATACGTTTGCTTAGAATAATGTGAGACATATACACTGCCACGTATAAGTTTTAATCTGTGGAGGTTAAAAACTAAAAGCACAATATCGCTGTATATCTATATCGTCACAAAATATTTGGAGAAAAATTTGTTTGAACAAATTGATGTTACAACTTGACATGGTCTTGGCTCTATTGTTATAAAGTTTCGACTTTCTGGTTAATTATGCAGAGGGTGCCTTCAGTTAAGGTGGCATAGAGCCAAACAGTGTTACCAAAAAGAATTATATAAGCACGCGGACTAGTCTCGGGGTCTATTCCTGCGGAGGCATGAGATGAGGGGTCTTTTATTAATTAACTTGTCTTTATACAATTTTAGGGCGCAACTACGTCACAGACATAAACACCAAAAATAATCTTCTTAAGGAAAGACGTAGATAAACCTTAAGGGAATCAACTTATACCTGATGATAGATACTCAACAACAGTGTTTCTTATGCACTTAAACCTTATAGCTAGAATTTTCAGAAATAAAACTATTACCTTGTTTGCAGATATGTAATAACGTTATTTCAAGCTCTTGTATATACAAAAAATTAGTCAAATAAATTAATCAAACAAATTCATCAAATAAATTAATCAAATAAATTAAAGACGATCAAAATTTTCAGACATGGAGTAAAAAGGTCGTATCGATGTTGCATTAAGAAAAGAGGCAGTTACTAGTGGGTGAAGCCCACCATACGATTAATATTTCATAACATCATACAAATGCTTCAAGCAAAGATCTTTGTTCTCGGCTCACAAGGATAAGTTAAAGATTAGCTTATCATACAACTCATTTGTGCTACATACATGTACTTGTTTAAGTAAACATGCAAGTCCAGGTGTTTACCAGACAGATGTTAAACCAACATGTGCCTTAATTGACTCTATATAAATTTAACAAATAATACAAAAAAATTTAGCCAAACTATTTAACATATTTTAAATAAAATGATTTTATTTTTTACCAAAACTTCTAATCTTGTATTCAAAACATTAAAACTATTCAGAAATCGTCAAGCCAATTGTTTTACTTATTTTCTGTGGCACATAATTTATATTAATAGAAAAGCTTTTACACGTTAGGGTATGAAACTATGCTACAACTTTAAGATCGTTTCTCAGAAAACTTTTATACATTTAAAATTTAAAAATCTATTGAATTTTCTCAAAACAAATCATTTAGAGAATTATCTATC
This sequence comes from Platerodrilus igneus, assembly GCA_036346225.1. NCBI lineage: Eukaryota > Metazoa > Arthropoda > Insecta > Coleoptera > Lycidae > Platerodrilus > Platerodrilus igneus. The sequence goes on from JARFIW010000099.1 coordinate 1,463,856, forward strand.
CTCCTCGTAAGCTTAATTCTTGTTCGGGCCAGTGTTTGATATAACAAATTATAATGTACTCACCAAGGAAAGAGTTCAAACACTTACTACCCCTGCAGATTACAAGCACGTGCAACTCAGCCACCATACAAAGGAATGCATCATGTTGAAAGTTTATTGACTTCCATACGAATTAAAGATAAAACTTTGTATATGAAATTTATAGATGGAATTACATGTGGAACTATATGCGGCACTGCTTGCTGTAAATTCAAAGGAATTATTACCTACAAAGACGCCATATTGATATGCTTACGAACCGTTTTATTTCGATCTTCTTCTTGCTGCGGATTGTCTTCAATTCATTCTACTTATCTGTTTTCCAAACACCAGGCGACATGCCTCTGCCACGAATCCAACTTTGGATTCTTCATCTTGGTAGGGAACTTCCTACCACGTTTAAAATATGTTATGCGGACTACATCTGCTACAATAATGGTCGATCAACTACGTCAAGCAGCTGCTTCCAAGCTCACGCGCATGACAGCACGGATCGATAAACGGGTCGACTGCATTTTCGCGCCTGAATCACGGCAATCCTTCGAACATATAGCAGTTTAATAATTGCCTTTATATTCATAAAACAATTATTGCCTATATATGAGATGTTACACTATAATCTCTTTAATGAACTAGGCCGTACTGTGGAACTCAGTAACTCTATTCTAAATTAAACAAAATTTTAAATTTAAGGAATGAGAAAAGTTTTCTAGAAAGTCAATTTTATACAGCTTGAGCTGTGGTAAGACAGTGCGGCTCCGTGGCGTAGTGGTATGTGTGTGACCACTACGCCCAAGGTCCCGGGTTCGAATCCCGACACGGTCCGCTTGAAAAATGTTAGACGAGCATTTTTCACAAAAATACACCCTCGTTCGGATGAGAGGTAAAATGGAGGTCCCGTGTGTGAATGTTGTCACGCACGTTAAAGATCCCTACCTTGCTTGGAACAGCAAGGGTTCGGCAAAATTCCAAATTTTCCAGGTAAAAAAACTCGCTTCCTGGCCAATGTAGTACCTTCGGGTGGAGCATTGGAAAATCACATGTAATGTGGTAAGACAGTGACATTTGCTCTTATAGACGTTAAGAACCCAATGTTTTTATATCTTTATATCTATACAAAACTTTAGAAAATATTGTTTTTCACAAAATAATTTGGTATTATGACGACGTTTTAACCAAACATTTAAAATTGCTCAATTGTCTTTGTGACCTCAATTACAAATTAGATAAAATTTGGGACTTAGAGTCGAGTAACATAGTCGAAGGTTAACTTCCTTCTGCTTGAGATGTGATAATACATTTAAATCCTCAAATGTGAACTTTAACATCACAGGTTACACATAATTTTTGAAGTCTTCGGCGATAAGGTAAAAAAGGTAAAGGGAGACACCGAACGGCCGCTGTTCTGCTAGTAAAATATAAATTATGCAAACACTTTAAGAATTTAAGGAATATAAATTTACACGCGCCTTCTGCAGAATGTAAGCGTAGAAAAATTTAATATCCTTATTGGAACCTGGAGTTCAGTGTTGTATAAAATCAGTTAGACAACATTACGAGTTTATCGAAGTAAATCACCTACTTTATGTATTGATAAGGTAGCATTTCTGATATAAATGTTATGGAAGGTTTTTCGTATAACTTCACAAATCCTTCTTTATGTCCAAAGCCAGAAATTTAAATTCGTTTCCAATTCTCGATGTTTCCTACTAATAAATCATTCCCAACTTACCCAATATGGAAGAACTTTAATAAAATTTGCATGTTATATTACTTGGAACATATTTAAAATCTAAATAAGAAAATCCTCTCGCAATTTATATGAACAGAATTACTACTTTCAGAATATCTTCGAATTTCCTCCAATTGACTTAAAGCGTCCCACATAATATCGTCAGTTTTCTACAGTTGAATAACTATAAAATTCCGTTACTTTTACATAAGTTTGATTAGATTCAAGTATTGGATTCATCAAAGCATTGCATGTTTAGTAGTATAGGTTTAACTCTTGTAACAACTTTTACCTGTGCCTAAGATGATAAAAGTCTCTTTGCTAACTCTGAACTTTAATCCAGCTCTAGAATAATGTGCCGGGAGGTTCTTTATATAATTAGGGATGGACACGAACCGAACAGGTTTGAGGTTCGGTTCGAGGTTCGGTTCGATTTTTCGAACCGAACCGAACCGAACCGGACATTTTATTTTCGAGCCGAACCTCGAACCGAACCGACAAATTTTTCGAACCGAACCGAACCTAGCTCAAAGTTCGGTCCGGTTCGGTTCAAAAGGTTTGATTTTTTAAATAAAAATTTAGTTTAAAAATTTAATTTTCACTAAAAACATGTCAATCTTAATTTCTCCCAAACGCACATTTTAAAAATCTCTAGTAGCAAGCATATAAGAATTAGAACGATTTTCTAATGTACATAGTCATTGAGGTTTAAGGCAATAGGTAAATAATGTAATAGGTATTAGTGATACATATCTAATAAATTTTGTCATCGAGCCACGTTTGTAGATCAAAAAATTCTAAATTAGTTCGATTTGTTTAATGCTCCTTATTTCAAATTGTTGTTTGTTTATAACTAGTATTAGATATTGGAGAAACTTGAAATGATTTTGAAAATTTGGTTTTAAAAACAAGTTTATTTTATTTAATGAACAGAAGTCGTGTTGAAAACCATCTTAAACATATACCAGCCGAGGTCACGGTCTAGAGACTACAGAAGTTTTCAGAATAAACGAAACAATTTAATTTTTAATTAAGTATGTATTACTAATCCATCATTTTGAATTTTTTACTTTTATATGACAACCAGCTCTCTATTAATATTAAAAAACGTGACCTTGTAGCAAAAACTATTCTCCTTTTCTTTTGTACATAATCGCTCAACAAATGGTGTTACAAAACGCATGGCACGATAATATTTACGGTTTATTTATTGTGCCCATTACCAATGTCCTTAGAAGTAGCCGATACTCCAAAAGAATGACCCCAAACTTTCTCTCACGACCAAGGGTTAAAGTTTATGACTCATAGGGGCATAAACTTTTCAATCAATGCCAACATAAAATAACACACTATAATGCAAATAATAAGCAGACATAATGTCCGTGCCATAAATACTGTTATATTTTATTATGAAAAACGTAAACGCTGTTTGAGGTAGATTTACGATTCTTTCCGAGAACCATCTGATATTGTCTTTTAAAAGAAATAATAATAAAGATAAACTAACAAACAGCTTTTTGTTTGTACTGTATAAGAAATCAGGGACACCTTATTTATTGTCTTGATATTTTTTTTATACTAACTAAAACTAAAATAAAAGTAATCGCAAAGATCGTGTGATATCGTTCTTTCACGGTAAAATGACATTAATAAAATTTATCCATTATTAACACATGCTAAATTTTAGAGGTGATTTTCACTATTAACCTAATTGTAATTACGCTTTGTTAAAGAGAGTACGTATTGAAAATTCAAACCTGGACAAATATTGTTAATATGATTTATGCTACTAAAATCTAAAACATATTAATGTTGGGTTTATTTGAAAATAGCAGCTATTAAATATAAAAACTACATTAAACATTTAAATTGTTGTAGTTGAACGTACTAGTTGTTTAAAATATCAAAATGTCGAACCGGTTCGGTTCGGTTCGAGGTTCGGTTCGTTTTTTTCGAACCGAACCGAACCGAACCGAAATAAATTTTTTCGAACCGAACCTCGAACCGAACCGGACTAAAAAGTTTTCGAACCGAACCGAACCTAGGGCAAGGTTCGGTTCGGTTCGGTTCGAATCCATCACTATATATAATTAGGATGGAAAAGAATTAAAGTTAAACGCCACTACACTCGTTTAAACACTGGTTGTTATTACCCCAAGGGGTGGTGTAGAAACTCGACAAATATGCCTAATAACAAAAAATTGACTATGAGCAAGGCATGCCTGAAATAAAATAAAGTTATTATAATTCAAACGGAGACAGCAGTTTGCGTTTTAACATATTATTAAAATAGATAATAATATTTAAATGAACCTCTGAACGTTTCAAGATTTTACATCAAGATCACCTCAATGGATAATGTATACTCGTATAGAAACATATATTAGTTGTTTAATAAATTTTATTATTCAACAAAACAAAAAAATTATAATAAGCATGTCTTTCCGTTCTGAATGGACCTGCATCTTGAAGAAGTTCTAGATTACTAGAACGGGTAGAACGGCTTCAGAGTTCCAGTGATCGAAAGAGCCGAACTATAAGTTTAACCAAATTAGTGAGGAACCAGACTAAGAAAGGTCTTTGAAAGAGAGCAGCAGCTCTTTCGGTACAGCATAGGGGTCGGTATGGCAATCTAAGGCACACTACTATGATGTGCAAGGCAATGGGAAACCACCATATTACCGCCCAAGTACACAGCGTACTTAAATTGTTATTAAAGATGATGGCATTCTCTGGGGTAAAGTATTCCGGAGTTAAGATAGTTCCCCATTCTGATCTCCGAGAGGAGACTACTTTGGCGGATGTGATCAGAAAATTTAGATAAAGAGTCGTGAACATTCTGCGAGACGGAGTGTGGAATGTCAGAAGTATGAGGCAAGTAGGTAAGCTAGAGAACTTAAAAATTGAAATGGATAGGTTAGCACTAGACATAGTAGGGATCAGCGAAGATAGGTGGCCAGAGGCGGAGGATCTTTGGAGTGGAGACTTCAGGGTAATTTATACAGGAGCAGAGGAAGGAAATTCGGATGTGGGGAAAAAAGGGCACTCATGGTTAGATTAGAATTTAAACCGGTAAATACAGTAATAATACACCTCTAGCTACAGTGACGAAGAGATAGAGGCGATCTACAAAAATATCGAAGACAAACTAAGATATGTAAAAGGACATGAAAATTTCATCATTACGGAAAATTTTAATGCAGTGGTAGGTTAGGGTAGGGAAGGAGCAGTTGTAGGTTTATTTGGTTTAGTCGCGAGAAACGCCTGGGGAAATAGGCTGGTAGAATTTTGCGACAAGAACAATTTAACCATCACAAACACATTATTTCAACATCATGCTAGAAGACTATATACGTGGAAGATGCCAGGAGATATAGAAAGATATTACATAGATTACATTCCTGTTAGACAACGGCTACGAATCAAGTAAAAAACTGTAAAAGCTACCCAGAAGCAGATATAGACACTGACCACAACACTGTAATTATGAATGCCGCTCTTAGATTTAAAAATTTGAAAAAGAAACGGAAAAAGACACTTTGACTTTGAGAAACTAAAAGATAAAGATATCTACGAACAATTTGAAAAAAAATGAAATGAATTAATGAAAGATATCGGGAAATTTTCTGATACTAAGGAAGTAGAAACAGAATGGTATAACATTAAATCCAGCTTAGACATGGCGGCCAGAGATATTTTGGTGTATACACAAAAAGAAAATACCATGGATAACAAAGGATATCCTGAATTTAATAGAAGAAGGACAACAATACAAGAATAGATCGGACGAAACAGGAAAACCGAGAAACAAAGTCAGGAAATGGAAAATTATTTGCAAATGCAGGAAAACTAAGGAACAATGGATTGATGAAAAGTGCAAAGAGGTACAAACGAAGATGGAAATAGGAAAGACAGACGAAGCATACAAACTAATTAGAATGAATTTTCGGGATATGAAACCGTGTAGCAAAAATATAGCGGACGCGGGAGGAAACCCCATTATAGATAATGTAGAGAAAGTGGTTAGATGGCAAGAATATATAGGGTATTTATATGCAGGAAAGGAACTAATAGCATTCGAACAGGAATCAAACATTAAAAATGATGACTTGGGATATCCTATACTTAGAGATGAGTTTAAATTAGCATTAAAGGTTCTGAAAAATGGTAAGTTGCCGGGTACAGATAAGGTGCAAGCAGAAACTCTAAAAGCCGCTGGGCAAGCAGTAACAGAACGTCTCTTCCAACTTGTTAGCTATATGTATGAAACAGGCGAGATACCAAAAGATTTCAAACGTAACATCATAGTTACTATACCAAAAACTAGAGGCGCGGATGGATGTGAAAATTTTCGAGCAATATTAACTAGAATTGTACAAAGACGAATGGAAAAACAGGCTGTAGAAATTCTAGGAGAAGATCAGTTTGGGTTTAGGCGAAACAAAGGAACACGGGAGGCTGTTTTAGCTCTGAGGGTGATAATGGAGAAAAGAATAGAGAAGGGGGAAAGCGTATATATAGGGTTTGTAGATCAGGAAAAGGCATTCGAAATACTCAGAAAGATTGGAATGAGTTTTAGGGATAGACGGATAGTATATAGCTTATACGAAGAGCAAACAGCGGTAATAGAGTTAGAGCAAGAACGTGGAGAAGTAAATACAGTATTGCCCGAAATAAACAGTACTGAAACTAAGTTGGCGGTGTTTTTATGCGTGCACTGTCACACTCAAGTTAGCTAGTATAGACCTGTCAAGTAGACCTCAAACAAGTAATTAGTAGGGCCTAATTATTAAAAATGGTGTTAAGTACAGAGGAGAAAGTGTTTCTGGTAGATTATTATTTTCGTTCATACGGAATCGGCCGACATAATGGTGCAAGTTTGCTATACGTGTCTGATCAATTCACACAAAGGTTTAATAAACGTTCTCCAAGTAATGCTGTAACTTTGAAGGTTATTGAAAAGTTTAGAAATACAGGTAGTGTATTGTGCCAACGAAAAGGAAACTCGGGGCGTCCCAGGACAGTTAACAACAACAATAACCATGAACGTGTTTTTGAGCAAATCTTAGAAAATCCGAAAGTCAGCCAGGCAAGGACAGCGTTACAACTTGATTTAAAAAGAACTTCCTTTCAAAGAATCCTGAAGGAGCTGGGTACATTTTCGTATGTGATTCAGGTACATCAACAACTACATCCTCGGGATTATCGCAGTAGAGTGGAATATTGCGCCAGAATTCTCGCGTTACAGTATGAAAATCCTGAATATTTGAAAAATGTTTGGTTTTCAGACGAAGCACATTTTCACTTGTCAGGCTATGTGAATCGTCGCACAAATCGATTTCTGGGCTTTGCCAGACCCGATGAGGTTCAAGAGGTTCCTTTACATAGTGAAAAAGTGAGTGTCTGGTGTGCTGTTTCCGGACACGGAATCATTGGTCCGTACTTTATCGAAGAGAATGGTAGGCAAGTCACACTTAATCAACAGAGGTACAGACAAATTTTAACACGATTTATCCCTGATCTACGTCAATTCTGTCGTGCACGTAACTTGACATTTCGAAACCAATTTTTCAGCAGGACGGGGCAACTTGCCATAGCTGCCGCAATTCGTCAATTTCTTCAAGAACATTTTCCAAGCAAATTCATATCACGATTTACTGACTTCCCTTATCCTTCACATTCTCCAGACCTCACACCTCCAGACGCATACATTTGGGGCATGGCTAAAAATGCCGTTTTCAAACGGGCACCACAAACTATCGATGAATTAAAGGATGCCGTTAGAGTCTTCTTCGCAGCCCTGAGACAACCCTTATTCAATAACATGACCAGAAACTTAGAACATCGTTATGAAGTCTGTCTCGAACGAGGAGGTGCACATTTAGAACATATGATAAAGTGTCAATAATATGTATTTTTTAAATATACAAAACAATTACAATTTCAGTACTGTTTATTTCGGGCAATACTGTATTAGGAAAGGGGTGAGACAGGGGTGTGCCCTATTTTTATTAATTTTTAACTTGTACATTGAAGAGGCGATGAATACTGTCAAATGCAGGAAGACATTTGTAATTACTATGCAGGGACAAAAAATTGATATGCTTAGATTTGCAGATGATATAGCGGTATTAGCATCTAGCAAAGAAGAGTTAGAAGTTACTCTTAATGAAACGGAAACAGTTCCAACAGAGAGATATGGTATGAAAATTAACAAAAATAAAACTAAAGTAAGTATGCAGAGGAGGGGAAAATAAATCAAAAACTAGAATACAAATAGGTAACGAGAACTTACAAGAGGTTAAGGATTTCTACTACCTAGGAAACCAAATAACGCAAGATGGGAAAAGCGTAAAGGATATAAAACAAAAATTAGCACAAGGTCGTGCTGCATTAAACAAGAGAAAGTAATTACTGTGTTCAAAGACAACAAACATAGAAATAAGGAAATGATGGCTTAAAACATATATGTGGACCACAGCATTGTACGGCTGAGGAGAAGCGAACAAGAAACAGGTAGAAGCCTTTGAAATGTGGTGCTTCAGACGTATAATGAAGACATTATAAACAGACAAAGTTAAGAACAAAGATGCACTAGAAATGGTAGGGGAAGAAAGAAATAGGTGGAAAACAGTAAAAAAAGTAGGAGAGATAGGATGATAGGCCACATATTAAGACATAAGGGAATGTGCGGAATGTATTCAAATATATTAAAATGCTTACTAGAATTTGATCTACATTTAATACTTTTAAATTAACACGCTTGTGTATTTGAAAGCATAAGCTTCACTTTCTTTACTGATTAGCTTTTTACATGTTACACTGCGAAATACGCACTTCGTATCTGAATTATTAAATTGTCCGTAGAATATAACTGTATTTTATGTTTTAAATAGAAATTTTTTACTTTAATTGTATACAAAAACTGGATGACGATGTCCTGTCTTTGTCTATGTGAATCATCTCATTCTCCGCGTTTGAAGTTATCGTGATTTGTGCGGGTCCTTACTTTACCGTCCTTTATGTTTCTGTCTGACGCGTGCGTTTTAACTTTACAAATTTTGCAAACCCAACGCGGGGGCCTCGATTTTTTTCTTACTTAACTTTTAGCCTCGATCTTTTTTACTAAACTTTTAGCTCCGACTTTTTTACTTAACTTTCTGCCCCAATTTTCTTACTTAACTTTCTGTCCCGATTTCTTACTTAAGTTTTCGCTCCGATTTTCTTAGTTAACTTTTAACCCCCATTTTCTCTTACCTAACTTTCTGCCTAGATTTTCTTATTTAACTTTTAGCTTATTTTTCTGCCTTTATTTTTTCTTACTTAACTTTTCGCTCCAATTTCTTTACTCTTCCAAAAAGTTAAAAATTAAAATTTAATAAAGTGAAATATATTCTTCATTAACAAATGATCTTATAAAATACACAATCGTCAGAATTAGAATTTTAGTTCAGGTCTGATTGTCCATTACTTTGAGGTGAAAGGCTGAAGTTCGCTGCATATGCCAGTGCAGCAGTACTATATCTAGGTGAAGGCGAGGATACTTCATGTGTCCACAATGGAGAAGATGATCCAGCAGAAACTTAATAGTTCTCAACGTTGTACATAGACGAAAGTGTGGGTTGTGCCGTTTTTTGACGATTTGAAAATGGTCTAGAAGTTGTGTTGTTTAAAAACAATTTTTCTCTGTCTGTTGTGCGACATGCAGGTTGTCGTGACTCTCTTAATCTAATTTTCCTAAATAAATTTAGTATATGAGTTTTCGTTTCAGATTTTTCATCTCTCATAAGGGTTTTTAGTGTAGAAACAATCAATGAGCGAGCAAAATTCTTATTTTTGTCTGTCACCTTTGAGCACCTTAAGCAAAGAATCTTGTAAACCATGGATATGTTTCTATTTGGGGGTCGAACGTCTAGCAGGCAGCTTTTTAGGTGTTTGAGATTCTCTCGGAGATTCTTAAACATATTCATCGATTTAATCACCTTCGGAACGTTGCACGTTGCTGTCAGTAGGGTATTGTTGCATTGATGATGCGAGAAAAAACAACTTTTCAACATAGATGTACTTTCGTCGTTTTGTTGCCCCCTGCCCAGATTTAGTTTTTTGTGCCTTTACTTCTCTGGCAAAACAAGTTTTTAAATTCAACTATTTTTTCTGAACTTCTGCACCTGTAACAGAAAATTTTGTTTCAGATACATGGCAACCGCTACAAATTTCCGTGCTCTATCTTTTGAGTATTTGATAAGAGAAAGCACTGCAAAAGAAATTGTGAAAACAACGTGCGATTCGCTTTGGAAGATATTGTAACCAAAGAAAACTGAAAAAACTGAATAGAAATCGCAAACAAATTTTATGAACATTCAAATTTTTCAAACGTGATTGGAGCAATTGATAGTAAACATTACAGATCCAACAAACAAAACACTTTGGGTCTTAATTTTACAACTACAAAGAGTATTTTTCGTGTTTTTCAATGGTTTGGACCAACGTCGACTATAAATTTGTATACATATATGTGAAGCGTACGGGGATTCGAGTGATTCAAATACTTTCAAAAATTGAAACATGGAAAAAAATTTCAAAAAGAAAGTTTAACGTTCCGAATGGAAAAATGCTGCCTAACGATGACAGTGGAAAAATAATGCCATTTTGTGTAGTACTGATGAAGCCTTTGGCCTATGATATTTTGCGGCCGTACGCAAAAACAAACCTATGTTCATATAGTAAACGAATTTACAATTACAGGCAGACGAGAGCTCGAAGAATTGTTGAATGTGCATTTGGGATTATTGGCCAACAAAAGGCGCCTATTACATAGGCTGCTTGATGTTACTCTTGAGTGACCATTATAAAAGCATGTTGCATTTTGCATAATTACGTACGTATACAAGATGAAATAATATTTTGAAACACGCTCTATGAATTCCCATTTGTAAACTTACAGGTCAAGAAGATCAAAGAAAAATGCATTTGACAGAGGGAATAAACGTACGGTAATATTTGACACGTTTTTCTATTCTCTGTATGGAAGCGTACCGTGACAGTATGCAATATGTAAAGTATAAAAATAAAATAACGGAATTATTAACTAGTGTTTCCTTTTACTCTGCACTAAGTCCTCCCAAGCCGGCCACCACTTCCAAACACATCTTTTCCAGTAACTTTTTTTCAGATTGGTGTCCGAATACTACTTCAGTTGTTTAATATAAAGTGCTAGCTTCTTTGCTGTGGCTTTTATAGAAGCCTCTGTATCTTATTAATTATTTTACATAGTTATTTTCGCGGCGTAATAAGCACGCGAAACCGTACTGAACAAGTTTTCTCTCAACCACCCGACCCCGTCAACTAAACAGTCGCAACATTGTAACATACATTTTTTTCGCAATTTATAAATACGTAGATTATTTGGTCTACGACACTTGGTGTACCAATTATTTAATTTTGTAATTAATTTTTAATATTAATTACTAATCCAGCGTTTACAATATGGTCCAATTAGAAGTCTAGTATTATTTAAAATAAATAATAAAGGCTTCTGGTTTATCGTATGGTTGTTTGAACTTTGCTCAATGACAGGAACGTAAGCTTATTTTATTTGTCCGTAAATTCCGAGGGCATTCATTCTTGGTTCCTGAAGCAAGTAACATGAGTTTTGAAAAATATTGATTATACGATGTGCGTACAGTGAAAGATGTAAGTTGTGGCAATTTCAAATAAATTTGGAGGATACTTCAGAATAGAAATCAATGGAAGTACGCGTCCAACCAGTCCCAAGATGGAAAAACTAATAACAAAAAAATAACTTTACTTAAACGTGATGATTATTAAAACAACTACAGCTATTGGTTGTGCAATATTCCCGAATAATGTTAATTGTGCAAAATGATTTACTGGAAAACTATTAATTCGGCAAATGTTGAAAATCTTGACAGCCACAGGCTGCTTAACCCCTTTCGTATAGCACTGAATCTCGGTGAAATATAGCATATAATTAGAAATGAATAAATGATGAACCGAGCTATATATAATCTGTTGTGGGAATTTCAGGGAACTGTGTAGCCTAGCTCAAGATATAAATAAGTGGAGGTACGCGTCCAACCAGTTTCAAGACGAAAAACCTATTGACGAAGAATTAAGTGCACTTAAATATGATCATTTTTATAAACAACTCAGGTGTTGGTTGTGAAATATTTTTAACTTTGTGCGACAAGATATATTAAAAAACCTATTCATTCGAAAAATGTTCAAGTGTCGGGCGAACTTGGCAACTGCAGGCTGCTTAACCCTCATCACTAACTACTAAATATCGGGGAAATAGGGTATATAATTGTAAAACAATAGAAAAGGACCGAATACATCTAACAAGAAAGAACAGCGGCTATGTTCAAAGATAACAAACATAAAAACAAGAAGATAATTGTTGAGAGCATATGTGTGAAGCACAGCACAGTACGTCTATGAAATAGGGGCAGTAGGAAAAGCAAACAGAAAGAGATAGAAGCCTTCTGGAATGTTGTGCTTCAGATGCATGAGGATGATAGCAAAAAAGACAAAGTTAATAACAAATAGGTTATAAAAATAATAAAGGAAAAAGATATCTGTGGAAAACAAAACAATTAGGAGAAGTAGAAGGGCAGGATTCGTTCTAAGGCATGTTTGGGGAATGGTATGGTATATATTTCAAGCAGAGATAGGAAAAAGGTGGTAGAGGTAGACCTAGATCAGACTATCGCACGCAGATAGTGATAGGTGTAGACTGTGGAAATTTCAAGGAAATGTGTATGATAGCACAGAATAGAAAACAATGAGGGTACGTGTCTAACCAGTTCCAGGACTGAAAACCTAATGATGATGAAACATGTTTATAGTGTGTACATAAGGTCTCATTGTTTAAAGTTCTTAAAAAATTTTACTTCAATTTTACTGGTCTAAATCGAGTCTCCCCATTTTTAAACAAAAATGTTGAAGATTAAATTCAATAAGCCTGGGGTTTTAGAAGATTAGTTTAGTAAAAAGAATTATTTTTACATTACATGATAAAGGACAAAATATTTAATGGTCTCTTTTAAGTCTATGACGAAATCGTAAGTTATTAACGGAACTAACAGTGATTCAAATGTGAATTTTTAAAACAAAATTTTTACTTCAAATTTTTGTTGCAGAAATACTTTCTAATATAAAAAGAATTGAACTAATACAAAATTGTCTATAACAACTATAGCAAGATATTCTAATATTTAATTTGCAAGAGCCAAATTTGCAACAAAGGAAATAAAAGTCAAGTATTCTCTGGTTGCCCTGCAAAGGCATACACGGAAAGCTAATTACTTTTAATAAAGTTTTTATGATAGATCTGGTTCTAGAACATTATAAATAAACGCTGCAATAAGATACTTGACAACAAATGTCCAACCACAGAAAACGTTTAGTGATTATCAAACGACTTGCAGATGTTTTCAGTTTGGCAAACAAACAAAATAACAGCTTTAACTTACCCGTCCATTAAAGAAACCTTTAGCTTTTTATAACAAACTAGAAACAGGTAAAATCCACGTATTTCACGAACTTCAAGGGTTCGAGATGAGCTCCATCAGAAAGAATAAAACGTAAGATCTCAAATTCTCCTTACGACTAACATCTGCCTGATGCTTAATTAGATAAATCAATTATGTTGTTAATTCATAGATTATTTAAAACTTTAGGCATATAAACCATGATAATATTACTTCTAAAGGTGTTAATCTTCTAAAGATGTAATTCCTTGAATTATGTAAACTTTTAATAATATTACACCATGACTACGTTATTTTTACAAGCGTGATACTTAAATGCGCTGTAAAAAAATGCTTACAGTGAACCTTGTATTTATTTTATACAAACCATGGATTAGAATGGATAGCTAGATTTTCTGTAGCACTTTGTTTTATCTACAAAAAAGCAATTCGTCAGTCGTGCTCCAAGATTAGAAATCCCATCTTAACTCGTCTAATACTTGAACACGACTGCCTTTGGTTACGTCTTGCCTGGTTTATCCGACGATAAGAAAAACGTACGATAAGACAGGTTCTTAGAGACCACTAGAAATATGGCTCATAGCATTAGAGCGTTATATATTGCATAATATTAAACCTTACTTGTGTTTATTTTATAAGCAAACATCATTACTATTATAGTATGTGGACAGACCGTAATATACTGCATAATAGACTAGAAGTTTTTAAAAATGAGATTTTTTTGTTCATGAAGAATTATATTAATATTATGGCGGTTCAGACGTTATGCTGAGCATTTACTTTTATTAGCATTGTAAGGTTTCTTCATTTGTAAGCCCCCTTAACATATACAGAGTTAGTATAAATGATTCAATTTCATGAATTTATTGTGGCTGTGCTATAATAATTGTCACATTGTTACCAAATTTTAGTGTCATTTAAAAAACCTAGTTTTGTTTTGGAGCAACCACGTTTCGGATTTCTGTCGTAAGAACTCAGCAGTTAGCAGTTAGTAAAGATGAGAACAGGTACTGAGACGTGTATATTGTGCTTGGCCTTCATTTGCATCAGCTTGTAATAACAGCGCAACGTCTTCTCAAACAAAGCTTAGAAAAGAAGCACCAAGTATCAACTCTATTTGATTATCGTAGGCGTAGTTTCAATTTTTGATTATAGGAAAATCAACTGGTCGGTTTAGAGTAGGCGATAAAATATTGTTGAATGTGTTCGGGTAAGTTTTATACGAACACACCGTGGATGAGAAAGCAGAGATCTTAACATGTTACAACCGACCGTTTGAAAGAATCTATGAAAACGGTTAAAGTAAAAGTTCATCGCCCTATTTTAAGTGGCACGCCTTGGGTTTAGCACATGCTTGGTTTCTGGAAATGGGTTTGGCAAGAAAATTCTTTTCAGCAATAATGCAACTTCTTTACAAATGGCAAAGTAAACAGACGCAATATGCGAATCTGGAGCTACAGAAAGTTCCGCCGTATTGTACAGTAAACTCAAGCTTCATTAAAAATTAACGTATTCTGTGCAGTCTCAAAGTTCAACGTGCTTAGCCCTTCTCTCGTTCGCGAAGGAACCATTACAGGGCTCGTGCATCTAAACGTGTTAAAAACTTAGGCCTATGTTGCAGATAGAAATCGAAATTTGTGAATTTCATCTACCTACAAGATAGTACTCTACTCCCTATTTATTACAATGCTCATGAATTCTTGAACAGAAAATTTAGAAGCCGATGGATCGGTTGTGGTGGGGATTATGATCAGCAATTTCAAGTTTGGTTTCCACGTTTGAGAATTTCCTCTTTTTGCTTCTAGTAAGTACTAATCGCTAAATGCATTAAGTTAAAATGGCACAGGTGCTTCTACAATAAATACACGTAGATCTCAGGGTTATGCGTCCTATTTTGCAATAGGAAATTATGAAATTACGATCTAACCTTCATTTTCTTTTCTTTCCTTTGCCTGGCTAGCTCAACGGAAGTTATGAAATTGACAAAATAAAGTAAAACACTGCAATCTCAGGAAAACATCTGTACATTCAAAAACATTTTTCTTTCATACAAAACAATTTATAAAACAATTCACAGTTACAGTTCATACAGAAAATAATTAAAATTCTTGCCTAACTTGGTACACAATCCTTCTTAATTAATACGTAAGTATTTTGCTGATTCTTTTACGGCCACGTTCCTGAATGTGATTGGCCAATAACTGCCACGGATAATTTATTAAGGGATCAAGATACGGCGAAATCTGACCTCAAAATTTGATTCACATTATCTCTTTTAGAAATAATAAAATGAGAACTTATTCTAAACTTAAATTACAAAATATTTAATTATTTTTATCAATTAGTAAACAGAGAACCAAAGTTTTATACTTACAAAAAATAGCGCATATCAAATTTTTAGTTTCGTCGTAACTAATGGTATTATATTCCATTTATAAATTGACGTTAAAATCCTATTGTACAAGATTATCTATATTCATTTAAATCTCCATTTAGAATATTAATTTTTAAGGTGCATCTTCTATTTTTAATTAATTAACTCGGCGTATTCTTTTGCATCAAGATTATCTATGTCGATGATTATTCAATTTTCGTAGTATTATTACCAAAGGATTATGTTCCATATTTATGCAGAGCTACGTTTTGAGAATTAATTCTTTACTCGAAGTTACATCGTAAATGTCACATACTGTATACATGCCGCATACTTAATAAATGACTTTACTCAAAGTAACATGTTCGACATCTTGAAATCAATCGTGAATTACGAAATCTTCCATGGTCGATCTTGTATATTGAAAAGAATTCATGGATTTGAATTACTTCCGCTTATATACAAAATTATCTAACTACGTCATACTTCCAGAGTTTTCGCAATTTAATTCGAATCTTAGTCACCTACGTGATGTAGAATTTCAGCGCATTTCACGGTTTTAACAATTCAGTTGGTATCAAACTGTGCACGCAGTAAAACGTGCCGTACCGTTGATCCTTTTCTAATAAATGACGTTAATGGTCGCGCCGCATTCCTTCTTATTGTAATGTGCAACGCTATAAATAATTCTTATTAATTTTTGTTACATTTTTGTTCTCGCTTGTTCTTCGAACCGGCTATTTAGTACTTCTTAATACAGATGACGTATTTCACAAAAATTCTAGAGTTTAGGCTCCAAATGCGTTCTCTATGCTTTGCAGACTCAATAAATGCATTTTTCCAATATATAAAGCTAATGTTTTATGCACGGAAAGTGTATTTGTATGAAAAATTAACGGCTTTATAACTTAAAGATTGAAACTCGTTTTTACTAATAAGGCTTTATTTGCAGACGCAGAAAAATAATTAAAGCTCGCGATTGTTTTCTATATGGTTTTTGCAAACGGTAAATGAAACGCGTCGTAGTGCATATTTTACTCGACAAATTTATAATATAAATTATTCAAGCTTGCAATTAATTACTTTTGCATGACAAAAATACAGATTTCACTATAATTATATAATTAATTAAAGCTTCAATTTGCTAAATGTAGTAAGATCGATACGGTTTTTCGCGAATATTTTAAACGGCTTTTTATTTTGTACATGCAATACGCTTATTTTTATACAGGGTAGAACAATGAATATTAGGAAATTACAATTTTTCTGGTTTCCATGACCTCTCGTGGCCTCTTTATCACATCAATAAATATATATATATATATATATATATATATATTGCTACGATATCGCCGCCTTAATTTTACGATTAATTACTTACTGATCGCCTTGTCTCGGTGCCTCTAAAATGTCTAAATTAATTTTAAAAACAGCACAATAAATTTTATGCCCCGACTAGCTCAGTTATACCCTGCACAGAGTGAACGATGATATGATAACATAGAATATTTACCCTTTCTCTCTGACATCATGTACCTGAATAAGATAAACGAAATTTGTCAAAATTTGTATAATAAACTAAGAAATATGTACAATTTCCAACTCTACGACCTTGGTACTGTCATATGTTATTTAAGAACTTTTGAATTAAAATTAAAATAAATATGGAATTTGTTCATTACCATAATTTATAACCTTTTTTAAGCAATTAAACCATCAAAATAAATTATGTATTATATTGCATGTTTTATTGAACGTTCAATGAGCTTTTCTCCTTTTTTTAACGTATTTCCTACGTATCACCAAATTTTTGATGACCCTTTACACACAATATTTAAGTAGATGTAAGTTTCAAATATTCAAAAATTAATTGAAAATTTAATTCTAACCTGGTATTCTTCCGATTGATTCCCAAGGGAGTTTCCTGTTTCAAATCAGTTGCTAGTTTAGTCGTTGTTAACCCGCAGCTCTGTGTGCACCCCAATGCTTTGAACTGTTTTTCAGCAGCTTAACAAGTGTCTTCGAATGAACGTGTTGCTTAGAGCTTTACTTGTAACCTCAACGTTTTAATTTAGAGGTTCTCATTTACTGTATTTAGTAATTAGAGGTATTGAAGTATCAGTATTAAAGTATTGTTTTGAGATTTACATCCGTACTTGCTTGGAGCCCTAAATAATGAATTGTAAAGATTTCGTTTATTACTAATTAATTTTAGACTTACGTTTTAAGCGAACGGCAGATTTTCATACACTCGTATGTTTAAACGCGCACTTATACTGTTTTCTTCACTTGAAATTTTAATTAATATTACTGTCACTTATAATTTTTAATTTAACTTCACTAAGTTGAAATCTACGTAATATTTTTGTTACCACTGGTACAATTCGTGCTTGGGTTATGGAATGAGTGTTTGCTATCAGTTTTGATGAATTATATAGACTAGTCTTCTCACGTACTGTTGTTGGTTGACCGTCCGCTATTTTGTTCGGCCATGGCAGATGCGTTGCACTGCGTTATCATGTAACCGGTTGGGTTTTACTTCGAGTTGCTTACTTTATGCATTGCTCAGACGCTCAAAAATCATGTAGACAATAAGCTTTATATTATGGATTTCGTTAGCCAATGGTACTTTGTACCTTTTAACATCACGTAGTTGAAATTTTGTACGGGGACTTTTCAATATTAACCTTTAATTCTGCACGTACCATATTGCCCAAGCAGTTGGTGCCACGGTAGTATTGTCAATTAAAAAAATTATATGTGTAAAAATGCCATAGTATTTTATGTAAAAGTTGTAAATATTCATTTCTAATTTTTTACTGCATTTACTAATTATATTTTTCTTTGCAGGTAAGTGAGTAACTATCTGTGTGTGACCACTTGCATATGAATCCGGTAAGGGTAGACAATTTTTTATAAATGAAAGTACAAAAAACTACATTGTATGTAAAAATATTTATGTATACACGTTGTGTTAAAGGTTTAACAATAGTAGGTTTTAGCCGTTGTATCATCATGTTCTAGGTTTTGTTTGATGTCAAGGATGGTATCAAAATCTTTTAGCAGTTACCATGGGAGTTTGGTTTACAATTTATGAATAAATCAAGAGATCGGAAAACAGTGATTGATTGTTATTTATACTTTCCCTTATTTGCTTTATTCCATTCACTCCTAGCTATGGCGCCTCTATTTCTGTTTCTATTTATATTTTGAGTAATGGTAATTTTAAAATAAGCGAAGAAGAACTACCGAAGATATAAATAATAGTAAAAGACATGGTTTGTTTCTTTAGGGCTCGTTGTTAAAGATGATGCTGTAGAAGCTGGAATTGCGGTTTTCGTAATAATCACCCTGCACCATTTGGGAACTCCTCTAAACCTACAAATTAAGGATATGGGATTTGTTTTAAACTCAATGCGGTGTAATTGTTTTTCAGAGTATAGACCTTTTTTTAAAATCCAGGATTGAAATGTAACAATTATCCCATTAGGTTTGTCGTTATGTAGCTGAATCAAAGTATAAAGGGCTGTTATAAAATAATTCAAAAGGATGAAACTATTTAAAAAATTATTTTGTACTCTTTGTCGATGTTGCTCGTATTAAAAGGAATTCTGAAATATTGTAGCAATAGTGTAGAGTAGAAGGACGAAGAGAAAACCAGCCCACTTTTTGCTAATGCTCCCGTAATTCGGTTCCTGGAAGATTCTTAGCTGAGCTGTTAAACGTATCTAATTCAGAATTTCTCAGGGGATCTAAATTCGTTGAAATTGTTTAAATCCAAACACCCCTTGCACAGTTACACCCCTTTAAAACCCAGTGACTAAATTTTTTGCTAATCGCATTCATGTCTAACCTAGATAAAAGTTTTCTTCGACTAGCCACTTTAACCTAAACCAGAATTTCTCGGGCAATCTAAAACCGTTGAAATTTTTCAAATCGAGCTACCCCTTGCAGAGTTGCTCCCTTGTAAATTTTTAATTTTAAGAAGTTGACCGGAACCGACTTTTCTTAAGGTATGATTCATAATTTTAGTCTAGATTTTTCCAAGAAACCTGAACCTGAAAGAATTTTTTTAAATCGCAGCTGTATGCTAACACCGCTTTATACCTAATTTTCAAACTAAAAAGAATTTTTTCTGGCCGGAATCAGAGCCTGTATTTTATGTTTTCGGGGTCACTGAAACCGAATCCAATGTCTGTTTAACTCCATCACGTCAGGTTTTTAACAAAACCTCATAAATTAGACAGTTACAATTAAAATAATTTTCTATCCTGCAGATCCGACCAAATGAACTATATGTTTTTAGAGTCCTAAACTGAATTCTATGTCTATGTAACCCGATCGTATAAAGCTTTTGATATAACCTAAAAAGCGTCACATAGTTACACCAAAAATATTTTGGGATAGGGGTCGGACCATATTCACTATAAATTTTCAGTGTCGCTAAATCATAATTTGACATTTTTCGACTTTTTGTAACCCCATAAGGCAAAACAATTTTTTATAAAATTTTATTTAATAACAGATATAAACTAATTGGGCTGAAGCAGGCCGTACACCGGGTCGAAGCGGGCCGAGGTGGGACGAACACCGGGCTGAGGTGGCCGCACACCGGGCCGAGGTGGGCTAAGGTGGGCCGCGCAGCGGATCGAGGCGGGCTGAGGTGGGCCGCGTGCCGGACCGAGCTTGACCCTCCTATATATTTACTATTTTACTTATATATGTTCTATATAATGCGGATATATTACCAAAAATATACGTAGAATGTTTTTTGAGCTATTATATTTGAATTCGAATTAATTTAAGAGCACCTAACCCAAAATGTTATAAAGACTTACCCCATATTTTTTTATTGACGAGCACCACACAATAAACTTCTACATCGGTCGACAGACGTCTTTAAACTGTACAATGTTAGGCGAGCATTTTCCACAAAAATACACTTTCGTTCGGATGAGAGGTAAAATGGAGGTCCCGTGTGTAAGTGTTGTCACGCACGTTAAAGATCCCTACCTTGCTTGGAACAGCAAGGGTTCGGCAAAAATCCAAATTTTTCAGGAAAAAAACCCGCTTCCTGGCCAATGTAGTACCTTCGAGTTGAGCATTGGAAAAGTCACATATAAAGCCTATCAAATTATATTAAAATTTTCTCAGCTACTCGAATCTGAAAGATTTTTAAATTGGTCCGGGCCTCTAGCATCACCGGCGATGCTGACCTAACATATCAATTTTTCCTGCTATCTAAACTAAGTTCACACAAGTCCAACTAGCCCGACAACGCTAGCTAACCTACAAGTACAACTAACCTAACCTAAGTTTAGACAACACCGACTAACATAAGTCAAAACAACGTAAACTAACCTAAACCCATGCAAGCATGCTAACCCGGTGTGTGGTCCGCCTCGGTCCGGAGTGTGACCCACCTCGGCCCGGTAAGCGGCCCGCTTCGTCCCGGCACGCGGTCCGCTTCGGTCCTGTGCGCGGTAAATGAGTTGCCCAAGGTCCTGGGTTCGGATCCGATTGAAAAATGTTAGGCGAGCATTTTTCACAAAAATACACCCACGTTCGGATGAGAGGTAAAATGGTGGTCCAGTGTGTGAGTGTTGTCACGCACGTTAAAGATCCATACCTTGCTTGGCACAGCAAGGATTCGACAAAATTCCAAATTTTCCAGGTAAAAAAGCTCGCTTCCTGGCCAATGTAGTACCTTCGGGTGGAGCATTGGAAAATCACATGTAAGGTAAATGAGTTGTGGCAGCTCCGTGGCGTAGTTGGTATGCGTGTGACTATTATGCCCAAGGTCATGGGTTCGAAGATGTTAGGTGAGCATTTTTCACAAAAATACACCCTCGTTCGGATAAGAGGTAAAATGGTGGTCCAGTGTATGAGTGTTGTCACGCACGTTAAAGATCCCTACTTTGCTTGGAACAGCAGGGGTTCGGAAAAATTACAAATTTTCCAGGTAAAAAAAACTCGCTTCCTGGCCAATGTAGTACCTTCGGGTGAAGCATTGGAAAATCACATGTTAGGTAAATGAATTGTATTCACCCCTGTAAACTCGATTTAGCAATAAGTCAGTTATATTTTGCAGATCGAAAATCTAGACATATTGTACATATCCAATTACGGGCTAGAAATATATGTCGAAGACTAACACGTAGACGTAAATTAAAAAATAAGAAGTGGTGAAGTTACAACAACCGGCAGTAAACATAAAGAATTTAGGTATCGCCATGTAGAATGAACACGAAATATGCTTCCTAAGTAGTCAAAAATTATATCAAAATCCGGACCTACGCTCTATACCCTGGCTCTGTGCTCGAGTGTGTCCAATTCTTCTACGCTTATATTCTTTTGTTGGAAGACGGAAAATTATATCCCCGAAATACGTCTATGAACGCGAATAATCAGCTAAGACACAGCCTATTCTTGCTATTATATCATCTGTAGCAGTAAATCAATCTGATACACTTAGTAAGTGCAGTTCTTAGTGCCTTGCGGTTATGTAGGCGATTGAAAAGTTTGAACGAAATTGAAAAATTAGGTTTTCTCAAATTATTTACTGAAATTCTAAGTAAATTTATTCTAGTTTGTAATATAAATTATTAAGACACGTATAGTTTTATATTTTGCAAATTTTGTACATAAGTAATACGAATCTAGAAGTGTTTTAACTATTAGAACTGATCCTTTCGTGCATAAACTCTCCTAATTTTCATGACGGTTATGAGTAAATATTTTTACATTGTACACCATTGGAATAAGATCTTAAAAAAGAAATAATAATTAGTACCGATAAAAGTACGTTGAGAAAAAAGCAATATTAATGGACACCTTACACGGGGAGGTATGTATTATAAATATCGCTAATGGTAATTTTTGGAAAATTTCTAATGGCGGTGGTGGCTAGAGAGAAGGTCCGATTTGAAAATTTCCAAAAGATTTGGGAAGCTGAGGAAGAACAATATTAATGGACATTTCATGCGAGAAAGTTTGTATTATAAATATCGCTAAGAGTACCTTTTGGCAAAAATTCTAAAAATGGTGCTGGTGCCTAGGGGTCTGATTCGATTTAAGGACTTCTTCCAGATTCGAATAGCTGAGAAAAAATATAATTTGATAGGTCATACGACAGATTTATCTCAAAAGACACAGCAATGCAGTTTAGAAGAAAATTAAAGACGAACACTGTATGGTTTGTAAAAGGTTAATTTTTAATTCAGTAAGGGATGCCCCAATTTGCAAAAATTCTAAAAAAATTAAGTAGCTGCAGAAAATGCAATATTAATTGATATCTTACATGGTAGGTTTAAATTTAAAAAACCACCAAGTGTATCTTTTTGGCAAATATTCTAAAATGGCGGTAGTGGCTAGAATCCGGACCGATGTAAAAAATTTTAATATAATTTGATAGGTCACACGACATCTTTATCTTGAAAAATTTCTTACAAGTTAAAAATGGTTAGTCTAAAAACAAGTTGTTCAGTTTAAAGACGTGTTGAAGTCTTTTGTGTAGTGCTCGTTAATAAAAAAAAGTATGAGGTGTCTTTATAACATTTTGGGTTAGGTGCTCTTAAATTAGTTGGAATCCAAATATAATAGTTCAAAAAATATTCTACCTGAATTTTTGGTAATATATCCGCATTACATAGAACATACTCTGAGTAAAATAGTGAAATATATGGAAGGATCTACCTCGTCCGGCACGCGGTCCACCTCGGCCCGGTGCGCGGCTTACGTCGGCCCGGTGTGCGATCCACCTTGGCCCGCCTAGGCTCGGTGCGCGGCCCACTTCAGCGGCGGCTCCGTGGCGTAGTGGTATGTGTGTGACTACTACGCCCAAGGTCCCGGGTTCGAATCCCGACACGGTCCGCTTGAAAATGTTAGGCGAGCATTTTTCACAAAAATACACCCTCGTTCGGATGAGAGGTAAAATGGAGGTCTCGTGTGTGAGTGTTGTCACGCACGTTAAAGATCCCTACCTTGCTTGGAACAGCAAGGGTTCGGGAAAATTCCAAATTTTCCAGGTGAAAAAAAAACTCGCTTCCTGGCCAATGTAGTACCTTAGGGTGGAGCATTGGAAAAAAAAATTACATGTAAGGCCCACTTCAGCCCGATTAGTTTGTATCCGTTTTTAAATAAAATTTTATAAAAAATGGTTTTGCGTTATGGGGTTACAAAGAAGTCCAGGAATGTCAATTTTTGTTTTAGCGACCCTGAAAATGTATAGTAACATACCGTACATTCGGTCGGATCTGCAAGATCCTTCGTCTAAAACGACCCCAAACAATATTGTTAAAATCAAGTTTGTGTAAATTTTTTAATGCATGAGCCGCTAGAGCGTTGCAATTTTTGTATTTTATTGAATATTGATGTTCGTAGATTCATTTATGGAGGTATTGTTTGGAATTTTCGATATACACGCCAGGGCAATCGCTGCAATTTATTTTGTATATGGTGTGTTTTGTACTTTTATTCTATTTCTGGTCTTAATTTTGTAAATAAGATTTTCGTAAAAATTTTTAGTTTGTGCCCAACTTGAGCAATATAAACTCACCAACTTATAAACCATCAATATTTCTAGTAGAGACATTAAAAAATATAACTGGACAAAACTAATGGTTTGTCAAAGATAGCTGAGGCTTCCATAAATTTATTATAAAACAAAATATTCTAAAAAAATATAATAATTACATTAGATACTAAATCACCTTTTACTGATACACCTGTTGACCTAGCGCTTAAAACAATCACAAAGTAGCTTTTAATGACACATTTAACTACTTTGCCTTTTGATTAATCCTTGCAAACCCCCAAAATGTGTATAAATGCTACTTATTTTAAGTTCAAGAACAAAATACATAGTCAAATTTTTGGCATACTTTGGGCTCGCCAATATCCCCTACCATAGCTAACCTAGTGCTAGAGGCTCCAGAACAAAAAATTATTAAACCGCTTAGCTATAAACTTGTATTTTTAAAAAGGTACGTTGACGACTGTATAGTGTGCCCTCCAGAAAATAAAATCGACGAAACGCTAAACAAATTTAATTCCTACTACCCCTATCTACAATTCATAATAGAGAATGAAGTTAACGGCGCCATATCTTTTCTTGACTTATTAATTACACATAGTGATAAAGGATAAACGACTACCAACTGGTTCAACAAAACAACTTGGGGAGGTAGGTATCTTAATTACAAATATAACAGCCCTTTAAAGTATAAGAGAAATAAAATTAACAACCTGGTCGAACGGGCAATGCATCTTTCACATAATAAACATAAGCCAAAAATCTTAGTAAAGTTATAAACATTTTATGTGAAAAAGCTATGAAAGGCAGCTTTTGGACAAACGGTATTGAATAGCCGCTGAGAGTTTCCAAGATTTTTCGTGGAGCTTTTATGGTCTTCCATTGCTCCAGGCAATCTTTTAACTGGCCTGTGTTGAACGCTGTCATTGCTTGGTTATTGCTTGCTTTGTTTTTTAGCCGATTCATCACATTTGTGCGCATATACTCGCTTTCTGGACATTGAATAGTTAGTTATAGGACTGCTGAAAAAAGATGAAGCCGTTTTCCAAAGGGTCGCCTTGGCTGCGACATTATCCTACTTGTCCTCGTTTGACTCCTAGACGAATTGTGCGCCAGCGTACCAAAATTTGAGGTTTTTCTCTGGCAAGTACGAAAGGAACCCTCGTAATGCCTAATTAATTTCGCAAGAGGTTCTTCAGAAAATAGATGAGTAGGAGATGGAGGTACAGCTTCTAACAATGTCCCCACCTTGGCATCTTTAGATGGAAAAGTTCCCTTCTTTGCTCTATTAGCTACGCCCTGCGATCGCACACATATTGCAAAGCAGATTATGTATTATCTTCCTTAATTATCGGGTATTTTTTGATTAGAGCTTTCAATGTTTCCGCAAATCATTCCTTCTGAAGTAAGAGACCATGCAGAATAATTCGCAAGATCGTGTCAGTTTTTACCATTTGTTCAAGAGAGGTCATCTCGCTGAGCAACACATGGCTAACTTGACCGTTTACTTTTAATATACTAAAAGCCCGCGAAACCTGTAACTTCTTTTGTACGTCTGCGTACCGTATTCTATTGAATGTGGGTTTTCCTAATCTGATGCATTATATACCTTGTGCCTCAATGTGCAGCTCAGCCTGTGGAATCAGGGGTTACTGCTACCTTGCTCTTGGATAAAAAGCTCATATCCATGACTTCTTGTTATATTTTTTTTTTCGCTTGATAAAGATTTTTTTTGAGGATGGCCTTTATTAAAGATGTGACAGGGCCAGAAGGCGTTGCGAAGAAGAAATATGGTGCTCTCGGTCTAAACTCGGGGTATATCCCTGCGGGAGCATGAGGTGGTCGGGGTATTTTCTAAGACTAAACATCAAACACAAAAACCTTGGGCGCCACAGCGTCTATGAAAACCAACAATAAGGAGTTATCTTTATGGTAGACGCAGAAAACCCTTAAGAGAATTATATTGACTTGAATGTTTGTGAAATTTTTTTAAACCTGCTAAAATATATTACCACAGGCACTGTTTGTGTCCGAAACCAAATACATAAAAAAATTAGTAAATATATACCTTCGACTTGAATTTAGATGTATCTTGATATAATATTCTCAGATTGAAGTAATTAAGCCACCAATTTCATAGACTACTTATTTTTATTAAATTTTTTAGAAATAATCGATTTGAATTTTGACAAGCATCTAATAAAAAATTATTTTCTCTTATTCTTTGTACAAAATTATTAATATATACATAACGGCATAAATGTGAATGCTGAAGGGAATTATTAAATAGGCAAAGGATTATTGTAATCGACAGATTATACCTGTCATAGTCAAATACTTAATATTTTATTAACATTAATCATTTGCTGTAATTAGACATCTTTGATATGGCTACAAACATAAAAAATATGGCTTTAGCTTAATTTTTAATCTTTCTAAGACTTATTTTATTTTCTTAAAATCAAGAATTTTCTAAATACAAAATTCACTCAGCAAACATAAGCGTCTTCTGTTTTAATGAAATATGGAGAACTAGATTTTTATCACTAAATATGTTATTTTGAAGAGCTGAACATAACAAATGTTTAATACAAAAATATGACAACAAAAAATGTCATATCATCTCAATAACACCTTATAAAATTGTAATTTGCTTTAATAAAAATTAAGTGCAATATTAATATTCAAATTGTTAAACTTCATATTTACTATATAAATACATTTTGGCTGAACAAACCGTGCTTTTCAAACAAAACCTTCCATCACGTATGTGTTGAATACTTCCAAGAACGAAATTTACAACATGTTCTTCTTGATCGTTATAAAAAAAGAATGCTACTCACCAAAGTTTGATGACAAAAACATTTAAGTATTAACAAAAGAAATACTGACCGATTCAGAGCATTACGATCCTGCTATCTTTTTTATGAAACGATAACAACTTCTTTCCAAAAGCCAATAATCAAATCTTGCTCAATAATAATTTGTATTGATATCAATCAACTGCTCTACGGCGAGATCGTCTACTGCTCGATGTACGTTGGTGCGAGAGAGACAGAAGATCCAGTAGGTTGCCAAAATTCATATTCGGGCGCTTGCCTTTGAATTCTTGTTCCATAAATTCTACTAACTTTTAAACGTGCTTGCTAAAAATTCAAAATCTTTTTAGACAAATGAAGGCGCCATATTTAAAAAACGAACCGTTTTATAAATATCACTACTCTAAAATAGAACTGCGTTCTAACTGAAAACTCAGTATAGACTCAATTCCAGACTATACTAAACTGCCATGAATGGAGTATTTTTGCACCCATGTTAACTCAAAACTCACACTTCTTTTTAAAAACGTGTATGCTGATTACATCCTAACGAACAATTATGACATCTTCTCCTTTATCAATAGATGCGCATGACTATTCAAAACATTACGACTGCGCGGAATATCAAATACGGTAATAATAGCTTTCTCGACTAAATTCTAGCAACCTACGTAACGTGAAGTACATTATGTGATTGCCTAAAACTAAATTGTTACAATGTCTCATCATCCGGCGAATCCAAAAAAGGAAGGATATTTTCACGATCTCCCTCATAATCATAAGAGTTATCATCCGATCCGAATTTTTCCAGGCCCATATCTCGCTTGGTACGTTGAAAGGTTCTACGAAAGATTTAAACATAGCTTTCATTCTTCTGTATATTTTTCTAATCTGTATAAATGACTTTCCTTTATAGATCGTCAATAAGCAGACACCCGGCTAGAAGATCCCTTGCGTGAGCTCTCTACATCCGATATATCTTCCGAAAGTTATTGAGAAGCTTTTTTGCGCGATACCAAAAGACGTATTTTTCAACCAAGTCTGTGATAATTAATTCATTTTACGCAACGGATTCCCTTGTTCTCGCCACCTAAGCTTGTCGGCCTTATAATTAAGCCAATGCAGAATGACCAATCTAACATTTTGATCTTTATGTCCTTAAAAGCTTTTTCAGAGAGACTTACTGCCTCGGAATTAAATGCCTGCATTAGGCCTACCATAGGGAGTGCTTATCTTATTCTATTCAAAATTTGGGGTCCCATATTTCCTTCAAGAGCTTACTCTTACTGAAGACATAGGCCTTCCTGCTATATAAGATAATAAAAATATTGTTGAGCCGTTCGGCTCTACCAATTTGAGACGCGCTGCTCAGAATTGAGTCGTACACCTACCGTTTGATTTGAACCCTATAGCTCAACTAAAAGATGTTGCACGTCGGCAACTGTAAAAGTGTGTCGACAGTGTGACAACTCAATTTTTTAAGTCGCGCGTTCGTTCGAGCACGCTACTGCATATCGAGAAGACGGTTTCCTAAGTCGAGCTTGCGGCTGTACAGATTGAGCCGGATGTCTCCACGAATCGGGCCGCGCTTCATAGAGGGTGAACGCACGGCTAACTGTACATAATCGAGACTAAAAAAAGCACTCAGTCACCTTATGGTAAAAGAAAAATAGAAAAACCATTTTACTTACCTAAAATTTACGCAAAAGACCATGATTGCACAATTAAAAATGTATGTCTTCTGCAAAAATGTAAGATGAACTGTACATGCACACAATGATGCGAAACAAAGCGAACTGAATTATATTCCGCCCGCTCCCGACTGACAGAGCTGGTGAGGGTATATACGAGCGGGTGGGAGGATGATGGACGTGCAAGTGGAAATGTGGGATAGCTGTACAGAAATCATTGAAAGAAACTGAGCTGTAATCTCTCAGACGATAAGCCGACGACACAGGACTAAAATAAAAGTATAACTACTTGTCTTAATAAAGCATAATAATATAATAGTTGGAACAGTTTTAGAGAGAAGGGTAGAATATAAAGTATGCGAACAACTGCAAAGACCAAATTATGAAAGACCAGGCAAACGTAATTTTACATTTGATTTTTCAGTGCTCCACATTGGTCAGAAAGCGAGTTTTTTTTACCTGAAAATTTTGAATTTTTGCCGACTTGCTACTCCAAGCACTGTGGGGATCTTTAACGTTCACGACAACTCTCATACACGAGACCTACATTTTACCTCTCGCCCGAATGAAGGCGCATTATTGTGAACAATGCTCGTGTAACATTTTTCAAACGGTCTGTGTCGAGAATCGAACCGGGGACCTGGCCTTAGTAGTCGCTATTATGCCCAAGGCCCCGGGTTCAAATCCCGATACGGTCTGCATGAAACATGTTAGGCGAGCATTTTTCACAAAAATACACCCTCGTTCGGATGATAGGTAAAATGGAGGTCCCGTGTGTGAATGTTGTCACGCACGTTAAAGATCCCTACCCTGCTTGGAACAGCAAGGGTTCGGCAAAATTCAAAATTTCTAGGTAATAAAAACTCGCTTCGTGGCCAATGTAGTACCTTCGGGTGAAGCATTGGAAAAAAATTAAATGTAGGGGCCTTAGTAGTCACTCGCGTACCAACTAAGCTACGAAGCCGAATGAGGCAGGCAAACGTAATGACATGCTTCTTAGTTGTGAATAAAAAACAGTGAAGGTCTGCGTCAAACAAATCTAGAGGTTGTGACTAATAGGGAACGTAGGAGTGAGGGAGGAATGAAGGGAAAGGGGAGTGAAATTTTACCTATCAATCCACGATAACTCAGTCTATATACATTGGTTATTTATTTGAACAAAAACTTGGCATGAGCGATATTATTCAGATCCTAGTTGTGTAGATAGAAACTATATTTCCATTGCTATAATCTCATTATTACTAATTTTGTTAATCACAAATATATAGAGGAAAGGTCTTAGTCTTGAGGAATGTGTGTGTGTGTGTGTGCAGACCCCCCCCCGAATTCCTAAATAAAATGAAATATCTTAAGTTTTATTTGATATAAAATAAGTTGATTTACAGTTAAAATAAATTTGTTTTAATTTAATTATAAAGTTTAAATTTACCCAGTTATTACTATAAATGTAGAATACTTTTCTAATTTAAATAAAAATTTGAAATTTCCAGCATTTTGTTGTGAATGTTTCTAGCAATATAAATCGAGGTTCCTCAGTATAGATTAAAAAATATGTATAGTCCGTTCGCTTTAACTTTAGAATGACGTCAAATGTAGTGATGAACTGTTGACAACTGCATCTAAATAAATACATAGAATTACGCTTGAAAGATATTGTCATTTAACACGATAAAGGTTGGCAGGTCTGTGCGGTGTTGCCACAAATTCCTCTTGCTATTGTGAATATTCGTATATCTTTTATTAAACCCATTAGAATTTAAACCAGCATTGGCAATGTAGCATTTTATCTAGTTGTGGTGTCATCTTAAAGTTAAGACGAATGGACCATTCTTCCATACACAAGTGATTTTTTTAATGCCGCCAACGTGCAATGTCGCAAACAAAACCCGTCCAACCGTCTATCATCATTAGGTCTTCAGTCCTGGAACTGGTTAGACGCGTACCATAATTGTTTCCTATTCTGAACTAACCTACACATTTCCTTGAAATTTGCAGTCTGCATCTATCACTATCTGCTCTAGGTATACATCTACCTCTTTTTTCCTATCTCTGCTTGAAATATATCCCATACTATTTCTTCTATTTTTTTCCACAGATATTCTTGTTCCCCTACTATTTCTATAACCTATTTGTTATTAACTTTGTCTGCCCATGCTATCAACCTCATACATCTGAAACACGACATTTCAAAAGGCTGCTACCGTTTTTCTGTCTGCTTTTCAGACTGCCCGTATTTCATAGGCATACTGTGCTGTGCTCCACACATATGCTTTTAACAATTTTCTTCTTGTTCTATGTTTGTTGTCTTTCATCATAGGCGCTATTCTTTCTTGTTAGGTGCAGTTCGGTCCCCTTTCTATTGTTAAGTAGCCTGTGGCTGCCAAGATCCCCCAGCACTTGAACCTTTGCCGAATTAATAGCTTTCCAGGAAATCCTTTCACACAATTAACATTATTCGAGAATATTTTTCAACCAATACTTGTAGTTGCTTATAATAATCATCATTTTTAAGTACAGTTACTTACTTCGTCATTAATTTATTCATCTTGTGGCTGGTTGGATGCGTACCTCCCTTGATTTCTATTCTGAGCTAGCCTATACATTTCTCTGAAATTTCTACAGCCTACATCTTTCACTATCTGTGTGCAGTAGTCTAACCTAGATCTACCTTTACTTCTCTTTTTTCCTATCTCTGTTTCTAATATATTCCGCACAATTTCCTCATGCCGTAGTATGTGGCCTATCATTCTCTTTTCTATTTTTTACCGTTTTCCACATATTTCTTTCTTCCCCTGCCATTTTAGTACCTCTTTGTTCTTAACTTTGTCTGTCCATGATATCTTCATCATACGTCTGTAGCACCACATTTCAAAAGCTTCTACCTTTTTTTTGTCCGCTTCTCCTACTGCCCAGGCTTCACAGCCATACAGTGCTGTGCTCCACACATATGTTTTAAGTAATCTTTTCCTTGTTTCTATGTGTGTCCAACCGTCCAGCAGACGATAAATATCACGTTGCCACATAAGACATAAATTGTATTTTTAGACTTGTGTTTTTAGCACAGTTTTAGTTTTTTAGTAGCAAAACATTTCGACAACTAACCTAGCCTCAACACTATCTTCGCACACCATCAGAATACACATAAACCACAGTAGATCATATTTTTGTTAGTATCTAGTAAAATTTATCTAACAGTAGTCTAAACCTCAAAACAATGTCAATGTCAATTCTCAATTTTACGTGGCAACGTTGGGTCTTTCCTTGATATTTAGCCGCTCCTAACCGTCCAAGCATACAAAACAAAACACATCCTTTAAAGAAAGCTGACACACGCAAGTTGACTTCAGGCAAACTGCAGCGATTGTACATCGTTCTTTGTCAACGTGGCAACATCTGGTCTAGAACTAATTTCATTTTCAGAATTATTTCTTCACTAGAAGTCTGTATCTGAATTGAACTTTTTATTGCCTATCATTTTGTTTTCATTTGAATTTGGATAGTGGAGATATTAAACTGTAAGCTGTAAGCCTGTAAGTATATTTTTAATCATCAAAATTACGAAAATAAATAGATGATATACTTTTTGGAAACTTTTATTGTGCTTTCGTGCTGGTAGTTGTTGCTGATGTTTTCAGAAAAAGTATATTCTGCATTAAGTTCTGATATGATTAACAATTTGTAATAAAAAAATAGTTCAGTCCCTTACCAAAAATCCGTATGAGTGTATATTGTCTTCAACAACGTATTTTTATTTGAGATTTAATTTAATGAAACTGGTTAATAAATGGATATAAGGCAATATATGAAAAGATCGGCAGCAGTAGCAGATTCAGCGAAGCTAGAAGTGCCCTTACAAAAAAAAAGTCACGTCGAAGATGACACTATGGAAGGACAAATAAAAGCACGACAGAAGCGGAGGGGATGTCAAAAGTTTGGATAGTAACGAAAAAGACTTTTAGCAATGGATATTGGATGTTTAATTGAATCAAAAAAATTGATAACTTTGTGTGACTCTGAAAAATGTAATCTTATTTTAAATCCGCCAAATCCTGGGAAAAATTACGATTATAAAAAACATGTCCCCATAGGAAGTAAAAAACATTTTTGTTTTGAATGGTTCAACCAGTATCCTTGGATTGTATATTCTAAGAAGTTAAAGGGTGCACTTTGTATTCATTGTGATTTATTCAAGCCTGCGATAAAAAGCGGATTTCAAGGTTCATTATTTGTGCAGCATTCACGAAATATAAAGATTTCCAATAATCTGCTAAAAATCATGAAAAATCGGAATAACACAAAAAAGTATAATGACATCTAAAAATGTTATTGACATTTCTAATAAAAACTTAGCGTTAATTTGCAACTGATTCAGGCGGCAAATGATTTAATAATAAAAAAAGAATAAAGTTGCATTCTATTTTGTCAGCAATTGTTTTCTGTGGTACACACGACCTGCCACTTCGTAGAAAAGAATCAAATAATGGGAGATTTTATGATCTCTTAGAGTCTAGAGTTGATGTAGGAAATAAAATATTGTTTCGGGAAAGGAAAATATACATCTCATCACGTTCAAAATAAACTCATCAATATTTGTGGGTCTTTCATTCAAAAAGAAATAGTTGATGCTGTCAATGATAATGACACTATTGCTTTTTCATTGCTAGCCGATGAAACGGCTAATATTTCTGGTATTGAACTGTTGTCAATGGGAGTTCGTTTTGTGGGTAGGGATACGAATTGTTATCTGGCTGGGTTTCCCGTGAATAAAATAATATGCAACAATTTTTGTAACAATTGGGTTTGATTTTTTATTCGTCAGTTTCGAATGCATTAGAACATGTATACAGCAATTACAATCTAAGAATTAACATATATACAAGGGTGAAATATATACAAAGGTCTATAACGTGTTGTTCATCCCCTCCTTGCTGTTGCCGCAGGTGCTGCTCTCGGCGTCGTCGTCTGTTCTTCTCTGCCGTAGCGGCCCCCATGTAGCGCTGTGATGTCGGCGTCGGTGTCGGACGTCCTTGGGCTAGGAAAAGTGTCGGCGTCGTCGTGCTACCTCGGGCTCAGAACCGGGCCGAGGTCTTATTCGACGATGCCCCGGGCTAGGGGAAGCGCCAAGATCTTTCGGTGGTTCCTCATACTAGGAGAAACGCTAAGGTCTAGACTGTTTTTCTACTAGGCTAGGAAAAGCGCTAGATGATTGAATCCAGTGACGGTCGGGTAGAAATGCAGCTTGTTTTATACTTATTCTTGAGGATGGTGGGGCGACCTCAGCCAATCAACGTGCGCGATTTTTGTGTTGGGGGTTGTGGTCATCGTAAAAGGGGCGAGCCGTGGTAAGGTATATATGCAGATGTTGTGACCTTACATGTGATTTTCCAATGCTCCACCCGAAGGTACTATATTGGCCAGGAGGCGAGTTTTTTGTTGCCTGGAAATTTAGAATTCTGCCGAACCTTTGCCGTTCCAGGCAAAGTAGGGATCTTTAACGTGCGTGACAACACTCACACACGGGACCACCATTTAACCTCTCGTCCGAACGAGGGCGTAATTTTTGTGAAAAATGCTCACCTGCCATTTATCAAGCATTCGGCCGTGTCGGGACTCGAACCCAGGATCTTGGGATCCGTAGTCTTACGCTTACTACATTGATCCACGGCGACAGATGTTGTGACCGCGCGCCCTTCTTATAAAGATGTACATTGTCACGAGACAAGGTCGGTGACATTCCCCCCTTGAAGTGTATAGTGGGGAGGATGGAGTGGTATATATTGTTGGCAGCTGGCGGTGGTCGCTGTAGGACTAGTCGTAGGTCGTCTATATAAATTTTGGTTTCTAGTCCTCCTTCAATCTGCACCCAATAGTTTGTGGGGCCGGCTTATCTGAGGGTGGTGTGCGTGTCTATCCATTTTGCTTCGAACCTGGATCTAGTGGTTGGGTGTACCCTGTCCATTACTTGATCGCCCATTGTTAGTTGAATTGGCATTGATTCTTCGTCGGTGTATCTTCTTTTCAATCTTAGCTCTTTAGCGTGTATTCTGCGAATGCGTTGCTGGCGAGCTTCACCTTGGTTGTTTGCTGTAGCTACGCCCCAGTTTCCGGATCTTGACAGCTCGTAACCCAAAAGAGCTTGGCTCGACGGGGTCCCCGTGGCTACGTTTTTGCGTGTCCTTGTGGCTAACAGGATGTCGCAAATGGCGGTGTCCCATAACTCGGGTGGGTGACCTGTAGCGAATACTCTTAACATCTTTTTAGTTCTTGATTCCGTCTCTCGACGGGATTGGCTCGGGGGTGCCATTTTCAGATGACAATAATCCGACATTTTCGATGTATAATTTGCATCCTCATAGCATAAGAAATATTTCTTATGAAGATTACCTTAAATCTGTCAATGCAATTGATAATCGTTATCAAATATATAATTTTAATGCTCAAGCTCTCAGTTGATTTTATTTTTAGATTAATGAAAATGACTTGGAAATAAATGAAGACACATCAATGTTAAAGTTATTAGACCATTGTAAATTTTACCCTTCTGTGGACAAAGCCATCGAAATATCCGTTTGCTTACCGCCAACCAAGTGTACGATTTATCGATCGTTCAGTACTCGTCGTAGAGTGAAAACTTGGATTCGATTTGCAATTAGCGAAGATCGTTTAAATGGATTCTGTTTAATGAGTGCTCGCTGGAGTTTGTGAAAAAAATAAAACATTTATTGATAATGTAATCAATGAAGTCGGAAAAGACATCAGAAACTTAAAATTTACTTTTTCTCAATTCCAGGATTTGAATTAAGACTTAAGATATTATAGAATATGAATAAGGTGCTGACTTTAGTTACTGCTTACTGATATGCAGATTTTTTATTAAAAATTGGAGAACGAATCAATTATACAAGATTCATTTTTTATTATAAACATTCAAAATTGTATAACTTTTGAGCTATTGTGTATTAGTAATACAATTTTTAGCATCTGTTGCGTTATGTAGAAATGTATGTCATTTCTTTAATTATAAGATTTTTCTAGTTTCTTTCTTTGTATGATTGATGTTTTTTTAAATAGTTATGTTTTATTTGAACTCTGCGATTGTCAACTGTTACCTAATCGTTTAAATGTTTCTAAATCTTTTTTAAACTACTTATTGGTTTACTTTATATTACCTTATATTTACTTTCTCGCATGTTTTAAAAAAATTTTGACTTCATGTTTCAGTTTCGTATATAGCCAATGACAGTATAGATATATCATATGTGTAATGATAATACTTGCATTTCTCCCATATGATAATAGAAACGTTTCTAAAGAACAAATTCTTTCAACCTCCTGTCCTCCTCTGAACTCCTCCACAAAATATTATATGGGCATCTTTGGGAAAGGTCCGAATGTAACAATTGACTTTTATCCTGATAAATTTGTATAAAAGTAGATATTAATTAATGACAATTAACTAGTCATTGCTGAACGTTATAGCTGTGCTGGATTACTAAACTTTAGTTATAATAATAGTTATACGAATTGTAATACTTGTTCACCTTTCAATAAGAAGAATTTTTTTATTGGAGTTTTCGCATTTGAAAACTAGATTCATACCTTTGAGTTTATTCTTCTATAAATTGCTAAATGTTAATAGCCTTCCAGATCCCTGCGTTCAAACCTCTAGCACTGCTAGTTATAAGAATGTGTAATTAAAAGCAAATGCATAAACATACATTCATTCGCTTCTCAACAGATTAGCAATATACGGGCAAAGCTTGTAATGGGAAAACGGAATGCTTAAATCATATAGCACATAACTTGTAAATCCGCTTTGCATTTTATAGAGCTTCCTGAACTATCGGCTTTTACTATCGCAAAGCTTTTTGCAACCAAATCCCTGCAGAGGATCATCAGGATTTGGTTATGAATTAACCATAAAGGATAATTACACAACCGACGGATTAACTTAGGTATTGATTTTTTGCTAATTGTTAGTAAAGTGGATTAAGGGTGTGTTAGGGCAGCGTCTTCTAATCGTTTTAATTTGGCCTTAAGCTAGATTACGTAAACCTTTTTAGGATTTAGGGGTTGCGCATAAATATGGCAGGTTGATTACAGTTTTAGGACACAGTAGATTAAATTTCTCTGCAAGAAACTACATGTATTTTGATTCATAATCATGCACAGTGAATATTATCTATCATAAGCTTTATCAATAAATATCCTTCCTTTTGAAGTATAGCTCTTAAGTGATGTTTACCTAATACCCACCCACACCCGCATATTTGCTTGAGGTGTACCATTTTTAATTTGAGAAAAGCTATGGATTTTTAATTTACATTTGGACTGCAAAACAGTTTAGTAATGTTATTTAGTATTCTTGGCATTTTTGTCAGTCATATCTGCTAGTATCAAGTTTTTGACTTATGTCAGTTATAGACAGATAGCTGTATGGTTGTGTCAATGATCTAGATTTGTAAATTTTCCAGTTGTCGTTATAAGTCTCAGTGGTATAATTGGAAGACGCATGGTTCGCGAAAGACTAAGATACAGATTCAATTCCTGTCCGGGACCATATATTTTCTATCCTTCAATTACTAGCTCGATTTGAAATGATAAGTCTAAGTTATTATTTCATCTTATTAACTATATATATATATATATATATATATATATATATATATATATATATATATAATATATATATATATATAATATATATAAATATATATCTACATTGCTGTGATACTGGCTTTTTGACCTATATACACTACCAGAATTTGATGCCCCAAAACTCTATCAAAATACTTTATCAATTGTCCTCTCTTTGATTAACAAATTCCCCGATGAATATGCCTCGACTAGCTCTGCTTGTAGACACCTATCAACAATAATCACAAAATGACACACCTACAAACCTGGTGTTAATTCTCATATGTTCAGTATAAGTTTGCAATACCTTTCTTTAAAATTCAGTAAAGAAAGAAACTTTAGGTTAAACATAAATTTATCTTCTCTTTAGTTACTTTCAAACTTATAACAAAGTATTTACAGCAAATTGTGAAGCTATAGGCTCTATAAAATTATCAATAGTGGTGTATCTCGAACCAAGCAAGAATTAATGATTCAGAAAGTTTAATGTTAATATGTTTTGGGAATTACTATGCATAAAATAATTATTTTTCTTTTACTAGAAATGTTTTGTTTGCTTGCACGGTTTCTCTTCGAATCTTTAGCCGTTATAACTTGTTTATCAACAGCACTTTCCTATCTTATGCTATACCTTTGCAAGGTTAACCAATGTTAAAGTTTTATACTAAACTATACTAAATTATGTACACTTTATGCAATTAAACAATTCACCCTTTTAAATAATTGATTTTCACTATATACTGAATCTAAAAACCTTCGGATTAATAAACCTAGAATCTACTTATTTAAGGTGCAAGTCTTTACACTACACTTTACACGGAACTACATTTCCTACCTAATGTTTGTAATTAATATTTACAGTTATGTTCCAACGACGCAAAATTAACCCTAAAGTTTATTGTAAATTGTAAATTCCTATACTATCGTTTTGAAAAACGCTTTAAATTTTAATTGACTTGTATATTCATGGGGTACCCTGTCATAAATAATTAACTGACTTCTTTAACATCCATTATAACCTACAAGTCCACAGAAATAGATATATATATATATAGTGTGTGTGTGTGTGTGTGTGTGTGTGTGTGTGTGTGTGTGTCTATATATATATATATATATATATATATAAAATATATATATCGTTACAATAACCCGATGTCCCCCTTTTTATCTCAAAAAAATTATTTTTTTTTTAATTTTTAATTGTAATGCCTCGGCTAGCTCAGTTTTAACCACGCACGGAGCTTGCAACAATACGACAACAAAGAATTCTTAATCTCTCTTTTTATCTCTACTTCCTATGTATTTGAGCTAAACACAACTAACCACAATTTATATAATGTTCTCAATATATACAATGTACAAAGCGTTTATAATGTTGTTGAATAGAACCCCTTTTATAAAATTGATTTAATTTCTCTCAAAAATTATAACTCTCTTTAATTGATCATAAAGCCAGCAACAATTACCCTTTTTATTGTTACTAGAAGCCCTATGAACGGTCATCAGTCTTCCTTAAAGTTCTATGTAAATTATAACGTATGCCAAAACAATTTTTGTTGACCCTCACATAAATTTTCGTGAATACAATATTTTTAAATATTCAGCAATAAATTTATCAATGCAACAAAACATTTATAATGGCAAACCTATTGTGCTTTTTTGGCGTGTCTCGTTCCCCCAATTCAGACCAGTTTCTGCTCCAGTTATTTCCGGGTATATCTTCTCTTGCTTCACGTATATTTCTTATTTGCTGATTTAGCTTTAGTTTATAGTTATGCTTTGAGTTACCCAAATAGGATTTAGAAATTCTACGCCAGGTGGATTCTTCAAGTATTTATTTAAATACTCCAGGTCGGATCCAGAAATTGTTTGGACATGCTTGTTCAACTTCTCCAGGTCGGATCCAAAAATTGTTTGGACATGCTTGTTCAACTTCTCCAGGTCGGATCCAGAAATTTTTGGGAGTCCATTGTTAATATAAATTTTAAAACCTATTTAAAGCAATCTTTTATAACTTACGTTTTTGAGGATTAAACGATGAACCTTGTTTAATTATTCAACTATTAACTATCGCCACATTTATAATATTAATTATTAAACCACTTGCAATTATATCACGTAAATATTTTATATCAGGTGATGTGGACCGTGCTCTCATTAGAGTCAAACTGATTTGTTTATTTAATCCTGTAGTATTTAAAGAAAACCTCTATCTGTTTGTAATTGGTAGGTCAAACGCATCATTCTTTGATTACCGCCTTGTACCTTGCTTTTCACATGCAGGCTTGGGTATTCCTATGAAATTCCAATGTATAACGAAGTCGAGACGCTCTTCATTGCACGTAGGATTTCAAGTTATTTGTATAAATTAGTTGAAATTTAACATTTTTTATGGTCATTTAAATCACGTACGATTTGTATATATAGGAAATTTATTAAACTTTGCCTTATCCTCATGCTGTTATTATTTTCAAATTATCCAGGTGTTAGATTTTCATACTTTTGGTCACTTAGCTTTGTATTTATTAATGTACGAAATTATATGCGTTTATCTGTTTTACGCTTTGAGAAATCTGCTCGTTTAAATGGAATTCCTTGTATAATAATGATGCACTACTCACGCGTATTGTTTTATAGCTTCTGTCCATGTGGTTTTATAACTTGCAAGGTTGTTTATTTAGTTGAATCTTTACGAATACTCTTCCTTTCTTTGAATATAATTATAATCATAGTTTATATACAGGGCGTTGGTATTTGCCTTTTTGCCTAATCGTCAAATTTCGCATTTTTCCTTGGTAAAATGTCTAGTTTTCTGGACTCTCATGATGTTTATATAAAGTGTACTATCCTAGCAACCCTAAATATCCCTAAATAACCCCATTCATAGCAATAAATATATATATAAATATATATAATGGTATTCTTTTTGTAGGTTTTAGGTCTTCTTGATTAATGAGTACTCCTTTTTATAAATCTAAGCTTTCAAATATATTCAATCCTTTGTCAAAGATACTAAAATATACAGAAAACCTACAAAAAGAATACCATTTTATGTAGAAATTAAAGTCGTTATCTTTATAAAGAATATATATTTATATAATATTGCTGTAACAACGACCGCTCGTTGGAGCGCGGCAAAAGGAGTGCTTTAATCCCCTCTCTTTGGGGTTGGAGCTAGAAGAGTGCTGTGACAACGGTACAGCAATGGGAAATTTTAAATTATTATCTTTCCTTCTTTTTTCTTTGCCTGGCTAATTCAAATGAAATTATACTGTGCAATTTACAAAACGAAATAAAACACAGCAATCTCAAGAAAACATCTATACATTCAAAAATGTTTTTCATTCATACAAAACAGTTTATAAATCAATTCACAGTTCCAGTTCATACCAAAAATAATTAAAATTTTTACCTAATCTTGGCTAACAGATACACCATACTTTTCTATTAAGAAGTGAATGATTTACCCATCCTTTATTACCACGCTTGTAATGATAATTGGCCAATAATCTCTGACAGATAATCTCTTTAGTAAAAATCAAAATACCTCGAACTTTGACCTCGAAATTTGCTGTAAATTATCTTTACAATAATATAAAATGAGAACTTATTCTATTTTAAATTCAAAATACTTAAATAATTTTATCAATTATAAACAAAAAAATCTAAAATATTATACTTGCAATGGTAAAATAACGCTTATAAAATCTCATCTTTAACGTAATTAAGAGTATTAAAACTTCCCATTTCCATCTTAAATCTTTATCAAAAAGTGCATCTTTTATTTTTAATTAATTAACTTTAGTGTAGTTCTTGTGTCGAAGAATGTTCAATCTTTATAATATTTTTAAAAAACCAATGATGTTTTATCAAATAATTACATTTGATAAATTGTATGTTTGCAACTATTCAAATTTATAAGGTTTCATATTTATGCAAAGTTCTACGGTACTTATTGCCTATCGTAATATTATAAATTGCTGGAACTTATGCGTTCAAATCTTTACTCAAAGTTACATACTGTTTTGTTTAAGAGAAAATGCCAACGGCGAATCAATCGTTCTAATCAAATTTTGGCTTATATATAAATTATCTCAATATGTTACCGTTGGAGATTCTTCCGTGTCCATCTAGATAATTAATCACCTTCGTGATGTAATATTGCCGCAAATGGCGCGTTTTAATGTTCTAAAGAACTCAAGCTATGATTTATGTATACAGTAAAAGTACTACTTATCTTCTTTTAACCTACGACATTAATGGTCGCGCCTTATCCATCTTATAGTAATACCAGAATGCCACAAATTATTTCTTATCTATTTCGGTTTTATTTTTTTGCATTTTTAATAGCCGCGCGAGTACCTCGAACTGGAGAATTTTATTCATAAATGATTTATACAATATTTTTTAGTATTTGATGACGAATTTGTCTTTAGTAATCACAAAGGTTCTAGAATTTAGGCTCCATTTAAAACCCTTAAAATGATGTTAAATGATATATCAACACACGCGGAAGTCAATTTAGTTAATGAAGGGTTTGTCCTTAGCTTTTGTAAATGCAACAAATTGACATTCCACCAATAAACAGGGTAGTTATTGAAAATTACAATTTATGCTCGTGATCTCACAGATAGGTGATGTGAATTGGCACCTAAAGTCTTACGATTTGACTCTGTTAGACTTTTTCTTCAGAGTTATTTTAAAGATAGGGTATCATGAAAAACTACGTATATTTGAGAACCTTCAAGAAAAATTAGACAAATCGTTACAGAAATTTTCTAAAAGTTGCGTAAATGTGCATAGAAAATTTCAAATAAAGTATGAACATGCGCTGAGACAGTCAGAGTGTCATTTGTCCGATGTTTTGTTGTTACATGCATAACCTCCACGTCTCTACTTTTAAATAAAGCAAAAAAATCGTTAACATTCAAACAAGAAATATATTTATAAAATTGGTACATTATGGGAAACCCCCTTCAGTTGTACTAGCCACAACTTTATCTGCGGAACTTAACGTACAAGTTTAAAAAAAACATTAGAGTTTGCAAGTAGTGCAGCAGGGATTAAATGCATGAGCATTCTCTTTGGTGCCTTAATCTACTTAATAAGCTTTCAAAGCCTTTAATAAAGTTTAAAGTGCATTGTGGAATTTTCAGACGTACTCAACAGCTTTATAAAGTTTCACCCAACTCCATTAATTATATAACGCTAAAGTACTGCTCAGTGGATTTACAACTAACTTAGAACAATTTGCTTAAATGTCCTGGTTTCTACACAAGATTGCAACATTATTTAATTTAGAATCTTGACGTTTTGCGTTCGGTTTCTTTTATAAGTATAAGGGATGTTTTTACATTAATAGTAATAATTTTAAATAGCAACGTAGTAGATAAGCTACCTTC
Organism: Platerodrilus igneus; assembly: GCA_036346225.1. Taxonomy (NCBI): domain Eukaryota; kingdom Metazoa; phylum Arthropoda; class Insecta; order Coleoptera; family Lycidae; genus Platerodrilus; species Platerodrilus igneus. The sequence goes on from JARFIW010000099.1 coordinate 1,506,596, forward strand.
GTTCTAAAACAAAACGCTCATGTTTACATGTATTCTCCCACAAAAAATGTAAGATCGATATTTGGTCTTGTTTGTACCCTTTAAGTTCATTTGTTCCAGGACCACTTGACGTCATCATGATTAATCTTATACTTCTCAAATTCAAACCCACACCATTTCCACCCTACCCTCGTCTTGACCAGTGGGAGAGCTTAAAAAGCATTTGATAGAATAATATACCTTCCTTTTTAATTTTAATGTAAGACCACTGGCAATACTTAGTTACAACTCCGCAACCCCAATTTTCCAACTTCTTATTTATAAATACCTTCTAACGTGAAATCATAACATTGATCTAGTTTTTTCTTTTAGAGATATACCTAAGAACAATTTTGGACAAATAACCAAGCAATTTTGACGTGACGAAACAATTTGGATGTACGTCCATATTAATTCGACATGTCGAAAATTGCTTCGTCGGGTCCAAACTGCGTGGTTATATGTCCAAAATTGTTTTTCATTTATATCTCTAAAAGAAAAACTATATCAATCTTATGCTTTACACGTTGGAAGATCTTCATAAATAAAAAGTTAGAAAATTAGGGTTGCGTGGTTGTAACAAAGTAGAGAGTGGTTTTAAACTAAAATTAAAGAGAGTGTGTATTATTCTATTAAATGTTTTTTAGCTCTCCTCTCCGTTGAGACGAGAATACTGTGAAAGTGGTGTAGGTTTAGACTTTGAATTTAAAATGTGAAAGATTAATCATGATGAAGTCCTGGAACAAATGACCTTGAAGTATACGAAAATTACAGAAATCGATCTTAGATTTTCTTTTGGGAAAAAACCTCTAAAAACGAGCAATTTTGTTTTAGAACGAAAGTAGCTCATCTACTAAGTGTAAAGAAACGCCGGTTGCACGCTAAACTGTTGTTAAGATTGTAACATGTCAATTTACCGTTGCTTTGCCATGTTTCATTGAGGCCCCACTTCCTTCCTTATACAAGTATTTCTTCATTTTAATTTTATATTAATACCGTTAACAATCACAAGTTAGTTTTGATTTGTGTAACATTTCCCTTTAGTATTATTAAATAATACACTCTATACATCCATCCTTAGTTTTAATTTAATATTCTTCCTTTTGTATAAATAATATAAATAATTATAATCAGATGTAATTTTCTAATTGGTAAACCTTTGAATAATGTCCATAAATGCACAACTGGTGTATATATGAATCTGTCATATAGAATGGTTTCCGTGTTTGTCCCTCTCTCAAAATGTGTAGTTATCTTCAAAACCAGAATAAATTCTCGTGCTTTTGAAATCTCACTTCCTTTTGTGCACATGCCGTTTCCTGGTTAAGATGTCCTTTCTAAGGCCATGATGTCGTACCTGGTATATAAAAGGTGCTTTTTTCTTTTATTTTTCTTAACATACATAAATATCGTTTCAGAATACTAGCAAAATACCTATAGAGAAAGTCTACCTAAATAACCTATTCAAAATATTTATAAATGGTTAGCTGATTAAAGATATAACTATTAGACGGTTTTTCGTGGCGTATTACAATACTTTATTTTTATAACACGTTTATTTTCTAGGGTCTTCCGTATCAGAATTCATGTTGCCGTTATTTACCTTATAAAATAAATTAAATGCTCCGTTAACAAAACATATGGTTGTGGAACAAAAAGATTGGCTCTTACAAATTTGAAGTTTGAGGTTAACAACCAAAATAAACAACGCTGGTGTTCGTCTCAACAAACCGTAAGAGGATCCTATAGTTCTGAACAAGCCGTAAGCTCAATGCTTAAGTATACGTTTGCTTTCATATATCTTGAATACAGGTATGGGTCTATCTTATTTACTTTTGCCATAGAACGATGTGCATGCGTTGCATTTTAAATCTCAATTATCTAGAAAAATAATACTTGTAAAATATAGTCATAACTTTATTTACCGATTACCTTAACTAATTTAATATTATCTTTGCTTTCCTATATAACCTTATGGTTTGTAAACAGAAAAGCTTTCATAAAACCTTTTTTGTGGATTTTGAGGTTATCTTTAATTTAAATGTTCAATTCAATTTTCTTAACTAATGTTAAACACAACAAAATGTATTTATGATTTCCTTTTATTTAGAACGTTAATTTGAAATTGTGTCTAAGCACAATAATAATTTTAGAATTTCTAATTTCTTATCTGGTAGAGTCTAAGACAAAAATTTTAAATTATGAAAGTGTATATATATATAAACTACACTTAGTGTTTTTGTCGCATAAAAATTTGGTTGTAAGAAAATAACGGTATATATTTAATTTTTTATTAAAGTTATTAACAAGAGACGTCAATATATAAGTTGTATTAAGATATTTTCTTTTGTCGTGTTCTAAATTGCATCCCTATAACTTGTCTCGATAAAATTTAACTTTGTTCTCTAAACCCCTGAGATACAGTCTTTTGCAATCTACCGCAGCCACAAACGGTCGATGCTAGTCCCGCCAGAGTTTTGTTTAGATTCTATTGTACACCCATTCCTACCTGTAAAAAGGAAGGGTGCAAGATGGAAGGAAAATAGCACGAACAAACACAGAAAGCTTGATTCATTAAATTACGTTTCCACTGAGGCGGCAATGAGCAATACGTAACATACTACACGTGTAATTTTGTTGCTAGATACTGCCGTGCGCTTTCATACCTTGTTACTAGTTGAATGTCGCCCAATAATCTGTTAGCAGTAATCACTTGCTACTTTTTGTTGCTTGTAGCATATGGCAAAGATATTTCAAGTTATTCAACACCCGTTTGCCAGTAGTATGCGTCATGCCATCATAAGTAGTGGTAGCGGCTGCTTATTTGATCGTCGCAAATAGCAATCAAAGAAAAAATTGGAGGAAGTTTAGGTTGTGGATCAGAGATTTATTTGTTAAAAGTAATGAAAATCGTAAAGAATCAAATATACAATTACAGACAACCACGCGCACGAAGAGTAGTGGAGAATATTTTCGGACTATTAGCAACGGTTGTTCGTGAGTTGTTACGTGCTGAATTGACGTTAGGTATCTGAATTAATTTTACTCTACCATGGATGCAATGGTAGAACAGTTAATTAGGGCACCGGCTAGCTTTCGGTAATGCGCGATGGGTTGTGTTAACGCAAATGTAAAATTCTTAAGGGTATACAAGTTATAACCCCTTCACTAAATAGCTATACGTTTGCCTTGAAAAATCGTCGAACTCCTTGTTTACATAAAGCCTTTGAGCGCCAATCCATGTAGATAAAACCCCAATTAAATCCTACCCGGAAGGTGCGTGTTTCCAGAGACCGGTTTAGTGGTTATTATTGCAGTAGGAGTTGATGGAGCGTCGTTTACAGATTTCTCATCTTCCTCTACTGGTTTAAAATAATCACAAATAATAAAAAAAGCTGCATGTTTTGTTTACCTAACATATATTATCAAACATTACTATCACACCAAATAATGACATAACAAAACTAAGATCTACCTTTAATTGGCCAAATACGTGTGTAACTAAAAAGAACAACTTAAAACTTTAGTTATAGACATTCAACCAATTTAATTTTTACGAATGAATTATACAGATATAATTATGAACTTTTACGTATGAAAATTTCTGGGGTTACAATACGCTTTCAAATAAGCACACACTTTAATAATAAGTTTTACACGTTCTTATTATTACCAACAATCACAATTATTAAATACAAAAGAGCATGTAATGTTTAGAAAGCGACAAGCAAAAATTCTGTAGACTTACAGCTTTTTTATTTCTCTTTTACAAAACTCCAGCAATTTTCTTTTGCAGGCATGGTTACAAGTAAATTAATTACTACAACTTAGGTGTTGAATAAAAGCTGCCAATACAGGCCATGTTTGCGTTTAACCGGTATTTTTATATCAACGCTTTTACTTGCGTTGGAAACTCGTTTTTAACATTCCCGGGGTTTAGTGCTGTCACTTTAATTACCCAATAATCAACCTTGTCCCGCACGGTGTGTCATTCGAATTCAACGCTCTGCGCTGATCTCTGCTCTTGAATAACTGAAGATGAATGCTTGCTTTATCATCCGTGGGTTTTAAAAAGTTTGAACATCCCAAGGTTATTTCACAATTTATCGTTCTCTCGTGGTAGTGCGTCTAAACTGCTCGATTTTGAAGGCGTCGTTCTGCTTATGTAAACGGTCATATTGTTTTCACGCTTTTACATTTGATATCAAATCTCTATTTCCAAAACATTTTTATGACTGTCTTATGAGTATATGGTTACTGGAGGTGTATTTTTCCACCTTAGAAATTGATACACAAGATGGAGCGGTTAATCTAGGATCGTGGAGGACTGTAGCCGAAGATGACACGGATATGGTGAATTTATGGCACAAACTAATAGAATCAGATAAAGATGCAAAAGACGTCCGAGATGAATTCGCAAGGTGTTTTGTGTTCAAAAGGAGGAAAATTACTTTGTCAGATAAATAAATACAGACTTCTACACTGCACACCAGTATTGTATCCAAAATAAGTGTATTTATCTGCGTTACTATTGTATGCTTTATTTATTCTTACCACACACGAGTATGAAAAGTAAAAGGTCAATTCAAGAAAAGTTTTTAATTTTAATTTATTAGAATCTAAATTAGAAAACACTTTTCTATGCAAGCTGTAAATACAGCCTATAATAATTGCATGTAAGTTCTTTAGTAAAGATTTTCAATAAATCATTTAACACAATCAACATTAGTTGAGAATATTGCAAAACCAACACCTGTAGTTGTTTATAATAATCATCAGGTTTAAGTACTATTAATTTGTTCGGCATTAGGTTTTTCGGCTTGAAGCTGGTTGGACGGGTACCTCCATTGATTTCTATTCTGAGCTAGCCTACACATTTCCTCGAATTCCCACTACTTAGATACAGCTGTTCCCTTTCTCTTGTTTTTTATATATATTCCCTGTATCACAGATATTCAGTGGTATGTGAAGGGAGTTAAGCAACCTGCGGTTACTAAAATCCCCAAAACTTAGACATTTGCCAAATTAATAGTTCTCCTATAAATCCTTTTACGCAATCAACATTAGTTGAGAATATTGCAAAAATCAATACCTTTAGTTGTTTATGATAGTCTTCAGATTTAAGTACAATTATTTTTTTCGTCATTAGGTTTTCCGTCTTGGAACTGATTGGGCGCGTATCTCCATTAATTTCAATTCTGAGGTAGGCTACAAGTTTCCCTGAAGTTCTCACAGCCTTATTTGACTTGTGCAATATGTTACGTTTTTTTTTGTGGCCCACGTTGGGCGCCAAAAATCTATGTGACGTTTTTTTCGTGGCCCCACGTTGGGCGTTAAAAATCTATGCGACGTTGTTATCGGGGCAGCCACGTTGGGCGCCAAATTTATGCTACGCAACACAAAGAAAGTCAAAGAATGACCGGGCTCAATCGGAGAGTAGGGGGGTTGCAGAAAGCAGACTGACCTATGATGTATGCGGCGATAAGGAGTTAGTAACAGTACCTGCAATAAAAAAAATTAGAATAGCAAACCTGCAATAAAAGATTAGTCCTGCAAACCTGAAATAAAGAAAAGAATAGCAGCAATGCAAAGTCTAAGTTATTCAGTACTTTGTAGAATGTAAATAAAACTGTTTAGATAAACTATATAATATAACAACGGTAAAAGCAATACAAAATTTTAGTACAAAGTGAGGTAATATTGGGAGTAGCAGAAACGTTTCCTCACACACCAATTAAACATAAATCAGATAAAATGTTGACAAAAGATAAATAGATAAGACACAATTGGTATGAGTAATTCAGTTGTATTGATTTTTCTTTCATTATTTTTCTATGTCTTTAAAATAGCATGCAAGTCTATTGTAAAGGTATCAGAACCACAAAGATATGGTAAAGCAACGGATAGATATTTAAAGTAATAATCAGTAGGAAATAGTTCAACTTACAAAAGTCCTTCAGCAACGCTTCCTTGCAACTGAAGTGTGGGATTCAACGATGTCCTGCACTAACGAAGCACTTCACCCTTGACTGTGAGGGTGTTGATGGAATTTCTTACACTTTACACTAATCACACCTACGTATTTCACTGGTGTTAGCAGCAGACATTATCACGCGTCGGAACTATGTAGCCTTGATAAATTCTATTTCCTAAGACAATAATTTCGAAATATTCCGCAGCACTGGTTCAATTCCAACTGGGACCAGATGCACACTATGTTCATAAACATCCCAACAAGCAGTGAGAAACTTCAAACAATACCTTTGTAAGCCGGTAATCTGCCATATTTCGCAAATAACGAAATTTGCGCAAGTAATGATCCCTTTCAGATTCTTTATTGTTAGAAAATTCAGAAACTATAGTATCACTGTATTTAAATAATCCAAAGTATCCGCTACTCTGCGAAGGAAAGGACCGCGAAACTAGATTGCACACACAGTTTAAAAATAAAGACAAATCAACTAAAAACACAATCAATAAAGCAACGCGTATCGCTAAGTCAATGTTCCGTAAAACAAGCACGTGCGGTCGAGTAAATCACGTTCGACTATATCGCATCTTTCTTCAATGTCATCTGAAAGGGTGTACAGGGGGGTCTAGTCCATAAGTTAAATGACAACTGTATTTTGAGCATTAAATTCTCAAAAAATTTAAGGTTCATTTTGCACTTTTTTATACCAAGCATTGAAATTCCCATAACAGTCCTAAAAATTCTTATAGCATACATCTTTGATCTTAACCCAATAAAATCTGCCATAAATCGCCAATTATTTTCGTCTTTTATCACCACCAATACTTTTTTGTTAATTAGCGGAATTCCATAAATGTTGTTGGAAGGATAGTCGGAAGTATCGAAGCGTTGTTGAGCGTCCCGCTTCATAGTTTAATAAGGATCCTGATTTATTATTTTATAAATTAGACTTTCTGTATCTGTATAAAGAACTCTGCACCCATTGCCAAAGGCTGCGTTCATATATCCATAATGAAAATCGTAGATTGTCAACCTGGCTATGTCGAGAGTACACATACCAACATATAAAAGTTTACTAAAATATATTTCCGATTTGAGAAGCTCCACTGCCACAAGGTTTTCATCGAAGATTGTGACATTTTTGAATAATGGGCCGAATATCCAGTCTTCGGCTACATATCCACCATCCCAGTTTTGCACAAGTTTTACTTTAGAATTTTTGCGATATTCTCCATCATTTTCCCAAAGACCACACTATTCATTAGCTTGAACAAATTCTTCTTACATTCATTCCTTGCTCGTTTCCAAAATTCAGTATTGAGATCAATGAAAGATTTTAGCCAACAGCTTTGTTTAAATTTTAGTACTCGATGAATTCTTGCTAATTTAAGTCCATTTTCCAAAGCTTGCTTCAGATTTCTATAATGGATCATATATTTTCTTTTATCATTTAGTGTAGCCATTAATTTAGTACTTTGAGTTTTTGATACAGGCGGTTTTCCAGTCTTCGGATCAATGTGTTCCGGACAGAATGAGATGTCTTTATGTAAATCATGAATAGATTTCGGATACTCCAAATCCATCTCCAAGATATAGTCATCATTCGCATTATCAGAAACCGATGTCACGTCGGTGTTGATGTCCACCCATTCAAATCCTCCATAGGGCAAGGATTGGCTCATCACCCATCTATATTGATTATTAACGTCATAGTACGTAAGATACACATCGGGGTTGAAAGAATCATACGTTGGTAAATATTTATTGTTCACTGATGCACGCCGTTCCAAACACACTTAACTAAGTCCTACTCGTATACCCTTCTCAATGAACAAGAGTTGATCAATATCAGTTAATAACTCAAGTTCCTAGCGTGTATGCTTCAACATTCCATCCCAAGTGTATCCTGAAAGGGTGTAGTAGTGGGCGGGGTCTAGTCCATAAGTTAAATGACAACTTGTCCAAAATTGTTCAAATACTTCAGCCAATAGTATCACATCGGTCTTGAGGTATAAGTCATAGTACTTCCCCAGGTTTTGGATATTAAATGCTACCCACACTTTTTGTGCATGCGCATACTGCTTCTTAGTAATTCCTCTACCTTCCATCATGTTGTAAAACTCTTGTTGACTAGGTAGTGAATTGTAACCCAGATTTTAAAAACGAATCGATAAAATCATAAGGGTATACACTTTTTTTAGTTAGTAATTCAAACTTGTCATTTGTCAATCCAGAAAATTCATTCTTTAATAACGGATATTTAGATATGAAACCAATGTTTCTAAGGATGAGCTCATATAGAGGAAGTTATCGATGAATCTATAGTTGACAGGTTTCCAAGAAAACATTTAGGCATTGAATGACTGTATGGACCGAGTGCCACAGTCATAAAGACTGCTCAACACATTTGGGTGATCATTATATTAGACCTTCCACCTGGTAGAGTAGAACAGACATAAAAATATTGTGTTTATTATCAATCTTTATAAACTTTATAAATAGTTATTGCGATCATATTTGAGTGCAAGGTAGTACAGTGCATTAACGTTTACCCCATAGCCTACTTGCCAAGCTTTAGACGTCGAGATGGAACTATGCCGCGATCGCCATAGACCCAGCGTTCGTCAGAGGCACACAATGGACTACCATGCACATAAAAACCAAATCAACGTAGTAAATATCATTTAATACGTATATGAATCATGGCTATTAATATTAATAAATAATAAAGTTTAATGTAATCATATGAGCATTTTTTATAATAATAATCTATTCCCAATTTGTAGACCTCTACAGGGAATCTGGCGGGAGGAGAACTTTGCCATTAAAGCGCCCGCAATCAGACTTTAATCTGACAACGCAAATCAGAGAATAGCTTAATATTATAAACAAATACTCCCAACTTCCAACCCCGATGTGTATCTTGTATACTATGATGTTAATAATCAATATAGATAGGTGATGATCCAGCCCTTGCCCTATGGAGGATTTGAATGGGTGGACATCAACATCGGCGTGACATCGGTTTCTGATAATGAGAGTGATGGCTATATCTTGGAGGTGGATTTGGAGTATCCGGAATCTATTCATGATATACATAAAGATATCTCATCTCAACCGGGATGGTGGATATGGAGCCGGAGCCTGGATATCCGGCCCGTTATTCAAAAATGTCACAATCTTCGATCAAAATCTTGTGGCAGTGGAACTTCTCAAATCGGAAATATATTTTAATAAACCTCTATATGTTTGTATGTGTATCCTCGATATAGCCAAGTTGACAATCTACGATTTTCACTATGGATATATGAACGCAGCCTTTGGAGATGGATGCTGAGATCTTTACACAGATACGAATAGTCTAATTTATAAAATAATAAATCAGGATCCTTATGAAACTATGAAGCGGGACTGTCAGCAACGCTTCAATACTTCCGACCATCCTTCCAACAACATTTATGAAATTCCGCTAATTAACAAAAAAGTATTGTGAGTGATGAAAGACGAAAATAATGGGTGATTTATGACAGATTTTATTGGGTTATGATCAAAGATGTATGCTATAAGAATTTTTAATACTGTTATGGGGATTTCGTTGCTTGGTATAAAAAAGTGAAAAATGAACCTTAGATTTTTTTAGAATTTAATGCTCAAAATACATAGGAAAACTGTTTTTTTTTGTTAGGAATGAGTGGTTTTGCGCTAGTACGCCCCTTGCATATCTACTGATAGTCATCAAATTTAAGTACAATAATTTTTTTTTTAGTTATTAGGTTTTCAGTCTTGGAACTAATTGGACGCGTATCTCCATTAATTTCAATTCTGAGGTAGCCTACAGATTTCCCTGAAGTTCCCACAGCCTTATTTGACTTGTGCAATAGTCTACCCTAGGTCTACCTCTATCTCTTCTTTTTCCTTTCTCTGCTTCTAATATATGCCGTACTAACTCCATTATGCCTTAATATGTGACCTATTATCTAATCTCTTCTATTTTTTACTGTTTTCCATATATTTTTTTCTTCCCTTACCATTTCTAGAACCTCTTTGTTCATAACTTTGTCTTCATCATACATTTGTAGCATCTTATTTAAAAGGCTTCTACCTTTTTCTGTCCGCTTCTCCTACACAGCCGTACAGTGCTGTGCTCCACACATATGCTTTTAGCAATCTTTTCCTTGTTTTCTATGTTTGTTGTCTTTGTACACGGTGTTGCTTTTTCTTGCTAAATACTACTCGGTCTTGTACTAAACTTTGTTTTATATCTTTTGCACTTTTTCCATCTTGCGCTATTTGGCTTCATAGGGAGCAGAAATCCATAACCTATTGTAAGTTCTCGTTTTCTATTTATATTCTAGTTTTTGATTTATTTCTCCTCCTTTACATACTAGCACTTTAGTTTTAATTTTCATGCCGTATCTCTCTGTTAGAACTGTTTCTATTTCATTAAGAGCTGCTTCTAACTCTTCTTTGCTAGATGCTAATAACGCTACATCATTTGCAAAATCTATGCATATGAATCTTTTTGTCCTTGCATAATAATTCCAAATGTTTTCCTGCATTTGACAATATTCATTGTCTTTTCGATGTACAAGTTAAAAATTAACGGGGCTAGGGCACAACCGTGTCTCACACCTTTCCTAATATTTACTTCTCTACGTTCCTACTCTATTTGTATTACCGCTGTTTGCTCTTTATATAAGCTATATACTATCCGTCTATTCCTAAAAGTCATTCCGATCTTTTCGAATATTTCAATTTTATATTGACGAATACTTTTTCTGGATCTACAAATCCTGTATACACGCTTTCTTCTTTTCTTTTGGTCTTCTCAATTATCACGCTCGGAGCTAAAATAGCCTCCTGTGTTCCCCTGTTTTGCTTAAACCCAAATTGATCTTTTCCTAGTATTTCTTCAGCCCGTTTTTTTATTCATCTTTGTACAATTCTAGTTAATTTTTTTGACACGTCTGCTGTCAAACTTATTGTTAGAAAATTTTCATATCTATCTGAGCTTCTCATTTTTGGTAAAATGATAATGATGTTACGTTTAAAATCTTTGGGTATCTCGCCTGTCTCACACATATAACTTACAAGTTGAAGAAGATGTTCTATAACTGCTTGTCCAGCGGTTTTTAGAGTTTATTCGTGCACTTTATTTGTATCCGGTGTCTGACCATTTTCCAGACCCTTTAATGCTATTTCAAACTCATCTATAAGTTTAGGATATACCAAATCCTCCTTTTTAATGTCTGTTTCCTGTTCTTGTGCTTCTAGTTTCTGCATTGCATATAAGTTCCCTATATATTCTTACCATCTCACCATTTTCTCAATATTTTCTGTAATGATGTCACTCCTATATTTTTGCTAAATGATTTTATATCTCTAAGTTTCATTCTAATTAGTTCGTGTGTTTCGTCTGTCTTTCCTATTTCCATCTTAGTTTGTACCTTTTGGCACTTTTTATTAATCCCTTGTTCTCTGTTTAATCTGGTCTGTTTTTGTATTTTTTTCTTTCTTCTATTAAATTCATTTGACTTTGGACATTTGACCTATTTTCAAATCTTTAGTGGATATCTTTATCTTTTAGTTTCTCAAAGTCAAAATGTCTTTTTTCAAATATTTAAATTTAAAGGCGTCCTTCATAATTACGATGTTGTTATTATTTTTTATTTCGCTGGTACGAAAATTTTTTGAGGGTGGCTTTGGTTAAAGATGAGATAGAGCCAAAAGGTGTTGCGAAGAAAAAAATATGGTGCTCTCGGCCTAAACTCGGGGTTTATTCCTGCGAAAGCATGGGGTGGACGGGGTATTTTATTGATTCTAAGGTGGCATTAATTTCTGCACTCTCGTCCTTAAATTTAACATTATGTTCCGTAGTATCTATAAGACAACTTGGTTTTACTATTTCTTTTGCTAACAACCTAGCTAAAAATTTTCTCTTATCTACAACCGGTCTATTACTTTCTACTCCTCTTATACAAAGTTCATGTTCCAGTTCTACTTGATTTAAGCAAACAATAGAATACTTCTCGGCCATTTTTTTTTAAATTTTTATTTTCCAAAAATTGTTCAAAACAAAATTTATTAAGAAGATATGGTGACTTCTTGCCTAATCAAATTGATACCAAAATTACGAAAATGTGTGTTATATTGGACTAACGGTAACAACAATTCGAGGCCTCTGCGTTACTTGCTAGTGTTAAGTAAATTAGTCTAAATTCGAGCAGCCTCACGCATTAGATGAGATTGTTACCAATCGCGCCCCAAGTTGGTGGCCACAGTGTTATTATTTTTTCTTTCGCTGGTTCGAAAATTTTTTGAGGGTGGCCTTGGTTAAAGATGAGATAGGGCCACAAGGTGTTGCGAAGAAAAAATATAGTGCTCTCGGTCTAAACTCGGAGTCTATTCCTGCGGAAGCATGGGGTGGTCGAGGTATTTTTCTGAGACAAAACTTATACTACGAAAAAATTTTGGGCGCCACGGCGTCTATGAAAAACCAAAAAAACAGGTCATCGTAAAGGTAGATACAAAAAAGCCTTAAGAGAATTATATTGACTTGATCTTATATGTATGGTAATTTAATAATTTCGTCTCAAATAAATTCAATAGACTATTTATTTTTACTAAATTTTAGAAATAAAACGAATTTAGTTTTGACTAGCATCTAATGAAAAATCAATTTCTCTTCATCTTTGTACAAAATTAATGGTGTATATACAACAGCATAAAAGTGAATGTTGGTCAAATTATTAATTATGCAAAAATATAATAATTAACAGACTATGCGTGTCATAAAAAAATTACGTAACGTTTTTCATTAATCATACGCGGTAATCAGAAATCTTTGATATAGCTTACAAGTAAATAAACAAATGACTGAATTCCTACTTAACATTGGCGGACCTTCTAAGAAGGTACTACACCCAATGCTAATTGAGGATGTTGGCCTACTGAAACTAGTACGTTTCTAGCTACTAGATAATAAATAATTTTGCCTGGCATGGGGAAAGTAATTTGTGCATAGAAAACGAAAATTAATATAAATTATTAGTTTTTTACAAAAAGAAAAGCCCGTGACCTGTTTCACTGTTCTTGCAGATCATCAGATGGGCACATCTCTTTTGCAAAACAACCAACTAAGTTCTGGGATTATAAACAAATCAAAGTGTATTTATAATACAAACTGTTTGTATTATAAATACACCTTGATTTAGGTATAATGCTAGAACTTAGTTCGTTGTTTTGCAAAAAGAGATGCGTGTGTCTAATGATCTGCAAGAACAGTTGTTTTGCAAAAAAGATGCGTGTGTCTAATGATCTGCAAGAACAGTGAAACCGGTCACGGGATTTTATTTTTGCAAAATAACCAACAATTTATATTGATTTTTGTTTTTTATGCTCGAATTACTTTTCCCATGCCACGCAAAATTATTCATTATCAAGTAGCTTACAAGTATTAAAAAAATATGTTTTTAGCTTAATTTTAAATCTTTTTATGATTTTACTTTATTTTCTTGAAATCGTAAATATCTTAATACAAAATTTACTCAACCAACATTACCATCATCTGTTTTAATAAAATTTGGAAAACTAAATTTTTATCACTACATATGTTGTTTTGAAGTACTGAATCTAACAAATGTTCAATAAATACTCCCTGTATGTTTGTTGTGGTTTCTTTTGAATTTTTCTTAGTCTTTCTTGGGTATTAAACCACTCAGAGTTTTTTAAATTGTCTTTATTTACGTTTCGATCCATGACCTTAAATTCAAAATTAGTTTGATTCAAAATAATTATTATAATTTTAAGTTTGAATCATTAGGTGACACAAATTTGAACGCGACTTTAGAAGAATGTTATTCAAATGTATTCAAATAAATAATAAATCAAAGTCACCTTCATTTTGTGTCATAAATGTTCAAAGCTTTAGAAGATTTATGTATTTGACAACGATCTAGGTCATGGATCGAAACGTAAATAATAGATCTTTTAAAGTCACTCTTCATTTGGTTTCATACCAATGTCAAGACTAAAAATTTCAATACATAAATATTGGCGACTTAACGATGCCATAGGTCATCCTAACGAACACCTTATAAAATGTATTTGCTTTTAAAATTAGTGATATTAATACCCAAGAAAGACTAAGAATTTTATATATTCAATACATTAAATTATGGCGACTTAAAATGCCATATCATCCTAACAACACTCTTATAAAACTGTAGATTTGCTTCATTTAAGAATTTAATGTGCAATATTGATTGTCAAAATATTAGAATTTTATATATACTAATTAATTACATTTGAAGTAATTAGAAACATGGATACTCTTCAGGAACAATTTACATTTCTATTCACGAGTTAGAATATTCAAGAACTGGAAAGTTTTAATTGAATTATTCTCGATGTTTAAAAGGAATTTTCTACCATTAAGACATAATGTTCAAAATAATTTAATAGACAGTTAACAAAAAATTCGGAACACCTTGTCATTCAGGGCATATTGATTCTGACTGATTTTTTCTACGAATGTTAACAATTAAATTGGTCAATAATTTGTATTGAAATAGAATGTCTGCTGTACCATATTTTGATCAAACAAGAATAACTTCTTTATTACCTATCTAAACATGCTTGACGTTTCATATATATCGCTTCACGGGTAATTATGAACCTTACGGTCTAACAGAATCTCAGCTACCTTGCATCAATCCCAGGCTATATTAAATTGCCTATGACTGGATGTTAATGTTCCCACCCAGTGTTAACTCTAAAATTTCACTTATCTTAAAAAACGTGTCTGCTTACCACTTCATAACAAACAAGAATCAACTTCCTGTACATTTACCTATCGATGCGCATGACTATTCAAACTTACGGCTCCGCATGAGGTAAATTATTTACCTTAGTAATGACTTTCTCGCTTAATTTCTAGCAACCTACGTAGTATGTAATTGCCTAAAACTAAATTGTTACAATGTTGTCGTCAGTGTTGCTTCTAAAGTATTTTACTTTGAATGCCTCTACTACAACGTTGTCTAAGCAGAGGTGAATGTAATCTATTTGTATTACCGGTTCATCTAATATATCCTGAGCACTCTTTCATACTGTGTAATCGTCTTCTGGCATGACTTGTTAAATACTCACACTGATGTTTGTGATCGGTTAATATCTAAGTTTTGTCCGCAAAACCTTCTATCAGCCTATTTAATTCCTATCGTTTCATGGTAACCTAAACCATTAATTTAAACCTGCTTATCCTGCTCTTTTCCTACTCATATCCACCGCTTCATTATCTTTGTAGGTCGCCTCTACCGCTACCACACTGAAGCTAGAGGTGGACATGTATATTATTTTTTGTATTTACCGGTTTAGATTCTAATTTAACAATGAGTACTCTTTCATTCTTTTGTAAGTAGTCTTCTACACAGTGTTGTATCTTTTTTTGCATAACTACTCCACAGGCCGAATGTACTTGCGCTGATCCTTTATGAATTATCCTAAAGTTTTCGCTCCAGAAATACCCTGTCTCTGGTCACCGAACTTCGCTAATTCCTACTATGTCTAATGCTAACCTATCCATTTCAATTTTCAAGTTCTCTAGCTTATTCACTTGCTTTATACTCCTGACTTTCCGCGCTCCGACTCGTAAAATGTTCCTGGCTTTTTGTAATCTTAATTCAAGAAAATTAAACATCCTCTAACAGTAGTCACCTCCGTAGATCAGAATGGGATTATTTTAACTTCCGTTTTGATATCTTTTACCATAGGGTAATGCCATTTCGCTGTACACTTGGCAGGTAATGCGGTGGTTTCTTAGAATGTCATACCGATCGGTCTCTGCCACTCTGTACCGAAGGGGCAGCTGCCCTCTTTCGGGGACTTGTCTTCGTATTGAGAAATAATAAAATTAATTTAAAATAATAATTAATAATAGGGAAAAAATAATAATTAGGCTTGTATAGGACAGAATAAAAAAGTTTAAATCGAAGAATATCTTAATATGCTTAGTTTTAGCTGAACGTAAAGTTGGTCCTGGCTAAATCATATTGTTTAGAACCTTGTACTTTTGACGTTCCAAATTTGAAGTTTAAATGTATTAATAGGTAGAGTATTTGGTACATTTAAAGAACAAAGAAAAAATTAAACAGTCTAAAACCAGCTGTGTATCGAACACATACCTGTAACCAATCATCTTAGTTTATTTGCAACTTTTCGTTTTTTGACGTTATATATTTGAGTTCATGAGGGTCTTAAGGTCCATTTTTGACTTAATAAAACAGAAAATGTTAAATTGAAAAGTAATTATTTTAAATAACTTTGCTTGTGTTACGACTTTATTTCCGTTTGCAGTAAAACCGTATGGCACGATATCTGTTTATTGGTTTCAGTTTTACTCAAATGTTCCTTAATCTATTCTTATTAATTCTCCGCTGCTGCGGTTACGGTGGCAGGGCGAATAGATCCTAAAGACTACTGTGGCGTTTCGCTGTGCTGACTTTGCCCCGACGGCTTGCAGAGCTGAAAAGTCCGACACATTACACGTATTACGAACTGGTTTTTGCCTACCTTGTGTATATCAGTTGACATATTCCGTATCAGCGTTTGGTGTAGTTACGTAATAAGAAACGTGACACTGTAGAACTGTCGTTTGATGCTACGTATCGATATTATCGCTCTACAGGTGTGATGTACCATTGTTAAAAATATTTGACAGACACGCTTATTTTTTTCTACAGATTGGTTTATTTTTCAAACGGTATTATGTACAATTTAAAAGAATGCTTGACAAAAGCTCTCACACGTTAATTTTTTCCTACTGATTAGTTTATTTCACCAAAAGTATTAGGTGCAATTTTAAAAACGCTTGACAAAAGCTCTCACATGTTTATTTTCTACTGATTAATTTTATTTTGTGTAAAATACGAGATGCGCACTTCGTATCTAAAGTGCTAAATTGTTCATATCATATAATTGTTTGTTTTGAAATAGTAACGCTTAATTTATTGCTTTTGCTTGTTTGTACAGAATCCTTTATTTATTGTTATTTGTTAGTAGATAACCTTGGGCAACGTGTTTTTTTGTTTTCTTGGTATGTAGGTTGTTACGTGCCAAATGGGCCCTTAAACATTTATTTTAGTTTAATTTTGATGTGCGGAAGTTTCGCGCCATAAATTTAAAAGACTAGGCGCGTATTTCCGCTACGTCATAGTGCGTTTGCGCCAGATCGCGCGATGCGAGTGGAGTAGGAAAAAAGTGGGGACAAGTGTTTCCGTGACTTTATGTAACGTGGCTTTTTTGGCCTGAACCTTCG
The DNA here is from genome assembly GCA_036346225.1 of Platerodrilus igneus. Lineage (NCBI taxonomy): Eukaryota > Metazoa > Arthropoda > Insecta > Coleoptera > Lycidae > Platerodrilus > Platerodrilus igneus. The sequence continues at coordinate 1,523,902 of JARFIW010000099.1, forward strand.
AGTGGAGTGAACGTTTGAGGTATCGTATCGTGCCTTTAGTTTTATCTATGTAGATTCCTTTGCCTAATTGTATTTGTTTGTCGCCCCTTATACCTGGTTTTCCTTGTCCATTCCCTACATAGATAGGAATAAATTTGTAGCCTTGGCCTAACCGCTTTCACGCCGGAGCAGCCCACGACCCTAGACGAGCCGGATGTCCATGCTCCGCCAACAGCACCGGAGCAGTTACCATCTTTAATCACTCCGGGATGGAGCCCTGATGGACTTTAATAGAAGCCAACTTTAGCTCAACCCCGCAGGACGTTCGGATTTCCGATGTAAGTAGTCCATTGTTTAATTTGTTCGCTGATATGAACTATTGTTTTAAATTTATATTTCCGATTATTGCGTAATATAATTTGTGCATTGGTGACGTCATTGATAGATGGGCGCGCCAAATCTGTAAAAAGGTTAGCGCTACCATCCGCCAGTGTCGTCGCTCGCTTTTTTATTTCGCGCTTGCGCGATGTATTTATCGACTTTTTAACTGTAGATTATCGACGTTTTTAAACTGTAAGAATTTGGGTTTAAATCGTAAGAAAATGGCGCTTTTAATGTGTGAGGTTATATTTTCTTTATAAACATACAATGTATTACCAATGTGATTTATAGCTTTTTCACTAAAAAATTTATTATTTAATATCTGTTAACCTTGAAAACTTATACTCGCGTTTTGGAACACGCCACATTTTCTTTAGATGTCAAAATCAGTTGCTATAGTAATTAAAGGTGAACACCGCCATTTTGTAATTAAAAATTTAGTTGTGTTATAAAATGTGTTTTAATATAATGTTAGTTTAATTTTCAATGTGGGATGTGTTTGTTCACTTCAGTTGTATTGTGTGATTGGTTTATTTTTGGATTCATATATGAACTTTTAGGAAGAATCAACCACTTAACCTTTTTTTTACACGTAAGTATATAAATAAATAAGCATTTAACTAATTTGCATCCCTTAAACACCGTTTATTACGAAAATTATCTATTTATATCAGATTAAAACATAACCCTTCCTGTTTTTTTTAAAGAAAAACCGTACATAAATTATCTTGTGTGTTTACAAAAAAGTGTCTTTAGTCATTTACCTGTTTGATTAGGATATTCAAACTCGCTTTTAAAGAAACCTTATGTTTATAAACGTTTATTGTAGTGAATTGCCCCTTTAGAATATCTTTTGAAAATGCTAGATTAACAGTTCTTGTTTTATTTGTTAAATAACACATTACCTACGTGTTTTTATAATTTGGAGTGTCTTTTTGTAGTTTGTCAATGATATATCCCTTTATTAAATACTAACCTTGCCCGCATATAGTTTTAAACGTGTTTCTTTAGTTTTTTGGTTACTTAGCGTGATTCAATTTGAATATTATTCCTTACGAATGCTTTTATAGGAAGTTTCCACCCTTAAATATCTTTATCGTACTGACTTGAAGTAGCTGTACCATTTTTACCTTATGATTTACCTTAGTATTGTATATCTCATATATATATCGTGTCTCAAATAGAAATCCAAGATGAATATTTCACATCTAAAGTCTCTCGAGCTCATCTACGAGATTAAGTGTAGGAATATTACTCCTGCTCATAACCAAAATGATCGTCGATCACAACTTAGAGCCATTTTAGCCCAAGAAATGAAAGGCATCCCCATTTTAAAGAAACCCGTTTCCGATTGGCCTCACAACGTATCTGAAATTAAATTGTCTTTAGATGACATAACTGGTATAATAAATAGAATAGATCCTAGTCCCAGCAATATCGAGCTGAGGCGCTTGGTTTCAAGAACAATGCATGTCAAACAGCGTATAGAATTATTGTCCTTATATGACGATGAACAAGCGACCCAAGCTAAACAAAATTTATTGTCGGAAATATTATTACTTGAAGGGATTGTTCTTGAAAGACTCAATCCAAACGCAGACGCAGATATATCGTTACCATTTTGAAATCTCGTACTTGCCCAAGCTCAACCAGTAGGGAAATCCATACCTGTTTACAAATGGGGTCTCACTTTTCAAGGGTTTGACTACAAGTCTCTTTATCGTCCTTCCTTGACCGAATTAATGATTTTAAAATCTCTCGCCAGTGTACCGATCAGGACTTATTTGTTTCAGCAGGTGAGTTGTTTTCAGACTCCGCGTTGATCTGGTACCGAAACATCCAAGACCAAATTTCTACCTGGGAGGAGTTAGTTGCGTGCCTAAAACGAGACTTCCTACCTCATGGTTATATTACCGACCTTTGGAACGAGATACAAAATCGAACCCAAGGACCTGACGAAAATGTTGTTTCCTTCATTACCTCATTAGAAGCCTTATATAGTAGACTCGATAAAAAACCTTCAGAGTCTGAAATTATCGATCAGTTACTTAGAAATTTAAATCCTTAGTTCTCTGAACGTCTGACATTACAACGCATTTCTTCCTTAGCCCACTTTAAAGATTTATGTCGTTCTCTTCAGGAAGTGAAGTTAAGAATTGATAAATATCGTCCGCCCCCAGAAAAACAATCTGGCCTTTTAGAACCAGATTTAGCTTGTCAAGTCCGAGCTTCCCATAAAGTATCTACCCTTAATGTTCTTTCTACCGTAACTAATAACTCACTTACCTGTTGGAACTGTAAGAGAAGTGGACATAACTATAATGTCTGCACATACCCCAGAAATATTTTTTGTTATGGTTGTGGTCGTGCAAATACCTATAAATCTAACTGCACGAACTGTGATCCTAACGTATCGGGAAACTCTCGTCGAGATATTCCAACTCAGGGCGTAAATATATTTCAAGAAATCAAAATCGTCCTCAACACCAATCATTCAACGGACCCAGACGTCAATAGATTTAAACCATTAAACTACCCCTAACGCCGTACCGTCATTAAATTTATCTAACAATAATACCCCTACTGTTAATGTTCAAAATGCCTTACCTTCATTAGAAGAATTGTGTTATACTACTCCGTCCGAGTGGTCTAATTGGTTACAAACCGTTAATTCCTTTTATCATAAAAAGTCTGCCGCTTTACAACTTGTTAAGAAACCCTTTGATAATCGTCCACACTTGCCCATTTCGATTGGTTCCTTAAATGTAATAGCTTTATTGGACACAGGTTCCTCTTGTTCCCTTATAAATAACGAAGGTTTACATCAATTATCTAAACAAAATATTAAAATTCGAATTGTTCCCGAAAAAACTTCCATAAATTTAGCTGACGATAATGAAATATATGTAACGGGTTCCCTTAAATTAAAAATTCGAGTAGAATCACTTGAACGTGACGTTTCATTTTTGATTGTCCCTGCATTAGCTTATCCTTTTCTACTAGGTGTGGATTTCTGTAAACTTTTTAATCTGTCACTTTATTTCCAGGATTTTTCATGGCAAACCTCTCTTAAAACAAATTCCTATGCATCTACAGGAATATCTAACAAAATTTCTCTTACTGATTCCCAAAATGTAACCCTTAACGCTACAATCGACAAATTTCGTAAACTTAATACCTCTGAACTTGGTTGCGTTACTACTGCAACACATGTTATCTCTACAGGTGATGCCCTCCCTTTTAAGCAACGTCAATATCCGTTATCGCCTGCATTACAAAAGCATTTACATGCTGAAATAGATAAAATGTTAGAATCTGGTGTTATCTCTCCCTCAAATTCACCCTGGACGTCTCTCGTATTATTAGTTCGTAAGAAGAATGACGAATGGCGTGTTTGTTTTGATGGCAGAAAGTTGAATTCCGTGACTGTTTCTGACGCTTACCCTCTACCTAGAACTGACTCTATTTTAAGCCGGCTTCGAAACGCAAAATTTATCTCATCTATCGACCTTAGACAAGCTTTTTATCAGATACCTCTCGACCTATCTTCTCGCCAACAAAACTGCTTTTTGTGTTCCAGGCCCAGGTCTTTTCGAGTATAATTTTTTGCCATTTGGTCTCTGTAACGCACCACAAACCCTACAACGTACTATGGATCAAACGTTAGGTCCTATCTTACACCAAGAACGTGCCTTTGTATTTTTGGATGATATTTTAGTTATCTCAAGTTCCTTTGATGAACATATCGCTACATTAAATGAGGCTGCAGAACGTTTAAACGCAGCAGGTTTTAAGATAAACTGGGAAAAGTGTCAATTTTGTTGTTCATCCCTTACATTTCTTGGTTTTATTATCGATGGAACTGGCCTACGAGCAGATCCTGCTAAAGTCGATGCTATTACTAAATTCAAAACACCTAAAACTGTTACCGAAATCAAACGTTTAATTGGAATGATTAGCTATTATCGCATCTTTCTACCCAATCTTTCAACTATATCTGCACCCATTACCGCTTTAATTAAAAATAAAAAGAAATCCCAAACTATCGAGTGGAATTTAGAATCTCAACAGGCTTTCGAACAAATTAAAACGTTAATTACTTCAGCACCTATCTTAATTTCACCCTATTTTGATTAAAAAATTTTATATACAAACCGATGCCTCGCTTACTGGTTTAGGTGCAATGTTGTTCCAGGTAAGAAATGGTTTAGAACATCCAATCGCTTATGCAAGTCGTGCCTTATCTGCCGAACAAAAATACTCTGCTACCGAACGAGAATTATTGGGCGTTATCTTTGGCATCGAGCAATTTAGAGGATATGTTGAAGGTACACATTTTACTGTAATCACTGATTGTGCAGCTCTCACTTGGCTTAGTAACTTAAAACAACCCGCAGGTCGTTTGGCAAGATGGAACTTGCGTATCTCTCAATTCACTTTTGATGTTAGGCATAGGCCTGGCAAATTAAATATCGTACCTGATGCCTTATTTCGTGATGTTGTTTCTCTTAACCTTCCAAATTTAATTCCTGATACCTGGTATCTCAATATGATTAAAAAAGTTTCCGACAATCCCGATAAATTTCCTACCTTTCGTGTAACTAATAATAGACTATATAAATTTGTATCTTCTTCTCCACATAAAATATCGAATATTCCTGAATGGAAACTTGTCGTGCCTACTGCTAACCGTAGTGAGGTGCTCAAATTATGTCACGATGACCCCATAGCTGCGCACCTTGGTGTTACAAAAACTCTCACTAAAATATCTGAATTATATTACTGGCCCACACTAAAGCAATCTGTTTGTCGTTATATTAAGAACTGTAAAATTTGTGGTTCTCATAAGAGTTCACAAGACGCTCGTCCTAGTCTAATGGGTAACTTTAAACGTGTATCTTATCCTTTTCAATTAATATCGCTTGACTTATTAGGAACTCTCCCCCGATCGAAAAGAGGTAACCAATATCTTTTAGTTGTCACCGATTGGTTTTCTAAATTTGTTATGGTGCAACCCTTACGTAAAGCTACATCTGCAGCTATAATTAAATTCCTAGAACAAAATGTATTTCTTATCTTTGGTGTCCCTCAGATTATTCTTTGCAACAATGGAGCACAATTTATCTCTAAAGATTTTCAGAATTTCGTTAAAAGTTACAAAGTACAAAAAATTTGGTTTAATGCAAAATACCATCCCCAAGTAAACCCTACCGAAAGAGTAAATAGAGTTTTAGTTACCGCTATCTCTTCCTATATTGATTCAAACCATACTACATGGGATGAACATATTTTTGAAATTGCTCAAGCTTTGCGGACATCTAAACACGAAGCAACCCAATTCACTCCGTCATTTCTTGTTTTTGGAAGATATACCCCAATCGATGGGAGTTACTATGGTTTAGTGCCGGACGATACTAACGTAATTGAATTTGACGATAAAGTACGCTGAGATAAAGAGCAACAATAATTACCTTCTATCTTTAACGACGTTAGAAAAAATTTGTTAAAAGCTTACGAAAAGAGTAAGGACCACTATAACTTACGTAAACGAAATATTTCCTTCGCCTTGGGCAAACATGTTTGGAAAAAGAATTATGTCTTATCGGATGCATCTAAGAAATTTTCTTCAAAATTAGCCCCTAAATTCATCCTTTGTAAGGTCACTCGTGTCATTAGTCCCCTTATCTACGAACTTCAGGATGCTGAAGGAAAACGCCAAGGCAGGTGGCATATTAAAGACCTTAAGCCATTCTCTGCTGACCCAAATGCTAGTTAAGTTTTTCACGTTCTATTCTCCTCACTATTTACCTAATATTTTTTGTTCCCACCATCAATTAGTTAACTTTAATTACTTATTCCCTCTCTCATATAGTGTATAACCTCTTACACGTTTAACTTTACTTACCTTAAATTAGCTATCTTTTTCTTATGGTTGACTTTTCCTTGACCATATCGTTACTTATATATAACTTCATTCTCTACACCCCCAATATAACTCTGTTGTTTCATTTAATTAATCCTAAAACTTTCCTACAGCATATTATTTGGTTTTTACTATTTTTTCTTACGTCATTTAATTTTGTGTGGTAATTGTCGTAACTTTGGTTGAAATAACTCATTGAATTTTTATGATTGGTTTTAGCTGATGTTTTGAGTGGATGATTTTTTTCTTTGGGCCCACATAGGAGTCGCGACCTATGCCATTGAAAGAAATAGTTCATATTCGCAGTTGCAAAAAGCTAGGATTGTCTATTCCATGTGTTTTTCCTCTGAATTATTACAGTCGCCCACATTATACTATATCATTATTTGTTTCTTTTTCTACTAAATCAACATAACTTATAAACTTTTTTTTTTATTGTTTTTTATTGAACCTTGTGGTGAGGTGCTATTGCTTTTTATTGTTATCTTATTAAATTCTCGGTTGTTTTAGCGTATTGGGACAGTGTACCTGTATTTAACTGTTTATAATTGGGCATTTTTGTGTGTTTAGGGTGCTACCGTTTTGAAAAACTACCTTAAAACAGTTTGTTTTTGTGTGAATGTATCTGTAATGATACTTTTAAGTTGTTGTGTCAACTTTTGTCTGATTTTCTTAACGTAGTGGATGCACTCGTTAGGAAAATGATCATACTAGTTCTCTTAAGAGTCTAGTTTTTTTAAATTTATGTTATACCTTATCTTGTCGGATTAATATCGCAGGTGGTCCTTCAGACTGCGCTGTGTTTTAATAGGGACAACTCTCTACCTTCTCTCGGACGCTTGTCCAAAAACTCAACTTTTTCTTATTCCGCTGTCTCCGTTCATGCCTTATTCTTCTTTCGGTGGACCTGTTCTTGTCCCGGAACACCCGTCTGCCACATAAGAGTGATGTTTCCTCACTCCGAGCTGTTGGCCACATTGGCTGGTTGAGTAGCGCTTTGCTATCCACCTTTCTCTGTCTCTTTTGCTCAATGCGAGCCCTTCCTCTACTTTCTTCTACCTGGAAGTGCCTCTTATGCATTCCAAATAACCAACCTCCCTCTTTTTACCGTTCCTATTTCTACTGCCTTTTTCGTTTCCGTTAGTCACCGTGTGGTTGCGCGGGAGGTTTTCACAGACACCTGGACCCCGTCTCTGGGAATCTTTCGTGAGGTCATGCGGTGCCGCTGTCAGCGCATGGGCTCTGGCAGTGAAGGTATGTATGAGTGTGTGAATGTGTGAGTGAATGTGTTTATATATATGTACCGTATATACCGTGTGGGTATCGGGTGATTATATCACCGATATCGATCAACGCCGGGTGCAGGGATGCACCCAAATGTCTTTGCCGGTCCCTCGTGCCGTTTATTGTAAACGGACCTGCTTCACAGGTTGCTCTTTTAGAGGGTACGAGAAATGCACATTTAACGACTCCACGGAGTCACTCTATCTTTACCTTTATCCATTGTCTTGGATAATAACTAAGCCAATACGATTGTCTTGTTTATTATCTTTGATAATAACTTTAGTTTTAGTATTGTTATCTTACCGACTACCGTTAGTAATAACTTTTGGTTTAATTTCGCGTTATCTTACCTGTTATCTTTAGTAATAACTTTTGTTTATTGTTGCGTTACCTTACCTACTATCTCTAATAATAACTTTAGCTTAATATCGCGTTATCTTACCTAGTATCTCAAATAATAACTAAAGCTTAATATCGTTATCTTATCTATTACCTTTGATGATAACAATTTAAGCTCATTATCGTTATCTTATCTACTATCTTTAACATTATAATTTGAATTAGGGCCGCTATACTTGCGGCCACGTCCCCAATGCTCCACCCGGAGGTACTACATTGACTATCTTTAACAACAATTTGAGATCTTGTCTTATCTTTTTATCTTCCTAACGTGTGGTATCTATGACCAGACGTGGGAATTATTTTTCTTGAAATTTGAGTGAAAAAGCTAGCCTGATATAGACATATAATTTGTTAGGTTAGCCATATAAGGATTTAGTAGGGTGGTACTTTTGGTAAATTTGTTGGTTCACAACTATGTTATGGACAAGTTTTAATGTGTATCGTTAGTAAGCCAAAGTACCAGTAACAAAATTTGCTAGAGTGTAGACTTAATGCACTCTGATGAGCATTTTTAAATTTGGGCACTTCTTGCCAATAAAGAATAGTTTTGATGCAACGCTTATGTGTGTTGCACGTAGGAACTTTAATGTTAGCTTTAGTTTAGATAGGTTAGGCGACTTGTCGCATCCGTTTTAATTTAAGTAGTGCTTCATGCTCCCCGACAAATTTGTGCTGTCAATTATTAGTGTAGTCAAAAACAATGGGGCTACCTATTCCGTTTCCTGGTAATTCGGTAGACGTGCTATCGGTCAAAAAACCAGGTGGCGCCTTATATAAACATTTTGTAGGTTTTATATTAGGTTTTATGTAGGGTAGTTAGGACTTAGATTTTAAGCTGTTACTGTGCTAACAGACTTTTTTCTTTTTTTAAGTTTTTTCTTTTGTGGCTTTGTCGCGATTGCTACGTGCCAAATGGGCCCTTAAACATTTATTTTAGTTTAATTTTGATGTGCGGAAGTTTCGCGCCATAAATTTAAAAGACTAGGCGCGTATTTCCGCTACGTCACAGTGCGTTTGCGCCAGATCGCGCGACGCGAGTGGAGTAGGAAAAAAGTGGGGACAAGTGTTTCCGTGACTTTATGTAACGTGGCTTTTTTGGCCTGAACCTTCGAGTGGAGTGAACGTTTGAGGTATCGTATCGTGCCTTTAGTTTTATCTATGTAGATTCCTTTGCCTAATTGTCTTTGTTTGTCGCCCCTTATACCTGGTTTTCCTTGTCCATTCCCTACATAGGTTGGAATAAATTTGTAGCCTTGGCCTAACGGCCTCCACGCCGGAGCAACCCACGACCCTAGACGAGTCGGATGTCCATGCTCCGCCAACAGCACCGGAGCAGTTACCATCTTTAATCACTCCGGGATGGAGCCCTAATGGGCTTTAATAGAGGCCAACTTTAGCTCAACCCCGCAGGACGTTCGGATTTCAGATGTAAGTAGTCCATTGTTTAATTTGTTCGCTGATATGAACTATTGTTTTAAATTTATATTTCCGATTATTGTGTAATATAATTTGTGCATTGGTGACGTCATTGATAGATGGGCGCGCCAAATCTGTAAAAAGGTTAGCGCTACCATCCGCCAGTGTCGTCGCTCGCTTTTTTATTTCGCGCTTGCGCGATGTATTTATCGACTTTTTAACTGTAGATTATCGACGTTTTTAAACTGTAAGAATTTGGGTTTAAATCGTAAGAAGGTGATTCCCCCACTCTGCCCGTTTCATAGTTAGCCTGGTATTTACTATTCTTTCGGCTACGTCTCGGTACGTAGCAGCTACTGGACGTGAAATTAGTATCAACCTGATTGTTAAGGCATACCATTAAACAGTTTTACCTTAAGGTGATTTTTAAGAGGACAAACAGAAATTGCGTGTGACAATAGCGCACCTTCTTATGGCATGGAAGCAAATGCAAAATCCTAACCGATCTAAAGACTTCAAATTTAAGCTTATTCTTATATTTCGGTAGGTATGAGATGATAATGTGCTCACCAACTGCCATTTGATACGCAAAATGTTTCCATCCAAAATGTATATTATTAAGAATATAAATTCTAAGCAACTTAAAGAACACCCCCTAATTCCTATTTTGCATTCATCTAACATTGTAAAAGTCTATTGATGTTTCTGGAAAGGCTTGCGCTGCTGATAAAATAATTAAAAAGAACTTTTACCTTATTTTGGTCCTTCTGGCAAGATACAAAACTTTGCTGTTTGAAAGAGCTCTACCATGATTATTTCGTTAAATATTCTGTTATGTATTTCACTTGTTTGTTTCCTTGTGATGAAGTATCAATGTTTGGAGGTTACTTTCTGTAAAAGTTTCAGTTTTGGCTGTAAGTATTAAATTTAGTGGTAGATTTTTGTGTATTGGTAAGTATTGTTGCACTAGTAATATGCATTTTTGGTTATATTTAAAGATAAACAAGCATTTATAGTGGTACTTATTATGTACCACCACTCCATTTATAGATTTCTGAAATAATGTGTTTTTATACGGAAATGTCACGATTGAGGCAAGATGATTTGCCATTTAGACTAGTGGATGTGTCAGTTGATAAGTTGTATCAAGAAATTGAAAACATGAATATATCTGCTGTACCAATACCATCAGGATCAGAATGTGAAGATGAATCTGACATATCCAATAGTGAAGAGCATGCAGTAAATGTTGAAGGTCAACTGGAAGACATTTCATTTTCTGCAAGTGAAGAGTCCGAATCTGACCAACCACTAGCAACTCTTAGAGCTAGGATTAATCAAAATCTTCTTCCTGTTTCCAGTCCAAATGTCGCAGAAGAATATAAACCACCAACGTAGCCGAAAAACTTCAAGTCAATGCCACCTCCAACATTTACACATAGTGTTGGTGTGCCTGATTTTATCACGCCGGTTAAAATTTTTCAACAGTTACTACCAGAGGAATTCATCGAACAAAAAAACAAAACAATTTATTAGGCAAAAATTATATTTCTTCCAGTACCACAGAAATGAAAACATTATTGGGAATCAATTTGCTTATGGATATCAAACATTCTCCTAGCTGCAAAGATTATTGGTCTAGTGCACCTGATCTCAACGATCCCTTTATTACTAACTTAATATCTCTAAGACGATTTAGTTGGATACTCTCACATTTACATGTAAACGACAACTCTGTTATGCCTAAAAGGTCGTCCCCTAATTTTATAAGTTTTTCAAATTACGTCCAATGATCGATATTTTCTTAGCAAATTTTGAAAATGCTTGGTTCCTGACAAACAAATAGCTATCGATGAATCCATGATAAAATTCAAGGGACGCAGCTCATTGAAGCAATATATGCCAAAGAAGCCAATAAAACGAAGCTACAAGATGTGGGTTCCTGCTGATAAATCTGGATGTTGTTGGAAATTTGATTTATACACGACCAAGACAAATGCCCCAGCAAAAAGTCTTGGCGCTCGCGTCATCAAACAGCATTCATCTTCTCTGCGTGAAAAAATCATATCCTATATTTCGATAATTATTTTAATAGCGTTCCATTAATGGAGAATTTGAAAAGGTATAATATTCATGCTGTAGGTACGGTAAACATGTCACGTCGTTACCTTCCTACATTTCGGCCAGATAAGACCATAAAGCGTACTGAATATCAGTGGTTTACAAGTGATTCAGGATTGTTAATTATCAAATGGAAGGACACAAGAGCAGTGCATATTATTTTAAACTATCATGATCCAGAAGATGTAGGTGAGGTGAAATTGAAAGAAAAGATGGCAACATTACTCAGGTGCATGTCCTGTTGCTGTTATTGAGTGTAATCATAACATGAATTACGTTGATAAATTCAATCAGCTGCTAAGCCGTTACAAAAATGATCGGCGTAGTAAGAAATAGTGGCACAGAATATTTTTTTACTTGTTAAATGCATCAGTTGTAAATTCATATTGTATTTACAAATTATTGGGATTACCAAAACACTGCTAAAGACTTTCGACGTGAGATATTGAATGGTTGGTTAGCCCCGACCAGTTAGGGCTAGTTTGTAAAAAAAGACGATCGTCAGGTATGCCAATGGAAAAGGTCCAAATAAAAAAATCAAAACCTTTCACTCCAGTTGAAGTAAGGTTAAATTCTTCCGCTCATCAACCAGAGCGTAGCTCCCGAAGAAGATGTGCGTTGTGTAGCACGACTGTATTTGCTATGTATGTCATGTTCCTTTATGTTTAAGTAAAAGTAAATCTTGTTTTCAAAGATATCATACTACTGCTTAAGTTTACTTTATTTGTATTACAAATAACACAAAAGAAAATATTTTTGTTTGTAGTGGATTGATGGTACATTTTGAGTTCCATCCAAAATTTTCAAAAAAAAGATACACTTTGTAAGAGTGTATGTTTTTTTATGTTAGCTAGGCATATTCTATACACCTACGTATGCAGTGATTCATTATGGTTTACAATTAAAAAAATAAAAACTTTTTGCTCCACTAGGAACTTTCTTCTGCTTAAATTTTTGCTCCTCAAAGAGTTAAAGAATAACACCTAATTCTTATTTTGCATTCATCTAACATTGTAAAAGTCTATTGATGTTTCTGGAAAGGCTTGCGCAGCTGATAAAAATAATTAAAAGAACTTTTACCTTATTTTGGTCCTTCTGACAAGATACAAAATTTAGCTGTTTGAAAGAGCTCTACAATGATTATTTTATTAAATATTAAGCTTATGTTCCCATTCAACATTCAATCAAACATGCTATAAATCAGGTCCATCCAATCCTCTACTCAAATATTTGTTGCTCACTTTGAATAAAAACCATAATTAAGGAAAACCAGCGTGTGATGGACTAATTGGCGTCAATTAAGTTAATGCAAGCAATAACCAAAAGTTCTAATTAGTGCAAAACAACTTCAAATACACATCTATTACGATTCACATTACGGATGTTTGCCATAATTATTACTGACATGCTATTAGTCACATTATTTCCAAATACAAAATTTATGTGATTTACAAGCTGGTTATTAAGGCATACCGAGATATAGAAGCACGTCAAAAACCATTCTATATTAGATAAGTTGCGAACTAAAAATGTAGCTATTATAAATTCTTCTAAGCATTCCAATACGGATCTTTTATTTTAGATCTTGAATACTGAGTTGATAAAGTAACATGCAAATTTTACGCAGAAAGCTTCAGGCTGAGCTAGATAACAGCTGATTTATAAGGGAAGAGCATATGGAATTGGAAACGAATTTAAATTGCTAGCGCTGAGGGTAAAGTAGTGCCTGTAAATTACACGAAAATGGCTTCCAAATGAAGCTGTAATACGTAGTAGCTATAAAATGGTTTTGCATCTATACGAATTCGTTTCCATTTCTTGTTTTTTTCGATTCCATTTTGTGTTATGAACTAAAAGTTTATTTGTATACTTCGAATTTATATTTGATATAGAACTACATAACGACACAGACTAGGAGCTTGCAAGCTTGGGACGCCAATCTATCGTTGCTTTTAAAACAACTAGCTAAACTACAAGTATTATTATAACCGATACGTAATTAGAATATTATTGCTTTTACTTTGGGATTAAATTCTGTCTTTATTTTAGTGGTGTAGTTTGAGGAGGATAAAGGGAGAGACCGCCTCGGCCGCAATGTGTCAAAACGCCAAACTTCAAAAACGTTACTAAATGAAAATTTTATTCAAGCGGTAGTTATGCGAGGTATTAAAATTTCGGAATGTGGCAACATGTGCTTGAACCAGAAGAATAAATTGACATTTGTGTTGTCAAATAAAAACGACAGAGTGAAAAAATGCTGAACAGTTTGATTATAGCTTAACTTAAAGTTAACAATATTTAAAGAAGTACGGATTTAAATCGTGAGCAGGCGCTAAAACTCGTTATAAACATTTATGTGTCGTTTTAAACTCAGCAGAAAGTGTCTTTTTACGCTTGCATAGTAATATAATGCGACTATGAATCCAAAGTAGGTCAGTAGGTCAAACTGGTCCCAAAGCCAATGCAACTATGGACCCAAAGTAGGTCACTAGGTCAAACTGGTCCCAGAGTCAATGCGGCTATGGGCCCAAAGCAGGTCAGTAGGTCAACTGGTCCTAAAGTCAATGTGACTATGGACCCTATGTAGGTTAATCGACTAAAACAACGTGACTATGGACCTAAAGTAGGTCATTCAACTAAAAGAGTGTAATACTTTGGTCCCAAAGTCAATGCGACTATGGACCCAAAGTACGCCATCCAACTGAGAGTATGATACTTTGGTCCGAAAGTCTATACGACTATGAACCCAATGTAGGACAATGGTCGACTAATAACTGCGTTAATTTAGAGCCAAAGTATATCAGTCGACTTGAAACTGCTGCGGGTGCAAATACAGTTGCATAATTTTGGTAGCCGCTTAGCAGTATACAGGTAAGGTTACCTAAAAAAAGGAAAGGAAAAAGTGCTGCACCAACAGTATTCATTTCTGATTGAATAAAAAGTGTAATTTAAGCATCATAGGTATGAATTTCGGTCATTTTCACAAAAGTGCCTACCGCAAACCATTCACACATTGTAAAAACCTTATAATGAACCAAAAGTATAAGGTTTTGAAAGTGGAATCAATAAAAACAAAATTTGGCGATTGAGTAATAATAGAAACAGAGAAATTTAAATGTATTTTACCGCTACGGTACTTTCAATATCTCCAAGCCGATAGAATTAAGAAGGTAAACGATAGTATTGGTCCAAACAAAGATGTCTACATAATCAGTAAAGGTTCTACAAGAGTCACAGTCAATATAGAATTTTCCGAGTAACGTGAAATGAAAACACACGAAGGAAGAACACAATGTATTTTTCTTTATTGTAATTTATAAAATATATATAATTGGAAAACATAATATTATGTACTCTAGAATAAACCTACTATAATTTACCTAAGTTGTTTATTTTTCGTTTTCCAAATGAGCAAGCATCCCAAATATAAAGAACAGTTCTAACTCACTCCAAACTTTTTTCTTTTAGCATTAAACTTTTCGCTGCATTTCTAACTCACTCTAAACTTTTACGGAACACTCACAACTACAACTCCGAACGGTAAAATATTACCTTATCGGTTCTGTGAGGGCTGTCATCTTCATCGTTGACTCACGGTCGTTTCTGGTTGTTCTTTTTCTTCTTCACTAAAAAAATTCAGATGAAGATTAGATCAAGTAAATGCATTAAGAGAATTAAATCTATATTAAACCAACGAATAGATACTGTATTGGTGTCATCAGGTCGTACGTTGCAATTGGCGGATCAGCTTACGAAGCCAACGATTTTTCCAGCACTGCATTTGCATTGACTATAAACTGCTCAATAATTTTAACCCGACCACTATTATTATTCTTTCCTGAACATTTAAGAAATTGCACAGATATCTCGAAATTTGCCAAAGACAGACAGACAGACTGATTGCATCAATTTTTCATTCCCGCTTTTAAAGAATAACAAGTCGTAGTTATTAAATCGCGAACTCAGTTATCTGCAAGAAATATAAACTGGAAAATTTATGTAATGCTCCAACTTCAAAACTAGAAATAAAATCTATTGAAATATATGCTATGAGTTATTTACTGATTACTGGTTTCCCAACGTTTAACAAATTGCACAGATATCTCGAAATTTGCCAAAGACAGACAGACAGACAGACTGATTGCATCAATTTTTCATTCTTGCTTTTAATGAATAACTAGTGATAGGTATTAAATCGCGAACTCAGTTATCTGCAAAAATATAAACTAGAAAATTTATGAAATCCTCCAACTTCAAAACTAAAAGTAAAATCTATTGAAATATATACAGACATCTCGAAATTTTCCAAAGACAGACAAACAGACAGACAAACAGACAGACAGACAGGCAGACGCGAATAATGTGAAATGAATACAAACGAAAGAAGAACACAATGTATTTTTCCTTGTTTTAATTTATAAAATATATATAATTAGAAAACATACCATAATTCACCTAAGTTGTTTACATCTTCGTTTTCCAAATGAGCAAGCATCTCAAATATAAAGAACAGTTCTAACTTATTCTAATCTTTTTTCTTTCAGCACTAAACTTTTCGCTGCCTTTCTAACTCGCTCCAAACTTTCATTTCTGATTTATTTTACGGAACACTCACAACTACAACTTGACCAAAAAAAAGATCGAACGGTTATCACACATCTTGGCATAAAAACTCTGCCAGCACTTCATTTGCATCGACTATCAACTGCTCAAAAATTTTAACCCGACCACTATCATTATTATTATTCTTTCCTGACAAGGACAATTTTGAAAAAGTTTTCATTTTTGATTTGTTTACAGAACACAATTACAACTTAACAAAAAAGATCGAACGATTATCGCACACATCTTGAGTATATAAAGTTATTAAACAAGAAGAACAGCAGACAATTCAATCCATGTCAGCAAGAATTTTAATGCTAATGTGTTGTCTAGATAACAATTGTAAAAATATGAAATCTGCAAAAAATTTAATAAACCCAGTCATGAAGAAATTTAATGCTGACGTCCGCAGAAAAATAAATAAACCCAGGCAGCAAGAAATTTAATGCTGATATATCCAAAAATAAATAAACCAAATCAGCGAGAAATTTAATGCTGACGTCTACAGAAAAAGTAATAAACCTAGTCAGCGAGAACTTTAATGCTGATGTCCGCAGAAAAATAAATAAACCCAGGCAGCAAGAAATTTAATGCTGATATATCCAAAAATAAATAAACCAAATCAGCGAGAAATTTAATGCTGACGTCTACAGAAAAAGTAATAAACCTAGTCAGCGAGAACTTTAATGCTGATGTCCGCAGAAAAATAAATAAACCTAATCAGCATGAAATTTAATGCTCACATCCGCAGAAACATTAATATACCCAGTCATCAAGAAATTGAATGCTGACGTCTGCAGAAAAATAAATAAACCTAATCAGCAAGAAATTTAATGCTCACATCCGCAAAAACAGTAATAAACCCAATCATCAAGAAATTGAATGCTTGTCGAAAAAGAAATTAACCTAATTAGCAAGAAATTTAATGCTGGCATCCGCAGAAACAGTAATAAACCCAGGCATCAAGAAATTTAATGCTGACATCCGCAGAATAATAAATAAACCCACTCGGCAAGAAATTTAATGCTGATGTTTACAAAAAATGAATAAACGCAGTCATCAAGAAATTGAATGCTGACGTCCGCAAAAAAAAATAAATAAACGTAGTCAGCAAGAAATTTAATTCTGTCTGCAGAAAAAAGCGATTGAACCCAGTCAGCACGAATAGAACTTTCAACCCTGAAAGTAATTATAATAGATCAACGCAATCTAAGATTAGCTGATTACTGATTTCCCATAGATTTTAAACACATTAATTTTAGAAAAATAAATATTGCATGAGTTCGTACCTCAGTTATAAATTATATCTATCATATCCTGAAACACTTTCGCAATATTCTTGTTATTATTATACCATATTTTAAAATTTTTTTAAAATGATATTTATTTAGAAATGTCAAATTAATATTGTCAATTGCAAAACCACAATTTTTTTATATATAAACAACTCGTTCGTAAGCCATATTGCAGCATCTTGACATTGAAAAAATTCCTGATGGTGCGTAACTCATGTGTGTTAAATGTAATAAACTCGGTTGTTATCAAATTTAAGATATAAACTGCTTTCGATGTAAACGCAATTACCTACCTACCTGTATATGTTAATTTGAATTTTTATTATTTTGTTGGAAATCAAATGTAGTCAGTATGCTTATACTCAACTGTCCTAGACATTGAAATTGTTATAAACAACGAAACAGCTACAAAATTGCACGGTTGCAAAGATTTTTCCATAGGTGTATGGATGTCATTAACTTTTATAAAAGCTCTCATAACATACAAAATGTCACACTATTTATTGATTATAACGAGAAAGAAAAACACAATGTATTTTCTTTATTGAAATTTATAATAGTTGTAATTAGAAAATGAAATTATGTCAATGCAAATGAAGTGCTTTAAAAATCGTTGACTCCGTGGGCTGATCTGCCAATTGCAACGTACGACCTGATGACACCAATACAGTATGTATTCGTTGGCTTAATATGATTTAATTCTCTTAATGCATTTACTTGATCTAATCTTCATCTGAATTTTTTTAGTAAACAAGAAGAAGAACAACCAGAAACGACCGCGTGTCAACGATGAAGATGACGGCCCTCACAGAACCGAGAAGGTAATATTTTACCGTTCAGAGTTGTAGTTGTGAGTGCTCCGTAAAACAAAACAGAAATGAAAACTTTTTAAAAAAAGTTTAGAGCGAGTTAGAAATGCAGCGAAAAGTTTAATGCTGAAAGAAAAAAAGCTTGGAGTGAGTTAGAACTGTTCTTTATATTTGGGATGCTTGCTCATTTGGAAAACAAAAATATAAACAACCTAGGTAAATTAGAGTATGTTTATATTATATTTTCTAATTATATTATTATTATATTATATTATATTTTCTAATTATATATATATTTTATAAATTACAATAAAAAAATACATTGTGTTTTTCTTTCGTTTGTTTTCATTTCACATAACTCGGAAAATTCTATATTGACAGTGACTCCTGTAAAACCTTTACTGATTATGTAGACATCTTTGTTTGAACCAATACTACCTCTAACTTGTGCTCATAACCTATGGCAATTGTTGATTCCGACCCTATCAATTCTGAATGTTCCTTTAATAATAAATTAACCCTACCTTTCATATCCTCTGGACACTTAATTTCATCATTTATATGTCTCCCATTATCTATTTCGCCTTCAAATTGGTTTATATTTACGCAATCACCATCGACTTCTACATCCCCCTGTTCGTACCATTTAATATATTCCCCCTTGCATTCTATTTGCTTATTTTTCGCATTTATTCTCTACCCCAGCTTGTCTATAAGATCCATCCCAAATATAATGTCTATCTTCAGTCCGTCCAGGTACAAACATGAATTCATTATCCAATTTTTCTTTTTCTATTTCACATTTCAGAATTACCATTTCACTTATGTTTGCAAATTTCTTATTATTAGGTGCCACCAAACTACACTTCGTTATAGATATCGCCTTCTCCATTAATTTTCCCCGTTTAACAAAATCTTCCTCAACAAGCGATACTTCCGCTCCGGTATCAATAAGTACTCTAACTATATTATTTTTCTCCTTTAAATTCACTATAGGTAGTAAGTTCCTGTCTAATTCATTTTCCATCTCATGTTTGATAAATTCGCGCTGATGTTCGTATCTATTTATCTGTAAGAACTTGCTTGGTTTGTCGGTATCTAAAAATTTTGTTTTGTGTGGACGGTCCTGCCTGGCTCGTGATCTCAGCGTATGTTCAATTATTTCTTCTTGTTTCCGTTCGTCGTTCCTCATGTTCTCGTCTATGTATTTCCTGTATATCGTTTCCCTCATGATTAGTCCGCTCCATTTCTCGCTTTGGCATGTGACCCGAATTCCTACTACGCTTAAAATCATTGTTGTAATTATTATAATTACCCCTATTAAAATTTTCCCCATAATTATAATTGTTTCGTCGATAATGATTTCTGTCAATCTCTACACCTTTTCTTGTCCTCATAAAATGTATGTGTTGGCTCCTAGTTCTACCTTCTGTCCCATGATTTGAACCCAATGCGTCATATCTCCGTAGATATTCTAGAAATACATCCCGGTCTACGATGTTTTGTAGTGCCATATACTGCTTCACTTTCTTCTCGTAATGTTCTGCCAAATATTTTATTATTTGTTTTTCCCCTAAAAGAGGGTCTAATTGTCTTGCTATGCTAAATTTGCCGGGTTATTCCTGTATCTTGATTATATCTGCCTGTGATCAGGTCATCTCTCACTTTATCCTGTTGGTTATCTCTCCAAAAGTGCCTTAAAAATTTTTGTTCAAATTGTTAAAATGTTTTTACCTCGCTCTCTATTAAATTATACCACATTTTCGCTCCCCCTTTCAAAATTGATTTTACCAAGTTTATTTTGTATTGCTCGTCTGTTGAGCCCTGTACTAACATTTTAATGTTTTTCAAAAATATTTTAGGATTGAGTTTACCGTCCCCGTAAAATTTTGAATACTGTTCTATCGAAATATTCGGTTGAATTAATCTTATAGGTTCTCTAACATTAAAGTTTTGTAAATCCGTTTTTAAATTTTCTATTTCCCTGTTTATTATTCTGAATCCTACCTCACAATTCCCCACAACGTATTGTATTTTTGCATCTAGATCCATGAGTCTCCCGTTTGTCTCCCTTTCGCCTGTTTCTTGTCTTGATTTTACCATTATAACTTCGTCTCTCACACCGTTAATTTCTTTCGTAATCTTCACAATTTTATCTCGCATTTGTGCTCTCATCTCTGCAATTGCTTGATTAGTCTCCCTTAAACCATCGCTTAAAATTTTTATTTCCATGCTTAGCTTTCCCCATTCTCATTAATTTTCTTGTCTATGTTTTTCAGGACCTCTTTATTTTTATCCATTTTGTTATTTAGTGCTAATAAAATCGACATTATTTTTGCTTCATGTGAGGTCTGCTGTTCCTCGCTGTGGCTCCTTTGGAATGTCCTTTCTGTGACTTCGGTTTACGTATCCTTGAGGATTATACTTTCCTGGGATCCTATTTCCACCCCTTCATTTCTCAACGCCTCTCTAGCTTCCAGTATAGTTTTGTCCATTTTTTTATAATTTATATTTACACTAAACCTTAAACACTAAATTGAATTTATAAATTTATCTGTTGTCTGCCTGTAATTCCTAATTTTAAATAATATACAAATTTTTCTAAATTTTTTCTAGCTTTAAGTTCGAGTCGCCAAATTAATTTGTTTTGATGTTCTAGCCCCACGGTCGGTTTGCCACATTTTATTTGTTCTGATATTCTAGTCCTATGTTGATACGTTAAATTAATCTTTTTCCGCTAGTCTCGCCCCACGTTGATGCGACAGATTTATTTGATATGACAACGCTGCACGTCGATGTAATTATATTCTCAGTCTCGTTCTGATCACCACCGCTCTGTGTATTTTAATATCCTAAAATTTAAATATGCCACGGCTAGCCCAGTTTAATTCACACAGAGTGCATAACGTTACAATAATCAAATAATTTACCCCCTTTTCCCTAAAGATTTTCCCGCTTTAAATGATAAAACGAAGTCGATTAATATTTGTATAATGAGAAAGAAAATAAAATCATGTACACTTCACAGCTTAATCTGTTATAAAAAATGTATGACAAAATGAGGCCCTGAATCAGGTAACAATAAATTTTATATAGTTTATCTTCAAAATTAAAGCTCCCTTTCCTTATTTCAAAGCCAGCAAAATGACGTTGTACTCTACTGCAAATTTTTCTAAACATTCAAGATTTTTCCCATTTTTACGACATTTTTCACGTATAAAATTAATTTTTGATGACTATACATAAAATATTCAAGTATAAAATATGATCAACGTTCAAAAAAAATATAAAAAGAAAATAATGCCTTATGCTAGATAGTTCTGACCTGTAGTTTTCCTTATGCGTCTTTCTGCTGCGGCCCCAATATCACATTTAGTTGAGTTGCCCCATTCAATTTATTTAGTCTTCAAGTTTTACTACGTTTAATCAAAAATGTAGTATTTTTTTAATCTCCCTTGAATTTTTTTAATGTCATTTAGATCTACGTGATTTCCCTTAAATTTTCATAATATCACTTAGAGTTTTGTACTGTCTTCTTAGATTTCGTACTGTCACTTAGATTTTATGATCTCTTTTCAATTTACGTAATGTCACTTAGTGCCGTCTTCCAGGAAACGGCAAAACTTGTTTCATATATTTCCACTATAAATTCTCGTAACTTAGAGCTTCGTACTGTCACTTAGAGTTTCGTACTGGTCACTTCGATCTTCGTAACTTCACTTAGATTTCGTAGTGTTACTTAGAGCCCTACATTATAAATGTTTAACCTAAATTAATTAATAAACTTTTACTCACGTTTTCTAGCAAACGGCTAAACTTGTCTCGTATATTTTCACTAATTCATTTTAAAATTTTTATAACTCCACTTTTCACAAAAATTTGATTATTTAATTTGAATATTTATTTGACGCGTAAATTCTTGAGTATGAGTGATGTAGTTTGTACTTGGTTAAAACTAATACTGTCTGCTTATCAAACTCGCATGTTATATAGTCTACGCCCCATCTAAAAATTGATTGGTTTTCTGAACTGTTGTTCACCGTTTACGACCAACCATCGGTTGTTTTGGATATTTTGAGCTTTTATAGGTATATCTCTGGTAATTACTTGTCGGAACGATTCCTTGATCACGTAGGTACCAGTGGATTTCTAGTTTGTATTTATTTTAGACCGTGTGTTTTGATGTTGTCACAGAAATTTCAATTCGCCATGGCACGTAATTTCACTTATGGTTTTTGTTTGTCTAGATAATACTTTGGGATTTGTATTAACTCCATGTAGAAAATTACGTAGACAAAGTGACGTAAATTAACATATTTCTGTTTACATTCTTGCGTTTTTAAAGCGTATTTATTTCGAAGGATGCGTTTCTTATCAGGACACTATGCTATTTGCTATCACTATCGCATGTGAATTATATTATGATTTTCTAGCTTTTTACTGCATTTAACACGTATTGATTTACAATTTATGAATACTCTTGGTTTAAGACAAGTTTGATTGCGTGTAGAGTTATTTATTTTGCTGGATGTGTGTTTATTATTGAATGATATGTTTCCCGGCATTAATTAAAGTCAACTGCGATCCTTATACAAGGTGTTAAATGTTTGCTCTTTGCATAATATGCAAATTACTTATTTTTTATGCTAAATAAATGTGGTTTTCTTTCTCCTAGTACTATTTACAAGTATTGTGTAACCATTATGAATCAATATATCCCTAAATAACCCCCTTATCATAGCAATATATATATATATATATATATATATATATATATATATATATATATTAATATGATAACGCTGTACTCGGTGTCAATGGATGTTTTCTATAACTCCACCTTTCTGTGTTTTCTAATCAAATTTAAATCTTACTAATTTTTATTATTATGCCACGTCTAGCTTTTATTATTATTCTACACAGAGTGCACAACGTTACGATGATCAATTTTTTTCTTCTTCGCCCCTTTCTGATTACCTATCTGTTTGAATTATAAAACGAAGTTAATTAATTTCATATAATGAAAAGAAATATTATATGCAAGTTTTGAAAATTATTAAAATACACCCTTCAATCAATCAATATCATAAGTCTTCTTAATCCCAAAATTTATATGCTTTGCAATCAATCTAAAGTCACCAAAAACTACCCTTTTTATCAAAGAAACCTAGAACGTTCTAAACCCATTTATAATATTACGTACTTTCAACGTATGCAATGTTTGTGCTGACTTCGTTACACTTTTATATAAATTACGTAAATTCAGTATTCATATTTAAATAGAAAAAATATCTTAAAAATAATCAGATCTGACCTGTTATCTTCGTCTATCCCTTGATATGCTTGATTGAACCCCTTTGTTTCCATAAATTGCTTCGTGTTTTTTTGTTTCATTTGCATTGTATCTCGCAACTCAAAATTGTACCAAAATTGTCAACGCTGATTTGAAGTATTACATTAATCCATTTAAAATATCCCCATATTCGAATTATCATCAACTGCTCACGTTAAACGGCACTTATTTGTCACTATCTATTTTATTAAACATTTAAAATAACGCGTGATTTTTTGATTCAGAGTGACGCAGCTTTGCCCTGCTTAATTAAAACTGAACTGTCTTATCATTAGTTCTCTGTTAAATATAGGCTGATCCCACTTGCATGTGGGTTGGGTTTTCAACAAGTCTGTAGCTATCTTAACCAATAAGGTCTTTGTATTTGATGCATTTTGAAGTGGTTTCTGATGTAATATAATCGGTTTTCCGGTTAATGGTTATTTGCTTATAGATACCTCGTTATCAGACCATACGTTGTTTTGTGTAGATATCGCGTTTTCCATATTATACAAAAATACATGATGTAATTTCAATTTTACTTTTGTTTATTTATTTTTGAAACCTGCGTTTTCTTATCTTTCTTTCTTTTCTTTTCTGCGTAATTACGTAAAGCCTTGTTAAGTTTTATCTCTTATCTTCGTATAATATTATAACTAATTAGAACCCTGTTCAATGCGTGTTTAATTACATTTACTATCATTTTCTCTTGAATGCGCGTTCTTTTACTGAAAGGCATTGTTACTTGCATTGCTTAAAATTAATAAAGCTCTATATACCGAGTGTTGAATACTTGTTATTTACCTTATGTATGAATTACCTATTTCTATGCTAAATATGCGTCCTATTGTTGTAAGATGTGTTTATTTGCGTCGCTTAAAACTAATTATTCTCTATACACAGCGTTTTGAATGCTTGTTATTTACATAATATACAAATTAATCAATTTTCTGCTAAATAAATGCAGTTTTCTGCTTCCTATTGCAATTTATGGTTACTGCACGACCATTGCTATAAAATACACCCCTAACCAACCTCTTATCACAGTTATATATATATAAAGTAATAAAAACAAGATAAAATAAATTTTTGAAAAATTATTATCCACATATTTTTGAGCTAAAATGTTAATTTAACAAAAATTGATTTTTTAAATATTTGTAACTCGTCAATGTTTCAATGAAAAAGCTCTATAACGTTGCATTTTAAAGAGAATTAAAATATTTTTAAGAAAAATACATAACATTACTGCCTTTAACCAATCAGAAAAAGATATTTTTCATAATGCACTCAAAAATTACATTTTTTCATGTTTTTTGCTCTTAACTTTAAGCTATTTTTGCCAAAATAGATTCATGCATACATCAACATGTTCAAAATTTTATTCTCTTCTACTTACATGCTATATGTGTACGACCTATACTTTCAAAGTTAATACTGATTTTTACATGCAAATCATCCACTATCAACTTTAAAAAAATTGTCTTTTAATTAATAACTCCGCCAATTTGGGGCGTACAAAAATGAATAAACAACTAAATTATTCGTAATTAGATTCTCTACAACTTTTATTTAAAATATTTTTTGATTCGAGAGTTTATTTTCGAGATATTGGTGAAAAATGCACAACAGGCGTACGCGATTTCGTTACGTCGCAAAACTACCGATGCTTAAAAAAATTATATCTCTGCTCCATTTGGTCGTACAGGCTTGAGTAAAAAATGAAATTGTGCGGAATTTTGTAAGCTACAATTTTGATATGAACATAAATTTCCGCAAAGTTGATATTTTCCGAGTTATTTGTGAAAAACTGATTTTTTTGACCTTTTGGACCCTCTCCTGCCCGCAACGTAGTGTCTAGGCATGAAGACTTTTAATATGTTAAATAGTGTCCTAGAACAAGCCTGTTTGCAAAGTTTCAGGCCAGGCAGTATTATTTCCTATAAATTTTGTCATTTTACTGGGCTATAATGCTATTAGTGAGATTTACTAATACAGAAACTATTAAAATGAAAAATGATTATAAAGATTTCCCAGGTCTGCTGTAACAAGGAGCTTATTCTGTTATCCTCCACGATGCCATGAAGATGCTTTTAATATTGTTTGTCCTGATTTTATTTTCCATTATAAAGTTCTTGCAGAAGCTAAATCTCATTAATTTATAATTTTGTTTTAAGCAAATTTTAAAAGCAACTTCAAACTTAATTTATATTTCATTCACAGTAAAATATACAAAAAAATTTACATATCAATATAGTATGTCTTATTACCAATTATCTTACAAATTTTTCAAGTAAAATCATGTAAATAATTAAATTTAAAAATTTTGAATAGGGTTGTTTCCTAAGAATATCTATTAAACATCAAACAAATATAATTTTTGGAAATTTTGCGCTTATAGCTTTGCTTCATGTAACTTTTCCATTATTCAGTGTATCTATCTTTCGAGCGTAAATGAATAATGATTAATTATTCCCTACGGAACTACAAATTATGTAATTAAATTATGCGTTCAGGCGGTCATGCATTCAACATTCAACAAGTTGTTTTCGTTTTGTCTCTTGAAGTTCTTAGTCATTAACGTACCATTTACATTATACAGAACTTGAATAGAAACGCTTCAGGATTTAGAATTCATTATTAGTCTAGATACATTTATATAAACAACGAGCGATCCCTTTATAGCATGCAATAGTTAATTTGACAATGTGTCCAGTTAAAGATTGCTTGCGGCTATCGCAGGAACTAAACTTCAAGGAACAAGGTTCAGTGAAAGTGGCTAAGAAGTATCCTCAAAGAGGTCGCACGAAGCTAGTCGCGACTTCGTCAACACTAATGTTCTTATAGATGCCGAACGTCTGTTCTTCGTTAGTATTCTTTAGTGCTTTATAAAAGAAGGTCGTTAAATAATCGCATTGCCAAAAATGACATCTTATAATTTTCTAGCGAAACGTCATACTTAGCCGAGATTTTCTTTAATTGAAAAACTTTTTATAGGCGAAAGTCAGTTCTTCGTTAATGCTCTTTAGTGCTTCATATCTCAGTGGAGTACAACTACTAATAAAAACATTGTGACCACCTACATTTTTGCGGATAACTTCACAACTGGTCACGCCAGTTACGTTTCGGGACTTAAAAGCGGTCTTTTTAAAAACTTCTTCCAAAAACTCCGTAACAAAATTTATTTATTAAACAGATATTAATGTGAAATTTTGACAAACTGGTATAAATTAAACTAAGTTGAAAAATAATTAATAATTGAACTAATATTAGGATGAATAGTCTAAGCAAACAGCAATGTTAAAGCTGAAATACTCAAGACTGACTGATGGTCTTAGGGCTCCCGGGGTATTTATGTTGTCTCTGCCCCTCACATATCTATATGAACTTGCAGAGCTTATGTCTGCTTATTTCTTAACTCTATTCATTATACAATGTAACAATCTTAATTACTACGTAATCGCAGTTTCTTAACCGTCTGTTACCTGCAGCTGCAGTATCACTTACTGTCTGGAATACAATGTATTGAATCCGTTCTCACAACTTGCTTGTGAACTGTTAATAGCCTTTCTGTATTTACCCTTAAAATACAATGTTGTATATACTTAAGTTTCTTTAACAATTTCTAATAATTCCTATTAAATTCTATTTTGTTATACATATATAGATTAGGGGATACATAACTCCTCCCGGCGTAAATGAAAAATTAAGGTTTTTTTTGCTTAATTTTTTAAAATTCATAATTTGAAATTCATTGTTTAATATCCATTATTTAAAATTCATTGTTTAAAATTTATTGTCCCTAAGGGTGCATCTATTATTTCTTTATTTACTTTTGTTTCCTTAAATCTAAAATTTTTCTCTTTACTCTTATGTTTAACATACAGTTTGTAAAATACATAAATGATTAATAAAATAATTCAAATGATTAATACAATTGTCCAAACGCTTATATTATCGTAATGTAATTTCGGCACTTTTAGCTCACTCAAGTGTTCTTTATAATTGTCTATTATTTTCATGGCGTGGTTGAGATCGTCTAAGTCTAGGTGTTTTAGTTGCATGAGTTGCTTGATTATTTCTTCATCTTTGGTTTGTGTTGCCATGAATTATAGCTCTGGTAAATTTGCGAATTTCTTAGTTGCTGTGGGGTCTTGATATACTCTAAGGATTTCGTTCTTCAATTTTAAATAACGGTCTTCTTTAAGGGTGATTAATTTTTTCCGGTTAATGCTAGATTATTCTTGTCTTGATTGCAATAGACGGTTGCTATTACTTTTGTTGAAAATATGGCAATCTATTTGTTTTCGGTAACCTTTTGAATTTTTATATTGGTGATCTGTACGGGTTTTGCTTCACAGTTGTCGTAATGGTTTAAAAATTTTAGTAATTGTACTTCGCAAGGGCTGTCTTCTTGGATAGTTCTTGTTGTTAACGATTGACATAAATATTAATTAATTAATATTAATTCGATGTGACTTCGTTACATTTTTCGTTTGTATAACCATATCTTAGTTCATTTAAGAATAGGAACTTGGTTTTGGAGAAGATAACTTAATACATGCTAGTAATTTTCATTGGAAAAGCAAATACATGTTAATAATTATAATTGTTACTTTCTACTATTGGGATTTCTATTAAAAATGTGATTTCGTTATTCTTTACATAGCCTTTTGCTAAAGCTATTTTTTCAAATATGAGAATGTTTGATTCTATTACATCAAAAGGTAATTTACTATTAGTTATAAATGATCTAATTCTTAATAATTCTTTTAATAAATCAGTTGGTTCTATGATACTAGAGTGTAATGTATTTAGTTTTGCAAATGTTACAGCATTTGCTAATGTGGATAAAATTTGTTGGATTAAAGTAAGGATTGATATTGTTTGGGTAAATATTGTATTGAATCTAATTAAGCCGCGCATTCTTAACATGGTAGTTTGCATGTTAGTTTCAAGGGTTTGTATTCTATTGGCTATGCCAACTTGATTTCTTACTAGCTTTCTTAATGTTTCGTTGAATTTTATTATATTTGATTGGGTTATAGATATTTGGTTGCTAACAATGGTTTTATATCGTTTTGGTTTTCAGTTAACGTTGTTATAACGTTCTTGCGTCTTGGTTATCTAAATTGCCTGTGATAGCTTTTATTATGTTACCTAGTCCGTTAATTAATCCTCTTTATCGTCTTGCAATTTGTTTTATGGGTATTAATCTGTTAAATTTATCTTCTATGTTTCTTAAAATGCTTTCTATTATGCTATTGTAGTTCATCATTTTCATGGCGTATTCCTTTCCGAATTTGGCTGTGTCCATTGATTGTTTTAGTCTATAGTAATTATCTTTGATTATTTGAAATTCTTGTTTTAGTTTCGTTAACTCGAATTTTTGTGCAAGTGTCCAATAGTCTATTGTATTTTGCATACTTTCCAATTTTATTGGTAGTATACCGAGGTTGCTTTTATGTCTTCAATTAATATGTCGTTGTCCGTTCTACCTGGGCGGAGGTTGACGGTAAGGGCAAGAGCTGTCTATTTGAAATTACAGGGTTTCTTAAGTTTTTCAAATGAATGTATTTTATTATCTTGCCGTTGTCTACTGTGGCTATATTTTTGTCTGATATTTTGTTAATTTTAAACGGGCCCAAATTCCCAAGTGCCGTTTTGAGTCATTTACTTTGGAAATTTTTCTCGTACACAATTTGTCCTATTGAAAATGTATTTGCGTCGGTATTCTTATTGCGGGTTGTGGTGATACGTTCCTTGTCGTTATTTAATTTATTTATTACTTTATCGTAAGTTATTTTTAGTTTCTCTTTGTCATCTTTAGCGTATTGTTGATATACTTCTTTGTTATAATATATGTCTTAAGGGTTGCGGGAATTTGAATGTCCTAATGTCAATTCTAGGGGTGTGAAATTGGTTGATCAATGGATTATATTGTTGTACGCTATCATTGTGTATGGCATTAAATTGGTGATGTGTTCATTCGTGTAAGTTAATCTCAGTAATCTGATCTGTTCTAATAGAGTTGAATGTAATCTTTCAATTAATTCGTTCTATTCAGGGTGGTTTTCAGTTATAAAATGGATTTTTGTTTTGTGGAGTTTTATAGCGTCTCGTTTTTAAATTCGCTGCCGTTATCTAAAGTTATTGCTTCGAGTGTGCCATAAAATGTAAAGTATTGTAAAAATCCTTGTGTTACGTCAATGCTAATTTTAGAGGTGACGGGTATTGCTTGGCCTATTTTGGTGAATGCATCTACAATGGTTAAAAAGTTTTGTGCTTCTACTACTAGATTGTCGACATGTAATTTCTGAAAAGGTTTGTTAGGTGTTTTGGTTAACATTAAGGGTATTTTTAAGAGAGTTCTGTCGTATTTTGCTTTGTCGCATAGTTTACATTGGTTGATAAAATCTGTGGTTAACTCTTTCATACCTTTAAAATAGTATCGTCTTATAAGTTGTTTTAATGTTTCACTAATTCCACGATGGTTGGTTTTGCCTTCGTGTAGATTTCTTATTACGTCGTTTATTTTTTCAGGGTCGTCTAAGGTTATTAATTTTCTTGTACTTCGAATAAGTTCAGGGCCATAGTTATTGAATAATTTAACGTATAATTCTGAAAATCGTTTATATAAATGTTCGGTGTTGCAATAAAAGTAAAATCGTTTTTTCTCGGGGGTGTATTCTTTTAGAGTTTTAATTATTTGTTCCTCGTTATCGTCCTTGGTTATTTGAATTTGGTATATTTTCTTAATGTCTATTTTTGTATATTTTATGGGATTCGGGTTAGTTAAAACTTCGGTAATTATAAATTGATTTGGTTTTATATTGATTGCTTCGTTTAAAATTTTAATCGCGGGTTTTGGCTCTTCATCCTGTGTCGAATGTACGGTGTCTATCTCTTTTGGGTCTTTTCTTACTTCCGTCTCGTCTACGTTTCCTATAATTGATTCCGTTTCTAGTGCGTTGAGCTGTATTATACTTAGGGCGTCTGCGTTATTATTATAAATTCCTTTTTTGTATATAATTTCGTAATCGTATTTCTCTTGTCTGATTCTCCATCGTTGTAATTTTGAGTTTGGTTCTTTAAGTTTGCATAGCCATACTAATGGTCTATGGTCGCTGTATATGTAGAATTTTCGTCGGTAAAGATATACTCTAAAATATTTCGTTGCCCAAATTATGGCTAATAATTCTTTCTCTATTGTACTGTATTTCTGTTCGGTCTCATTTAGGGTTCTGGATGCATAGCTGATTGGTTTATCGCTACCTACTTTTCTTTGGTTTAATACTGCGTCTAGTGCTACATTTGATGTGTCAGTTGTCAATATAAATGTTTTGAGAAGTCTGGGTATTCTAATACAGGGTGATTCGTGAGTATACATTTAATTTTGTCTAGGGCTTTAATGAATTCTATGGTGTGTTCAATTTTTTTTCCTTTTTTAAACAATTTGTCAGAGGCTTGGTTATCTGCGCGTAATCTTTAATGAATTTGCTGTAATAACCACTAAATTTTAAAAATCCTTTAATTTCTTTGTTTGTTTTTGGTAGGGAGTAATTTAGTACTGCGTTCGTTTTATCGGGATTTGGCATAACTCCTTGGGGGTTATTATATGTCTTAAAAATAATACTTTTTTTTGTAAAAATTCGCTCTTATCTTGTTGTACTTTAAAATGTGCTTTTTATAGTCTTTCAAATGCTTCTCTTAATCTTTCTATGTGTTCTATCAGTGATGTTGAATAAACTATGTACTATGATGTCGTCTAGCTACACAAGACATTTTTCATTGTGTATTCATCGTAAAATGTTGTCCATGACTCGAAAAGTAGGCGGGTGCGTTGTTCAGTCCAAATGCCATTTGTTTATATTCATAGCGTCCTATAGGTGTGCTAAATGCGGTTTTGATTTATCGTTCTCGTCCATTTCTACTTGGTGATATCCTGATGCGAGGTTTAATGTTGACACTTTCCTAGTTTGTGTAAAATTTCGGTGATATTTGGTAGTGGGTATTTGTCATATACCGTTGTTTCGTTTAGTTTTCCGTAATCTATTACCATTTGATATTTTCGTTTGCCTGAGACGTCTAATTTCTTGGGTACTATTAATACGGGGCTGCTCCATGGTGAATTGGAGTGCTGGATTATGTCTTGTTCTAATAAGTCTGCTACTTGTCTGTCGGCTTTTTCTTGGGTTGCCTGAGGTAGTCTGTATGCTTTTGTAAAAATTTGTTTGTTATCTGTTAGTTTTATATTATGTTTAACTGTATTGGTAAAGGTTAAGGGTATTCCTTCACAATGGAATATATCGCGGTATTCAAAATATAAGTTTCTAATTGCCCTCGCTTCTTCTTTGTTAATGTCGGTATTGAAGCGAATGTTACTTAAATTTTCTCTTTACATCTTGCCGTGTTCTACGGGATTGTAATCGTTTTCTAAATTTTCGTTTATTTCCGTTTCGTTAAAATTTAATTCTTCTACGTTAATTGGGTTTGCTAATGATAGTTCTACGGGGTAGTTATCTGAGTTTAGAATTATTGTAGTGGCATAATTATCTTTTATTTGTACTAATGCGGTGGAGGTTTCTACTCCTTGTTGAAATGTTATGTGATTTATAATTTCTACGTTGTTTTTTGAATTTACTGGGATTTTTATTATTTTTTCTGTTCGGGGTTCTATGGTGTATTTTTGCTCGGTTTAGGTATTTTGAAGTTTAATGGGGATTTGTCCGTGTTTTGTTCTTAATAAATTGTTTTTTATATCAATGTTGGCTCCTAGTTTTCTTAGAAGGTTCATTCCTATTACTCCGTCGTATTTATCGTTGAATTCAAGAATGCAAAATTTATGTTACATTTTTACATTGAATGTTTTTGGTAAGGGTATAGTAGCTACGAATTGGTGTAGGGTGGTTTGATGGGCTGTTTTAATTTTAAAGAGTTCTCTTTCTACAAAATCTAAATAATGTTTTTTTTACGGTTCGGAGGCTAATTAGTGTTTTTGAGGATCCGATATCGATAAATAATTTAAATTCTGCGTGGGGTATTTCTATATATGGCAATATTTGTTGATTGGTATTATTTAAATTGATTACGTTTGGTCGTTTATAAAGCGATTTATCTGAAAACTTGAGCACATATTTTCTTCGTCGTCTTCTTCGTAATTTTCGCATGGTTCGTCGCGTTAATAATTTTCTAAATGATTGGATTCATCGTCAGATTCGTCTACTTCTTGGTGAAATAATTCTTCGGAGGTAAAGTTCCGTTTTGGTTATGACTTAATCGGATTTGCGATATTTTTGTATTTTGCCTGGTGTTACCAGATGAGGTGTCTATAGGGGTTGGTTTGTAATAATTGTTAGAGTTATTATTATTATTTATCATCGGTGTATTTCTAATAGGCTTTGCGCTGAATGCTGGTCTATGTTGGTTCATATTTCGATTGAATCTTAGTATGAATGTGGGTTTTGTAAAATTTGATTTGAACGTTGGTTTTGGAAATTTTTTGAATTGATTATTAAAATGTGTGTTATTAAAATTTGAGTTATTACTTTGCGGTGGGTTCATTTGTGCATTGAATGGTGTGAATTTTGGTTGAGTGGATGTGTGTCTTGCGGCTTGTATGGTTTTTATTGGTAAATAACTTTTATACGCGTTGAGGTTATATAGTTTGTTTCGATAATACATTACGTTTTTTCTTCTATGATCATATTCATTGCTTCTTCTAAATTTTGAGAATGTTGGAATTTTATTTTATCTGATAGTCGTTCTGGTAATGCGTTTATCTAAATGTCCAGTGCCATTTCGTCATACATTTTTGTCTTTAGTAGGCGGATATTTTGGTCGGATTCTTCGATTTTTAATTTTGTTAGAATTAAACTTTTTACGTCTTGACATTTCATTCCGAATTGATACGAGGATTGATTACTTTCCATTCTTACGTTTATTAGGTCGCGGATAAGACATTTGATGTTGCGTTGGTTGCCGAAATATGCAATTAATATGCGTTTAAAGTCCTCCCACTGTTCTAAATCATCTCGGCTGGCTATTAGCGTTAGTGCTCGTCCGGTCAGTTTACTTATTAACAGACGTAAAAGTAATACATTTCACTTGTTATCTCCTGGTTTGTAAAAGGTTTTCAAAAATATTTCACACGCGATAATGCAATTTCCTAAAAGAGCCTGATCTCTGTTAAATTGAGGGATGCTTTCGAGATAAATTTTCATATCTGAACTTATGATTGTTAAGGGTTGTTCTAATAATTAATAGTTACTTTAGGTTTTAATTAATTTCAAGTTTTGTAAAATTGAGATTTATTTCATGGTTTGTACTGTTACTTTTTAGTTTGGTTTGTTAATTTTCAGTTTGGATTGTGTTGGGTTATTTAAAGAATCGAGTTACTTATATTTTATACGTAGTTATACGGTGTTATAATTAAATTGCGGGATT
Source organism: Platerodrilus igneus (assembly GCA_036346225.1). Lineage (NCBI taxonomy): Eukaryota > Metazoa > Arthropoda > Insecta > Coleoptera > Lycidae > Platerodrilus > Platerodrilus igneus. The sequence goes on from JARFIW010000099.1 coordinate 1,557,892, forward strand.
TGTGCTTGGTAATGTCTGGTTAAATGCTGTAGCCTTGAATTTGTATTTTTATACTTCGCGAATGTGATAGTCGTCGCGGGCTTTAATTTTCTAAAAGGTTTCTATGTGTTTTAATAATTTATTGGAATGATTGCGTTGTACTTTGTACGTTTAGTTGCGCTAGTTATGATTTTATATTATTTCAGTAGTGCTTATTAATTAAAGCTTATAATTATCTCGTCTCTCTCTAGGTGTTGTAATCGATAAGTGCATAAGAATACTTACTTTCAATTGTATTGTCTAGTTACTTTAAATGTCTAAATATAGAGTTGCAAGTTCTCAGTCTACCGTTTCGTTATAGTAGTTGCATTAAAATCTCCTTTATAATTTATACAATAAGATTGTCTAAATATAGAGTTTTAGTCTACTGAAAGGTTTTTAATTTCAGTGTCGGTAAAAATTTAAATAAATTGCCTAATGCTTTTGTATAATTAGATATCCTCGTGCTGAAAAGTATTTAAATATAAAATATGTCACGTTTGAATGATAATTTTTTCAATCTTGTAGATATTTATAAAGTTGCAATAGTTTCCGGTAATAAGTTGTATCAGAATTACGTTTTAAATTTGCACGCTTTAATTCAATTTGTAATGGGTTAATTTTAATAGTAGATTGCAAAGATGTTTCTACAATACGCACTTTGGTCAATATGTCGCGCTGAAGTTAAAGTTTTGAATAATTCGTTTCTATAAGCTTTTGGTGATAGAATGGTAAAATTAATTGCATTCTATTTTTGTGTTTTAAAATCGTTTTGGTTTTGTTTTAATAATTCGTACGCCACTTATGTTTTTGGTTTGTTAATAATTCGTAATAATTGTACTAATAATTGCGTATATACATGCGTCTTTTCGGTTCTCTTATTTAAAATTTTTCTCTTGCTTTAAAAATTCTTTTGTTAAAAATAAATTCTCTTAAAATAGTTATTGTGTTTGAAAATAATTTCTCTTAATAGATAAGTAAATTATTTTCATAAAATGGCATAAATGGCAATAATTATAATCTGTACATACATAAAGTAAAATTTTTTTTCTTTTACTAGCTAATATCAATAAATTTGTAAAAAGAATAAATTAGTTTTAAGGATAAATGAAGTTACATAATTTGCATTGTCGTTTCTTGGGCTCTGTCGATTTTTGTACTTTGTCCAAGTTTTTGTTTAGTTTGGGCTCGGTTGATGCTTGTACCTCGTCCAAATTTGTTTGGCTGGTTTTGGTCGATTCTTGTACCTCTTCCAACTTAGTTTGGGTTCTTCCAGAATTGTGAATTAAAATTCTTGGTCACCAGTTCTCCGATTTTTGGATTCGTAGTGCCTTTCTGGATCCTACCGACTGCCCAATGTCTCGGGCTTTGGGAGCGGTCTTTTTAAAAACTTCCAAAAACTTCGTAACAAAATTTATTTATTAAACAGATATTAATGTGGAATTTTGACAAACTTGTATAAATTAAACTAAGTCGAAAAATAATTAATAATTGAACTAACATTAGGGTGAGTAGCCTAAGCAAACGGCAATGTTAAAGCTGAAATACTCAAGACTGACTGATGGTCTCGGGGCTCCCGGGGTATTTATGTTGTCCCTGCCCCTTACATGTCTGTGGGAACTTGCAAAGCTCATGTCTGCTTAATTCTTAACTCTATTCATTATACAATGTAACAATCTTAATTTCTACGTAATCGCGGTTTTTAACCGTCTGTGACCTGCAGCTGCAGGTTTCACTTACTGTCCGGAATACAATGTATTACATCCGTTCTCACAACTTGCTTGTAAACTGTTGATAACTTTTTGTATTTATCCTTGAAATACAATGTTGCATATACTTAAGGTTTTTAAACAATTTCTAATAATTCCTATTAAATTCTATTTTGTTATACATATAGATTGGGGGATACATAACTCGCCTTGTTTCAAATTTTAAAATTCGTTTCAGTCAAAAATTATTGATTTGTTGGTGCTATTTAGTGCTTCATATTTCAGTGGCGTACGACTTCTAAAAAAAGTTTTTATTGCTAATAATAATTTTAAATCTAGCAGCGGATTGTTTCAATTTCAAAAATTTTAACAGCCAAAAGTTAGTACTTCGTTACTGCTATTTGGTGATTTATATCTCAGCGGCGTACGGTTGCTCGTTAAAATTTTGCTGGCCGCGGTGCTCTTTAGTACTTCACATCTCAATGACATGCGACTACTAATAAAACAACTGTGGCCACTTATAGCTGACCGCAGTTTGTTCATTTGTTCATTTCAAAGATTTTTTCAAAACCGAAAGCTAGTGTTTTGTACTCTCGATTGCTCTATATTTCAGTGGTATACAAATACAGATATAAGAAATAATTTTAGGGATGCAAATTAATTTGGTTAATTTTATACGAAAATGATGTTCCCAACCACTAGACGCATGGTATTTACTGGAGCAGATAATCGTAATCATATTTTTCTAGGTTCTCTTATACAGCTACAGTTTCATAAAAAAAATTTTGATATTAAAGCAACAATTCCTAGAGGTAGATATTGTTTTACTTGCTTATGTACGAGGGCTGATTTTTTTTTCAAGTTCTGATAGGCCATAAATAATAGACACATTAAAATAACAAGATAATTTTAATTGCAATAAATTTATAATATGTTACTTATTTTTCTACGTAGTCACCCTGAAGGTTGAGACATTTGTCATGACGAGAGACTATCTTTCCTATACCCTATTTAAAGAAGTCTGCCGCCAGTGTCTGGTAGGTCCTTACAGCAACTTGGCTCTTGGTTGTTAGCGCAGCGATTTCCACCTAACCATGCCTTCATTTCTCGAAAGAGGCGATAGTTGCTGGGTGCTAAATCAATGCTATAATGTTGGTGGTGGAAAGCTTTCCATTTGAACAGTCAGAGACATTCTTATGTCACATTGGCACTATGCGGTGGTACCTAATCGTGGAACAAAACCACGCCGGATGATAGCATACCTCTTCGTTTGTTTTGTATCGTTCTCTGGAAGCAATGTAGAATTTCACAGTAAACTTTCTTTATCAATGTTGTTCCCTGTTCCATGAAATCAATGAGAACCTTTTTGGTCCCAAGAAACCGTAGCCATTGTTTTCCACTTAGTCAAACTCTCTTTGAATTTTTTGGGCTTGCTGGGAGAGTACATGTGCATCCATTGCTTTGACTGTTTTTTGGCCTTTGGATTGTCATACAGTACCCAAGTCTCATCCCCAATCACGATAGACTTTAAGAAACTTTTTTTTTTTTGTTGTCATATTCAGCAGCGGCATCTCAGACTACTGTCAATTTATCGGGTTTGTTCGGATTATGTACCGAAAATATAAGTAAGTACTACCGACATTTAAGCGTCACCTCAAGATCATCAGCTGTAAGTTTGCGAACGTAATTTTTTCCTGCATACCCATAATGTATGCATTGATGAATACTTTCAGATCTTTGTTTTTATTTCGTTTCTGTTCAAAACACATGCTTTTTCAATCCCATAGCAAAATTATCTGATAGGACTATGTTCTCTGTACGTGAAGTAACCTAGCTCTAAAAGAGTCACTAGTGCGCTTAACACATTTATCGAGTATTTTAAGTTCATCTCCAATGACTTGTTTTTGTGTTAAACTTTCAAACCCCAATTGCATCGAGTCGCATACGTTCGTTCTTTTATTTATAAAGCGCTATTTCGTCATCGCATTCGCAAATATGCAGTTAAAGACTAGCGTTAATACTCGTCAAATTAGCTTCGTTTGGCGTCAAGACTTCGTAAATAGTCTATCACAGTTGTGTCTTGGTTGCAGCGGGTTCGTTCATTTTCCCTTCACAAAATTTAACAGGCATTGCCAGATGTCTATTATTTACGCCAATTATAATTTGTAGCATGGCGTTTCTGTACGATTCTATTGGTAAGCCTTTTAGATGTGCGTATTTCCTCTCCAGTTCGTGGATAAGTAAGATTTGCCAGAACAAATCTAACTTGTTGACTGTACGCACTTTGTTAGCATAAACCTCTTATTTCTCGTACTTTTGTCGAGCAGCTGTAGATTTATGCTTTCAAAGTCCTCCGCAACGCGAAGTGAACCATCAGTCCATCGCAAACACAACTCAGATTTCACCCCCTTTATTTTAAGTTGTCTCAGAGTTTCTTTTATTATCGTAGGTCCGGATCCATCATCGAGTAGAGCGTAGTTTTCTACCAACCTGTCGTTACTGTAGCTCCGGATTGGTAAAATCCTATAAAATACGCTAGAAGTTTCGTGAACATGCGTTGCTATGACATTTTGGTGAACACTAGGTCCGTCAGTTTTTTCTAGCTTGTGTAACAAGGGGTGATGTTTTGCTGTGCAGCTGTTCACATTGCACGACCGACGTTGTTTACAAAAACGGAGATTGTGAGTTTTAAGACATGTACAACACATTTTTTTCTGAAGCATCACGTTCCACTTATCGTTGTACGACTTATTTTTCAACGAGTCACGGTTCGTAATGCAATGTTTCTAGACATACGCCACATCGAAGCAAGTTTCCCTGGCGCGCTTTAGTGCTCACGGAACGTGGCTCCTCATGCAAGCCAATGCGTTGTACTTTACGCCTTCCTTCTTGACTTGTACATGAAGACACTACAGTTACAGAGCTTGCCGCGGTCGCTAAGTTAAAGAGCCATTGACTGAACACGAAGAGGTTTATGTTTACGAAGTTTTGAGAGTAAGGCCCAGTCCATATGAGTTTGTGAGGGTAATTTATTTATTAATTCTTGAATAAGCAACGGATTGTGTAGATGGTATGTATAAAAAACCGGCCGCGTGCATGGTTGTTGTTAAGTTTTTTACTTCTACAGAAAAATCAGTGTAGGACTTCAGTTTGTTAACATTCACCCCTGGAGACGCAGGAATTTTCTCCAGTAAACTATGTATTGTGTATTCGGGTTTGCCAAAGACAATCTTTAGTGTTGAGATGGCTTCAGGTACCAGAGCTGGAACAAGTAACTGGTTTCTGACAGTCTATGGCTTTTCCTTTTAATGCGCGTTGCAAACGGAGCACGTCTTCGTCGTTGCTTAACCCACAAATTCCGTTTGAGTTTTCATAACTGCTTATGAAAAGCGGCCATTCTTCTGCTCTCCCATTAAATTCTGGGAGCTCCATAGACACAGCGTGTTTTGCGTGTATCTGATTCGGAGACAAATACAAATCAGAGAGTAGCACAGTTTTAAGGTTCGTTTGAAACGAATTTGAGGTGTGACAGTAGAGTTTACTATATTTTTTATTTTCGGGCTAAACGCACTTAGATGTTTGCTACTGCTAGTAGGATTTATTTCATTGGGCCCCGTATACATTGAAAGGCGTTTTCTGACAGCGCAGTGGCCTCAGTTGTTTGTACTTTGTATTTGAAACAGTCTCGCATGATAAAGCGTTGATGCTTATTACTGTCGGCGGTTTAGTTCGAGCACTAACTTCCATAACAGCCGTATACAATCGGGACGTGCACGTTCTTATTGTACGTGTTAGCATGCATGTAACAATTCGTACTTTTTCTGTAGGTATCGGAAATCTGTTTGCCTTTCTTCTTCAAGGAGCATTAATCGATGCTGAATAGACAATTCAGCACAAGGCGTGTTTGCACAGGTGTATCGCCGGGTGTCTTGATAGATTTCCACGTTGTGGGTTGTTTTCCTAGAACACTCAGAACACACCCATTCATGTTCTTCTATACCGGCTGATACACCAGCACATTTAAAGTAAAACCATCTGTCACAGGTGTCGCATTGAACCATGTCCTCTTTATCCGGTCTTCTCCATGCAGCGCAGCTTTCGGCATCCAAGCGATAGCTCATAATACAAACATGTTATACAAATGCTGGGAATCCAAGTTCTAGTTGCCAACGAATTGCTTTTAAAAGGTGTAATTAAACAAACGCATCTTCAGTTGCTTAACTACCGAATGGCTTGCGGTGGCGTTGTTGCTAACAACATCCTTCAACCAATTTTACTTCCACGTACTAATTTTCTTTTACAATAATGTACTTTACCATATGTAAATTTATGTGTATCAAATTCGCTTTAAATAAGCGTGCACTAACGTAATCGTCCTTACTAATAATAAACTTTGCACATTCTTATTATTGCCAACAATTACAATTATGTAATTCAAAACAATATATGCGTATAAGAGGAAAAACAAAATTCAAGAGACTCATATATTTGTTTGTTTTCTACAAGACTTTGTCGAACTTTAGGGTGCAGGCCATTTTCAAGATTAACGGTATTTTCATTTCCTTGCTTTAGCTCTCGTTCAAACACTTGGTTCACTTCACGCACGCGCGCACGCACACACACACACACACAACACCAATGACAGTATTCCCTATCGGGGTAACTAAACCTAGCACCTCTTTCTAAGGAAATATGCAGGGTATAGCTCTAGACTACTACATTACTTTTACTTGCAGTACCATTCACAATTTTTCTCCACATCCTCGGTCCCTACACGCTTCTTCTACCTCTGCAATATTCATACATCGCTTTTGACACGCTCTTTTATTCCTTAGACTTCTCATCTGTCGCTCTTTCAGCACCTCTTCTACTACATCCTACTATCTTTTACGCGGTCTGCCTCGAGTAACTTTACCAGTCATTTTACCTGCATACATACGCTTGGTAAGTCTTCTTCTTGTTCATCCTTTCCGCATGTCCAAACTATCTAACCGTGCTCCGCTCGCTCAAATTCTTAGGGGTCACTTGTCTCCCAAACTCTACTCTGACACATTCGTTTGACAACTTCTCTCAATGTTTTTCGGCACACACTTCTTAGGAACTTCATTCCTGCAACATTTATACGACTAACATAATTTTTCTGCCACACTCAACTTTCGCTCCCATATAGAATTATTCTGTTCTCCAACTTATCGGGTTCAAATACCGTAACTTTTACTACCCGATTTACAACGCCATCCGTACGACGACAGTTAGGTGTTAATCAAATTCAAAACTTTTCTCTGCTGTTTGGTTTTGAATAACTGAGGATGAATTTCCCCTCTTTTATGATCGGTTTTATTAGTTACCACTTCTAAAGCCATTACCCCATTTTCTCGTTCTCACTGTCCTAAGGTTGAGGTCAATGCCATTCTCTTCGTGTAACCCCGTCATTTGTTTCTACACTTTTGAAAGCTGCGTCATTTGATTAGGCTTGCAACACACTTTTTGTGGGTGGAACTTTATGAGTATATGAATATTGAGAGTAATCTACCATAGTGGCGATTCTTTTAATCTATGCGAGCTCTTAATTCCTCCCAGGGTTTACATGTAGCGTATTAATTTTTATGGCTAGTTTTACGACTTAAGGTTGTACGATATGTTGGTAGAATTTCACGATTTAATGGTTTATTTTTAAACTTGTGTGAAGGTGTAGAAATAAACTTTCCTATGCCCAATAATCTACCGAGATCTATTTGTGTTTTCTTAATTAAATATGATCGTTATTAACGCTTGTATTTAAATATTGAGTGCTTTTCTGTTTATTTCTGGATCCTAATTTAATATTCCGTTGATATAACCGTGTAATTAATATACACTTCTAAAGCTTCAAATTTTATAGACTGCTTTCGTGCTAACAGCACATTTAACTAACTGAAATTAATAAACTCATTTCTATCACCTAACATTTTTGCGTTATAGTCTAAATTGACAAAGGTTTGAAATAATTTGTTTCATTAAAATCCTTCTACATATATGCGACATGCGAGGTTTCTTATGAAGATAATGCCATTAAAAGTGAATATTTTCCTCGAAATAAGTAACAATAAATTATTTTTTTGGATTCTTTCAAAGCAGAAGCTACTAATTAGAATTTAATTTTGACTCTAAAGGAATGTTGTACGGTATAAAGCCAATATTGTCTGTCAAGCAGCATACATACAAATGCCAAATATGCAAATATCAGTCTCTACATTATTACATCAGCATTTTACACACTGTTTTAATCAATATTGAGTGGAAAGCACGTATAAAATTTATCTATATTTGCTTTTAAGGCCATTAAAGGTAATATATCACGTTTATGATGCGCGATGGTTTTATACATAATCCTCGTAAAAAGTATCTACCCTGGGGGAGAAATGTTTTGTATCGAAAATACATAGTTTCAGAACACAAAAACATAAAAAATAAACTTCAGTGGACTCGACAATGATAATGAATTTCATTTCATATTGATCAAGTAAAAATGAAATATCAAATTATTCTGCGAAAGTATTGGATAGTGTTTAACTTTTAACCAAACGGCGCCATGTAAATAGAGGGATATGTTTGTAATTATACCGCTGCTAACATGTATCAATTTTTATGGATGAGCATGATTTAGTTATCGTTTAACACGAATCGACCATTTCTAGAAAATGTCTAGAGCCTAGAGCCTATATCGCTCAAAAAACTTCAACCTCAATCTCAGCATCTTAAGCTTTTTGGGTACAATCGGATGGAAGTTCAGTGGTTTATTTGAAGGTTGTTACGTTTATTTTCGAGATAAATTAATTACCCCTTTTTCCCTTTAATTTGTTTTTCAGTTAAATCAATTCCGTTGCTATTCTTAAATCCTTCATCAACATCCTGTATATTTTACCTGTTCATCATAAGCCCGCTTTACCATAATTGCTTAACTCAAATCCATTTGCTTAGAAACGACAGGTTTATGATAAAATTTAAATAAGTCAATACCTTGTTATAGGTATCCTTTAATTTGTTAAACATTCCGATAACGTATAATTGCTTTCTCTGTGGTTTGAATCTAACAACTCGTCGAACTAAAGTCGCGTACTATCCGATAAAGGCGTGTTTCCAAGTTTCCTAATCAAGCTTTTTGGTAACCACAATATGACTTGGAGCTCTGGTTGTTTAATTAAAGGAATTTACGTTCACTTTCTTTTCAAAATGTTAAAAAAAACTCGTCATAATTGCTATATTCTTCGTTCTGTTTTTCTTCATGAAAATTTCGCGCACGCCTAACAGCGTGGTACGTATTGATGGTTTTATAAACCCGTGCTTGTCGGCGTAAATAAATTAATATTTTTCGTAATGATTCTAGCTTCCTGCGGGGACACGATATTCCTTTGAATTGCCGCTCCTTGGGGTATAGAAGGCTGCACCCATCACGGGATTCCAGGTCCATCTAGCCCGCTCCGGTCTGAGGAGCGAACGAGAAATTCAACACCGTAGAGACGTGGGTGAGTGTTTCTTTCCTACTTATGTCGAGGCCATGTCCACTTAGATATTACTGTTTGGGGCTCATACAGGTCTCGAATTAATTGTATGTACGAAAATGATCTATGATACGGGGAGCTATTGCCATGGGATTACTATATTACGCTTAACTTTGGTACTTTTCTCAGCAATTATCTGAAACTACTCTCAAGAACGTGAATGGCGTTATACAGAGCAATGTAGCATCAATGCAAATCAGATTTACTAAGAATGGTTAAATGGTTTGGTTACGTTTTATTGTGCAGATAATGACATGGCTGTAACTTTACAAGAGCTAGTCAATGGAAACGTATCTGGTTGTTATACCGCTTTTCAATCGCCCAAAATAAATCCTAAGCTAATTATATTAGGTTGCAATAAAGAGGAAATATTTACTAACAATGACAATTTGGCTGATTACATAGTATGTATCACTAAATAAATTAGATAAAAATGTAGATAATTTTTGCTGCAAAGTCGTATGAAAAAGTAACTCCAAAAGTCTGCTAAATATAATTTTGGAAGTAGAGCCGTTAACATTTAACTCAATTATTAGCGTGGGTAAACTATATGTTGGCCTTAGAAGGTGTTTAGTTAAGGAGTCATTTTATGTTAAAAGATGCTATAAATATGCTGTGCTGGGGCACAATGTGGGGGATTGCAAACTGGTGGTGCCTGTATGTGCTTTGTGTGCTGAAGCGCATGCCACGAAGTAATGTACCACTACCAAGTTTAAATGCGGAAACAGTGTAAACAAAGTCTGCCTGTGAATCATGATGCACCTGACTCATCATGCCCGATATATATTTGTGCTGTAAATCGACCCAGGAATCGAACTAAATATATCCGTATACCCTTATAGCAACCACAAAATTCTGAAATGCCCGTAACAACTAGGTGTTCTTTTTAAAATGTGCGAGGCCTTCGTACTAAGACCGCACAATTTTTTGCACAAGTGTCGGAAGGTGAATACGATATTATGGCGCTGGTAGAGACATGGATTTCCGATGATGTTTCAAGCACCGAGTTATTGACAGATACATACTCTGTTTTCCGTCGTGACCGCAATTTCAAAGAAATTGGTCTTCTACGTGGTGGTGGGGTATTACTTACTATCAAAAATTCTATACTGACAACACCATTGGATCTCAAACATATTCACACTACTTTACCATTGATAGATATTGTAGGATGCAGCTGTAATATACAAACTGCACGCATATATCCTGTAGTGCTATATATTCCACCAGCACTCACAGCCTCAGCTTTGGAACATCTTGAACGGTTTGGTGATGTTAATCTGCTAATAATGGGCGACTTTAATGTACCATGATATAACAATTCATGTAAGGTCGATGTAAAGGCAAACCTTCTGGTAAACTTTGCACATTTGATGAGCCTTACTCAGTTTAATTCTGTTGTGAATACTAGTGGAACGCTATTGGATTTAATTTTTTCTAATGTACATTTCGTAATTAAAAAAGATGATTTTCCGCTTGTTAAAGAGGATATTTACAACCCGTTGCTTTGCATTAACTTTGGACTTGCCCTGAAATACGCAAATTTTTCAAAATCTCATGCCAGATCTTATAACTTTAAATAAGCTGATTATTGCTCTTTGTATATGGCATTAATGAAAACCGACGTCGTTCCTGGATGCGTTTACTGATCCGGATGGAGTCTGTAATGCACGTTATGATCGTTTATATAATATTTTTAACCAGTATGTGCCAATAAGTTTTCCTACGAAACAAAGGTATCCTGTTTGGTATATGCATGAGATCATCAATAAGCTACATCAGAAGCATGGCTATTTTTAAAAATATAAAATATACAGGGATTCCTATTACCTGGTAGAATATAGAAAGTTGTGGTCGCATACTAAAATACTAATTCATTGGGCATATAATACTTACATCTACTTGGCTGAAAAGTCACTTCGTGATAATCCCAAGAAATTTTGGACATACATCCAATCAAAGCAAATCAAGACCAGAATACCTGCCATGGTGCATTTAAATGGACTAGCTTATGATAATCCAGACTCGATTGTGGAGGCATTTAAAAATTATTTCAGCAGTGTATATATAAGCAATAAAAGTAATTATACCATGTCAGTTGCCACCCCGATAAACAATGGAAATATAAGTGTACCAAGTGTTTCAGTTGCTGAAGTGGAAAAGTGTATGTGCAAGCTTAAAAATAAATCAGCTTGTGGTCTAGACCAAATACCCTCATTCATATTAAAGAATTGTGCGTTGGTGTTGGCAAGCCTGATATGTAGCATAATAAATATCTCATTAAAATCTTTTATCTTCTCGTCGTGTTGGAAAATGTCAGCCATATCCCCTGTACTAAAACAGGAGGATCCGAATGAAATCGTGAATTACAGACCTATATGCATCTTGTCCAACTGTGCAAATGTATGTAGAAGATAAGAACAAAGAAAATAAAGAAATTATTCAAAGGATGATTTTGTTGTGGTCAGTACGACAAGGAGTATTTTTCCAATATAGTTGTGGAGTGAAGCAGTGATGATTTGAAAGTTAAAAGTACGATTGCAAGTGGAAATTCTTCGAAATGGCCAGTTAAAGAGGATATTTTAGAGTGTCAGTTTGCTGATGTGATTTGTAAAATTGAAAGACCTTTAGCAGTGACTAAATACAGTACTTACAGTATACCAGGAACTGAGTGTCTAAAGAGACAATTGAGTTCTATGACATTTGTGCAGGAGTATGTCAGTGACTAATAGTGTGTGCATGTGTGATGTTGAATATACTATGAAAACCTTATCATTTCGTTTAATTTACCATTCTAATTTTATTTTTACAAGATTTTAAAATTGAAATTCATTTCTACACTATTTTATTTTTTAAACTCAAAAATTATTCTGGATATTTATTCCAAAAAAACCGCATCTGAGGTAATGTGGTATACCTAAATGAATAGGTCAGAACATATTACCATAATGAGACGGTATTAAAAAAAAACAATTATACAGACGACAAATTCTGACTTTAAATGTTTCTGCGTTGCATTTTTTAAACAAGCAATTATATCTGAAGAAATGAATTCTAACATTTATAAATCTGGCATTTATAAAAACCAAAGATTCACAATTATTTGCATAATTTTTATCTCACTTCTAACTGGTTGGAATTGAGTGCTCTTACATTAATACCAAATTAGTCAAAGAATGAAAATACACTAAATTTATTTATAAAAATAACAAAATTGTACAACTATTGTTTTAAATAATTATCAATTCCCTATATTTTACATAATACACATTTTATAACACATTAAAAGTACACTTAAAATTAACCATTTGGGCATTTGTTTATAGTATGACCTAAAACAAATATTCAGGTTTATATATGTACAACACAGGTGTTTCAAAAATTTACTAACGTTTCTAGGGCAGGCAATATTATAATTTCTCAATACAGCAAAAGAAAAGTATTACAATTGATTACATATATGATCGTAACTCAGGTCCATAAATTATTTCATAACCATAAAATGATAAACAAAATATTTATAATAATAAATTCTCAAAGCAGGATTATCTCACTTTAAAGAGGCTTTTAAAATGAAGAACTAAAACCGTGGAATTATTAATAGGCGTGTTCCATACAATTCCAAATATTGGAGGAGCTTTTTACAAATTTTAGTATTATGAAATAGAATTAATATTACATAGTTACGATACAAAATAAACCTCACAACTTAATATTGGAACTCACCAATATCAAGTTACAGATAATTAATTATATCATTCCATACAAAGTAGCAAGATTTCAATGTATATATTCAAATTACTAGAATAATAAAATAGCCGTCATGTAGCGTGTGTCTGATGGTACCATATGAGTTCACTCTTGATTCGCGTAGAATACGAATGTTATATGACAACCCTCACAAAACGTACGAAGAGTAGGAAATAAATGACAAACGCTAAACTATAGATGAAAACAATGAATTTGAAAAGTACACCCCTTTCGTTATAAATTAACAAACAGGCGTTAATGTAATGAAGTCCCATGGATTTTCGACAGAACTCACAACACTAATACATTTGGATGGTTTTATTCCAAGCAATAATAATTTGGAAGACCCTAATTTACCCTTGGCTCCATAGAATTCTATAGCCACCAGAAGAATAGCACTAAGTCGTAGCTCATTAGAAATTGTTTTTTCTGTTGATGGTGTTTAAACATGATGTTTGTTACGTAAAATATTGATAAAATTCTACAACGCTCACTTAAAGAGTGTTAAGTTATTATAAATATAGTATATATTGCTGTGATACTGCCTCGCTTTAATTGGTTTTTGATGCAAAAGGAGTTGGATTTTATAGAAAGTATTTGTTTTTAACATCAAAATGTGTTTTTAATACACCTATTAAGATTAGAATTGGGTTTTCAAATACACGATATTACTTATTTTTATTCAAAATGTATCGATAATTAATAAGTGAAAATAAATGGCTTTGTGTTTATCTTAAAATGATTGATTTACATTCGCATTTAAATGCGTTTTATGGTATCTTACAATTAATTATTGTTACATATACAACTTACATTACTTGCTATGTATTTACAATATGCCTATATCATACAGGGTGATTATTTATACAAGGGGAATTTGATTTTCCGCTTGTACCTCAATGAATAAAAGTATGCTTGTATTATACAGGACGTAACCATGAATTTGTGAAAATGTATATATTTTTTCGGATTCTTTTATATATTGGTGGGATTTATTTGTAGAATTACTAGTATTTAATTTTTTTTCATTTTAATCTTGCAAGTTTTTATACTATGTACTTTTACAATGCAATATCATCACCATACAACCACAGTCTTAGTTATTACTATAAAAAAGACAAGAGGATCCTATAATGATTAAAATTATATTTGAAAGCGTGTAAATGGAGTTAATAATTAATTTTAAATTTGTAAATATGCAATATCTTACAAAGAAGCTCTTTGTTATTACATGAACATAAATTCAGGTATATTAATATTCGTTTTAAGAATATTATTCGATGGATTTTACAGCAACGGTATTTCAAGACGCCTTGGACTTACAGATCAGTTTGGCTTAATCGAGACTTTTAGCATGTTTGTCTACGATTTTTCTAAGCTTCTTGTTTGGGGAAGTTCAAACTTCCCGTATTTTGCAAGTCTCTTATAAGCACCAAAAATCAGAGCAACTGCGCAGACCCTGATCAAGACAAAGGTGATACCCACAATATCACTGAATGAAGAACAGGAGGCTGTTTAGTAGTTCTTCTCCTTATCAGCTTTTGATCTATTCCTTTTATGGCTGCAGCTGACAACCATAGTGAGGATTGTTTCCTAAGCAAGCATACCACATTTGTTCATGAAACATCTATTTCGGAGTGTAACAAATGGAAAAATTAAAAGAAATCGTTATTGAAAGATGCACCGCTAAAAATACCATAATCATAATCTTCTATGGCAATATAGATTTTTTTTGTTTATGGCTTTACAACTTTCAAAGTCAAAATCGTCGTTTATTATTCACTCATAATATTGCTTTTAAATATCTAGCTTATTAAATCATGCAATATTTCTGCATAAGGTCTATTAACTAAATGGAAAAAAGTGAAATCTTTAAATGAAATTTTAGACACATTTACAATTTAGTGCCGGGAAAAGATTTACACTTTTAATATAGCTACCTGCCCTACAACTGTTAGTATGTTTTTTGAAACACAACATATAATTACATACCTGGTTCACCACAATTACTACATTTTCTAGCTGTCTTTGTTGTTCTATTTTTGGTACCGACTGTGCTACTTTTATTACTGCCTTTACTTTTGAAGGGCATAGTTTTTGTTTTTGTAGTTCGCTTACCCTTTTTCCATCTATTATTTCTCTTTCTCCAGGGGCTACTTGTACCACCACCTGACCACCTAGATGTATTAGACCCACTCGCACCCCAACTATTACCAGTTACAGTGGCGTTCCAACCACCTGTATTGTTACGACGATAATTGTTACTGGAATCATTATCATCATCATCATCATCATCATCGTCATCATCACCACCACCTCCGTTATGGGTGCTATTAGTAGCTATCTAAAACAAAAAATCTATTCAAAATACTGTTGTAACCATGATAATATAAACACTTTATATACCAAAGGAAGTACCATTGGAAGACGTTATTGCCGTTGTATTTGTAATTGTCGATTATTTGTTAGCATTATCAGAGCCTATGTGAGGTATCATAATATTATGATTACTAAACGAAATTGTGAAATCTGGCATACAAATACACTAGCTAGCAAATACTAATATATATGGTTTATTCTCACTTACTTAAACCGGGTTAATGCCCATTGTAATGTTTCTTTTTCTTTTTATGCTAATTAGAGTTCTTTTGTTAATGTGTTATTTTTGGTTTTTTTTTATTTAAGTATAACTGCAGGAGGCGATTTCTCCTACAGGTTGTACGGAGCGGTTAATAATTTATTTTTATTTCAGGCCTTATTTAATTTTTGTAAGTATTATACCCCGCCCACTCACCGACTGAGCGCGATCAGTTTCTCTTTCCTTCTTTTTTGTTGTCTTTTTTTGTTGGCTACGTCACTGCACGTAACAAGGTATATTGCTAACGCTTTTTAAAACAAGGAACCTTAGAATGTCTTTTCGTTCATGCCATGGAACTAGTTTTAATTGAAACATTTTCCATACGATTCCAAAAAATCCTTGTTTTAAAAAATTCCGGTTGAGATTGTAGAATGTGGAAATTTATCAAAGATACGCCACATAACATGTTCACAATGCTTTTTTCGTCGTTTAGTGATTTCCGGTATATTCTTCTAGAGTTTCATTTCTCTACAGTAACAGTTCACTGCTTCAGAGGGGTCGTACAAAGAAGCCATTATGTTCTCACCTTTAACAGAGCTTCTTCTTTGGCAGCATCTCCAGCTACTTTAAACCAGGAAATGTTTTCTTTAAACTTTAGTTTCTAAACAGCTACGACTAGTTACATATTGTCCTATAATCAGCGCCAAATCGAATAATTAAATCACTTATTAGGTAATGTAAAGTCTCGTTCAGGTGTGTTAGAGGAAACAAACTCTTTACCTGAACTAAAACAACAGTTCCATTCGGTACTCACGTTTATTGTCTTCTTTCTTAATGTTTAAAACTCGGTCAATATATTCACAATCTGGGTCGCATTCCTTAAGAGCTATTCTACTTAATTTTTGCACGTCTAGTTTAGTTTGTTAGTCTATGCAGTTTCACAATACTTTCATAGTTGACACTTATTGCTGACCATTGCATTGTGTTCTACTTTCTATAATTAATATTGCGCCCTAATTACACTACAGTAATATTCTGAAGATTTCACAATAAATGTCTTTGTAGATATACAGGGTGTCTGTTGATTAATAGCATACAACAAAACTGCACATTCCTTGGGTAAAAATATTGAGATTTAGCCAAACTCGCCTGTCAAAAAGTTGCTAATAGCCGAGATAAAGGGTGTAGAATTTTTCATTTGCATTTTGTTTTTCTTAATAATTCATCAACTAGTTACATCATTAAAAACATGTTACAACCCCGCGCCCGCGTGTTCAGAGCTACTTCCACAGTTGGCAACACTGATATTATTCACGTTCACATTATTGCACAACAAAGATATACGACATAACTTCATGTCAAATTATATCACATACCAAATATGTTTACAGTGATACAAGATGCATCTGAAAAAGATAAAATGTACTCACTTAAAAATGTGGAACTCTTCACGATTTTGCGGTCATCCTTGCGCAGGAGCCATGTTGATTTCCATGTATCTCGTTTGGCGTTGGTTGGGCGTTGTTTGGGGTGGGTTACGTCATGCCCTCGTTGAAATCAGATTTACTGGCTTCCCTCTTCTTTTGTTTGTAGAGGTACAATAGGATACAGGTAAGGAACGATAGAAGGTAGAGATACGATGGGGAACCTACATTCTAAAAGAAAAGACAAGGAAACGACACAGGTAAACGTCACTGTTCGACGTCTCGTTCGCTAATCCTATCGTGTCACACACCGCACACTTGCGCCATCACTCCGCGTCTGCGCATTCCTTTTGCGCAAACGCAACTGTTCGAAATGACGGAAATGCACAAATCTATTTTAAAAAATAATGACGGGAATTTAGTCACATATTTAAAAAGTGTACATGTCCAATTTTGACATGTAACAAACAACTAGAAAACAACGATGCAAAAACAGAAAAATTTTATAGAAAGAGAGGAAATCTTTCGATAATATATGTTCAAAGTGATTACACTTCACTCTAATGCATTTGACAACCTATTTATTGATCTGAAATAACAACTGTTCGTCTCGAAACCAGTTCACAGCATTCACAATTTTATACCATAGTTTGTGGCGGAAAAATAATTGCCAAAGTGTTCTCGTTCATTATTGAAGGAGGTTTAATTATTCTTGTCTGGTGCAGGTGACGTTGTTTTAGAATTGACAGATTAATGATGTTGATATTTCAATTTTACTTTTGTATTTTTTAATTTAATGCAATAAACTAACCCAAGTAATAATTTAATGAATCATTTAATTTATTTTATATTACAAACACTAAATTGGTGACCTCGACATGGGTAATGAAGATAATAACTCCTCGAGAAAAAGGAGGGATTTTATGAAGAACACTAATACTGAAAAAGAAATTGCACGCATATCCTTTTTGAAGCAAAATATTCACCTATGGTTCAAGCAAATCGAATCACAGTTCCCTAGCGGCAGGTGTATCCACAGATGCCACCAGTCGTCGCTGCAATGGAATCAGCTGTTCTTCATCAAGTGAGCGATTTGATTTTAAATCCACCTTCATCCAATATGTTTGACATTTTAAAGCAACAGTTAGAATCCGTGTTTACTGACTCCGAAGAGAAGCAGTTTTAAAAAATGTTTAACATGCTTAAACTTAAGCGATAGAAAACCGTTTAATTTACTTAAGGAAATGATGGAATTAAGCAAAAATAAACTGCATAGTGAATTATTAAAGACATTATGGATTTAGCATGTAGCAACTCAGATTCAAGCTATTTTGTCTGTTAGCAAAGACGAATTAGAGACGCTAACCCAAATAACTGATAAAATTACAGAAATCACCAAACCTAATGAAATTAATTCTGTGGTCAATGTTGCAAGATACGTATTTCATATGCATTAGATAAGAAATAGTATAAATAGAGGTAGCGCTAGGTTTAAGACTCAGAATATGTAAGGCATCTGTGAAGTAATCTTCTCACGCAAATAAAAATTCTTTTTAAAAAATCGTTTGTGGCAGTGATATTTTGCAACAAATAACCCAGTTAATTTGGACATTTTACAACGGTTAAAGAAAAGGTAAACAGTTTAACAGAATTATTCGAAAAAAGTCAATTTTTTTAAGAAAATATGAAACATGAAATAAAAGAACATAGCAGATGGAAGAGAAACTCTTTTGGACAGAATGAGCGAAATATAATTAATTAAACTTTTATTTATCCTTTGTAAATACAAATGATTGATAGGGTTCTTACTCTAAATAAAGCGAATGTTTTATGCACGGAAGGTGTATTTTTTTATAAAAAATAAAAATGATTGGATTTGTACTTATCTATTAAAATAATTACTTACCTACCCGGCAGTTAATTTACCTAATTAAAGGCTTGATCGCTTTCCCAATAGGTTTTGCACATGCAAATAGATTTGCATCTTCATAATCGTAAGTGAAATGTGTTCTAATGCATATTTTACAAACATATTTATTAAGAATGTAATAAAATTTGCATCGTTTTTACGATAAATGAAAATAAACGTCTTTAAATCTAAAAGATTAAAATTCATTTTTACACTATCTCTCAACGATTTATTATTTTTACATATACGGCTTAAATTTATACACACGGCTGTATTATTGATTCAAAATTGTGGTTTTTAAATACACAGGAAGTGTGTTTTGCTTTGCACTTTAATGGCTATGTATTTACAATACGCTTACCATGAACAAGGTGGAACAATGAATCTTAGGAAATTTCGATTTTACGGTTTCTTTTTAATTGGGTGGATTTTATTTTTAAGATTTGGGTCTCCATGACCTCTCGTAAACTCTTTATCACGTCAATATATAATGTATATATTTTATATATATACATATATATATATATAATGTGTATATATATTATATATATATATATACATATACACGGTGTGCCCCAAAATCTTTTCTCTACATGAAGATTTCGCTTATTATAATAGATACAGCTACCGTTAAACAAGAAAAATTTTAGAGAATTTAGTGGTGAATTTATTTCCGGTTTAAAACTTAAGTTATCTTTATCCGTTTTAAAAATAATTGAGATAAACTGAAAAGGTGCATTTTTGAATTTCACTTGTATTTTTTAAAGTACTAATTTGATAGCCGTCAAAGTGTGACATTATTAGGACACTCTTTTACGACGCACAAATTGATGTGCACGACGAGTCATAAACGTAATTTGTTTTTTTGGAATGCTCTACAACTTTTGTTTTTCACATGGCGGCCACATTGGATTTTTTAATTTTTAAGTAGAGCACAAAGATTACGTTCCAATAACATACCACAAGTACGTAAAATTGACAGCTACTATGCAAAAAATGATATTTTTAAATTTTTCTCTTATTTTGTATCTAGTCGGCTGTGACAATGATATATAATGACATTGTGCTTGCGCCATGTATTTTTAAGCTGTAAATCCCTCAAATACATATTTTAAAATAGAACAAAATGAATTTAAGCTACCGAAACAAACAAAACAATATTTTTGAATTTGTGGTTACTAATAACAGTTATATCTAATTAGAACTAATTAACTAATTATTGTTAGTAGAATGTGCAAAATGTCTACCGTTGGCCCTTTGGCATTTTTGACAATTTATCAAAACGTTTTTTACAACCCTAGAAAGTTATTTCTGTTAACCGTAGCAAGTATGTCCACCACTCTTTCTCTAAGAACATTAACGTGCTCGATAGGATCAAATGCGTATATTTGGTTTTTTATACGGTACACGGATAAAAAACCAGGGGCGTCTGCTCAGATGCTCTGGCTGGTTATGGAGTTGGGACTTTCAAACTCTTCTCTTAAATAGTTTCTAACTTCAATTGTATTGTGTGCCGTGCAGCCATCTTGTTGAAACCAAATTTTATTAAATTCATCTTCTGTCATCACCGCTTGAAAACCAGACAAAATTTGATACCTATAAAGGTTCAAATATCTTTCTCCATTTATATTATAATCGTACAAAAATTGATCTATAGGTCGATTCCCTAATATACAAATTGGTTAATGTATTTTGAAAAATTAAAATTATTAAGTAGTTGTTCATTATCGAATCCTTGAAGAAAAAAGTATAGCATGTTTTATAGTAAGAAAACATTTCTAACAATAATTTAATCTCCACAGTGTTTTATAGTTAAGGAATTTCCTGCCTTTTTAAAAATGAACACGTACCTGCACGAAGGTGGAGATTAGTGTTGGAAATGTTTTACTACTAAGAAAATATTATTTTAAAAATGTAATTTTTTGTAGGGTTGCGATAAGAAACAAGTACCAAATATTGTAGTTAAATAAAATTACCAATGATTTCAAATCATACGTCAAATCCTAATCTGGTTTGTAAACGTTTCTTAACTACTTCATGTGGATTTTTTAATACCTAATGATGTTTATTATATTTATTAAAAACTCCACATTCAGTAAACCTGCTCTTATCAGACCACAACACGCAATTGGAAAATTCTGGATCTTCAATACATTTAGTAATATACGATTCAGAGAAGCGGACTTTTCTATGAAAATCAGTTTCTTTAAGTCCCTGTAAAAATGACACTGTACACTATTGGAAATACCTTTAAACGTTCAATGACTTTTTCCTTTTACGTAAATTTTTACGTATAAAAAGATTTTTAATGACCCTTTACATAAATATTCTGGTATAAGAAAAATGTAAATATTCAATAAAAAAGAAAATACTGCCTTATGCTATTAGATAATGTTCTGACCTGTAGTTTTCCTTGCGTGTCTTTTTGTTCTCCATGTTCTTGGATCTGCTGCTGCTGCGTGCTGTTAACCAGTGCCCCTGGATTGTTTTTAGTCGAGTTTACTTGTTGATTTTATAGTACCGTTTGGCCAAACACCCATTCAATGCTTAGAACAATCCTCTGTTTAGTGCCCCGATGCGTAAATGCAAACCAATGTTTTTATGCAAATTTAAATCGATGTATATTTAAATTTGGATTAATTTGCAAGTTTAGATTTATGTACCAATTTAGATGTGCTAATTTAGATTTTTACCTAGAGCCCTAAATTATAAATATTAAAATTATGTTTAATTAATTCGCTTTCACTTACGTTTTTCAGTTAACGGGAAACTTCTCTTATATATTTTCACTATTATTTTAATTTCAAAACTTTTCTATCACGACTTCCATGAAATATAATTATTTAATTTGTTTATGTTCACTTTATGTAATTTTCTAATTTGAACTGCCATGAAGCGTGCTCTGCTTGAAGAAGACTGATTGTTTATCAAATATGTGTGGTATTTAAAACAACGCCTCCATCTGACATCGTTGGTTATCCGCGTGCTTCAGTCAAAGTTTAAGGCGTGCTATAGGTTATTGTGCATACCTTGGGCTTTTTACGGTATGAATTTGATAATAACTTGTTGAAATGATATTGTCGATCAAGCAGCATTTAGGTTCTATACAGTGGATTTCTTATAACTCGTGTACTTTTGTTGTAGGAAATTATAATTCGACCTCTCACGTACACAAACTTATGGTTTTTATTTTTCCAAGATAATCTTTTGGGTTTTGAATTTACTTTATATTAAATATCGCTTATGCGAAATTTCATTAATGACGTAAATTGAAATGAGTTGATTTACATCCTGCGTTTCTGAAACGTGTTTGTCTGAAAGGTGTGTTTATTGTGAGAATGTTTTGTTATTTCCTTGCACTATTGCGTGTTTATTTTAACAGAATTCGTATCATGATATTCTAGCTTTTGGTGGTTTAAAATAAATTTGATCGCGACAGAGTTATTTATCTTACCGAATGTGGTTGTATTATTGAAGGATGAACTTCCCTGCATTAATTAAAGTTAACTGTGATCCTTATACAGTGTTAGATGTTTGCCTTTTTACATAATTTGCGAATTCTAGCTTTTAGTGCTATTTACATGTAGTGTACGACCCTTCTGACCCTATATACCCCTAAATAACCCTATTATCATAGCAATATATATATATATATATATATATATACATATATATAAATATTTTAGGTAGTTAATTACACAAGGTAAGTTGTTAAATACTATCGTATTATAGTGAATAAGATGAAATAACTTTTATGCAAAGCCCAAATGATCATTTCAAATCGAGCTAGTAATTATATATATATATATATATATATATATATATATAATTATATTTTCCATCTTTCAATTAGTAGTTCGATTTGAAATGATCATATATATCATATATATATATTGTTTTTATATCAGGGAATCGACCAATAGGTCCATTTTTGTATGATTATAATCTAAATGGAAAAATATATTTAAACCATTTAATGTATTACATTTTGTTTGGTCTTCAAGCGGTAAAGACAAAAGATGAATTTGGTAAAATTTGGTTTCAACAAGATGGCTGCCCGGCACACAATACAATTGAAGTTAGAGACTATTTAAGAGAAGAGTTTGAAAGTCCCAATTCCATGGCCAGCCAGAGCACCTGAGCAGACGCCCCTGGCTTTTTATCTGTGGTACCGTATAAAAAATTAAATATACGTATTTGATCCTCTCGAGAACGTATATATATATATATATATATATATATATATATATTTATATATATATTTATATATATTTATATATTTATATATATATATATATATATATATATATTGCTATGAATACACAGGAACTGGAATTATCGAGCCCCGACGTTGGGCCGTCAAATATTTATACTTTGAACTCCCTCCTGGAACTAACAGGATTTTATCTTCAACCGACCTTGGGTCGACCAATAACTAAACTTGATGTGATAACGCCTCCACTAGATATCAATGGCGTATTCTACTTGACTCCTCCTCTCGTTTTAAATTATCAAATTACACTCCCATAAATTTTATCTTATGACCTCGACTAGCTTTTATTTTGAATTATAAAATGAAGTTAATTCAATTCCATATAATGAAAACAAATATTATGTACAGGTTATGTAAATTATTTAAAATACACTTTTCAATCAATTAATGTTGTAAATCTTATTTTTCTCAAAAATCATATCCTTTTTAATCAATCTAAAGTCACCAAAAAACCTATTGTTTTTATAAAAAGAAGCCTGGAACGTTCAAAACCCCTTTATCATTTTACGTGCTTTCTACGTATGCAAGTTCGTTGTCGACTCTTTCACAGTAATTTATATTAATTAATCAAATTCAATATTCAATATTTAAAAAAAATTGTCTTAAAACTAAAAATCTAACCTGGTTTGTTTACTTCGTTATTTCCTTCTCGCAACCAAGATTATCGACGCATCCATTATCAACTAGAATTTTCCATACATTATACCTTCCATTTGGATCAAAAATATTCTCCACCAATTCAGAATCATTATATACCCATTTAAAATTTTATCTATCCACACGCTTGAATTATTGTTGTCACACTTGGACTTGGAATTTATGCTCACCGGCCTCAGACTATCATTTGAATTATTATATTACTTTATCTCACCAGCCTCAGACTTAGAATTTAAATTCCCCGGACTCAGACTTGTCATTTATTCTCACCGGACTCAGAATATCATTTATTCTTCCCGGACTCGGATACCTTCTATACTCCCCGGACTCAGATTTATTCTCCACGTACTCAGAGCCCTATTATTATTATGTTTTAGTTTAAATAAATTTTCCAAAATCTACTTACGTTTAATCGGCAATAGGAATTTTCATTTTTGTCGCACTTAAACAATTTTCTTTTTTAAATTATTCTTACGTGTTGCACTTATGTTCAAAGTGACGTACCTTGGCCTTTGTTGAGTTGAGAACTGACTTCGTTATCATGGTCGCTGTTAATATATGATTGATCTCCTACTCCGTCTGTGGGCATGGCTTACAAGCCCCATCGCTAATTTTAACCAATCAAGTCTTTGCATTTAAAGTAGTTTCTGATGTAACATTCTCTGTCTTCAAGTAATTGTTGTTTGCCCGCAGCTGCCTCGTTATCAGACATGCGGTGTTTTGGAGCAATATAATCGCTTTTCCATGTTGTACACAAACAACTGATGCAATTCGACTTTCAATTTTTATATCTGCTTGTTTATTTACGCAATTTTTAATCACCTTTGCTTATGAAAATAGTTAATTGTTTGTACGCATTTACACTATGCTTCTTGAAGCTTTATTTCTTATCTCCGTATTATCATAACTGACTGGAATTCTTTTGAATGCGTGTTTAATTACACTTTATTGTGCTTACTTATAAATACGCGTGCTTCCACTAAAAAATATCGTTATTTGCATTATCTAAATTAACTAAAACTCTATCTACAGGGTGTTAAATATTCGTTATCTACTTAATGCATGTATTACTTTTTTTCTATGCTAGCTATGCGTCTTCTTGTCCTAAGATGTGTCTATTTGCGTCGCTTAAAACTACTTATACTCTATATACATGGTGTTGACTGCTTACTATTTACAAACTATCCCAATTACTCAATTTTCTATTACATAAATGCAGTTTCTGCTTCCTATTATGATTTCTAATTCCTGCACGACCTTTGCTATAAAATACACCCTTAAACAACCCCTTATCACAGCAATATATATATATATATATCATATATATATATATATATATATATATATATATATAACATATGTTACCATCGATTGAAAAGCATTCAACATTCTATTTTACTTCTGAAAGCGTTACGCTAAACTATAATTAGACAAGTAAAATGTGATTAGTAACTACAAAGGCTTAGAACTGACGTAACATGTTAATGGATATACCTGCAAAATTTCATTTGCTTCTATAGCATCTAATCAATATTCCTAAAAAGAACTTAATCGTAAGCTCTATTCCAATGTCACTGGATATAGAAAGCTCTTGTTTCTGATTTTAATTAAATTAACATCCTCTCTTCATCGGAATTAGTTCTCGATTGCTGGATTATACACTACAAAGCATATCTATAATTGCTGTTATTGTACACGAGTTTTGAAGCATTTAATGATTGATTTAATCCTTACACAATCTTCGTTTTAATTTATTAAGCTTTACGTACAAACTTATGTTACTAAATTTCTATGTTTTTTCTACATGATGAGATCCTTACGACTCTGAAACTAAGATATCAAAATGTCACAGCGGTATAAAATGAAAATGAGTAGAACAATTCTTCGCGTGGAAACGAAGTACACAATCAATTCTCAAAACACAAAATCACAAGTCTCACAGACAATGAACATAAAACAGAAATGTCTAACATCCAAGAGGCAATATTACAGAAAAGTGTTTAAGAGAAGATCATTGGAAAGATCGAAACAACTTTGGCAAAAAGAGACAAAGTTTAAGAAGAAGAAGGAGTGCTTCAAAGGCCCACGTGACCTATGTTAAAAGTGTCTCTATCAGATGAACAAAACTCTAGGGAAACAAAGCAAAAACTTTATTTCAGCCATGTCAAAGATAAACTTAGTGTTCTTGAATCATAAGACCATTATAGGATTTGAAAACATAGATACCATCCACTACTTGTAACAAATCCTACAGGAAATGCGCGTAAAATGACAAGAACAATTAGAGACAGTATAAACAACATAAGCACTCCATTTGCACAAGAATTTTTTTTGCTTTGTAAAAAGATTGCTTTTCGAAACAACTTAGAAGTATTAAGGCAATGGAAAAACAATTAAAAAATTTGGCAAAAAAAATTATTTTGCAAATTTAGGTAGATTTTCTAATTTTTAATAAGTCCTTGGTCCCATATGAAAAACAACATGCAATTTGTTATTTTCTAGTTTGGTTCAATTACAAGGCTAAGTTTAACATTTTGTACCCACACTCGTGTAGAAAACCATTCAGCTTTTGTAACCTGGTCTGTAAAATCATAAATAACAAATTAATCTTTCAAAAGTTCATGTTAACTCTTTATAGTTCACAAAATACCTCAAGGTTTTCAACTTATTTCATACACACGGCACGTGGGCATTAAACATTTGTTCTGATAAGATTTCCTCCAGTTGAACTGTCTTTGTAATTGATTTTCTGAATTCGCTCTCTTCCACATTATCTTCGAGTCAAGCAGGTGGGGAAGTCATTAATGCGCATCAAACGCCCAGTAGGGCCAACAATAAAAACCTTGTGGGCCAATAAAAATACAAAATGCAGTAGAATCAAGAACCATCTACTCGCCCACATGTACCCTCTATGCAAACAAATCTTTGAGTACATCCATCACGCAAGTCATCAGTCTGGGTCCATCGCCTTGGTCACTTTAAGAAACCAGCGGCAAGTAGTTAAGAGTAAATGATTTTTGCATGGTCCCAAAAGCACTTCTTTTTGTTTTCACAACCCGCTCCTCCATCACGGCTAAGTTTCAAACTGCGAAAACCCCCATCGTTCTAGTCTGTAAGACTCGGCACCCATCTGAGTAGAAAGTACAATTTTTTTGGTTGATTATTTAATAATTTTTTTACTTAGGATATATATTTTCTTGAAAGTAATATTTGCTATAAATCTGGTGTTTGAAATTTCCGCTAATAACTATTGTAAGATTTTTTGAATTACACTTTTTTGATTAATTTGTACGTGATTATCATATCTGATGGTCATATAGATCCTAAAAAAAGAAATTTTGTTTAACTAATAATTTTGATATAACTAACACGTGTAAAATTATTTAAATTTTTTTATAACTATGATTGGATAAAAATTATTTGTTATATAGTAGATACCTTCTGATTTTAATATATTTAATTTTCTAATTAAAGTTAATTAACAATTTTTAAATTATATTTTCCGATGTGATTTCCGTACCAACCCTAAAAATCATATCTTATTAGTACTTTCTAGATACAGTGGGGGCCAACTTCACTCTACTTTGTTTTCCGTTTTACAAAGGATATTTTAACCCAACCCTTTTACGATCCCCCATGTAATAATAGCCAAGTTAGCCGCCAGCACAGCAAGTTTTTATAGTTCCATCTCGTACGCATAAAAATTGTAAGTCTTTTTAAAGCTCCAAATTGTTGTTTTATCTTCTCATTAGTGACAAGATCACAAAACGCGTGCTCTAAATAATTAAAACTGTTACACTGACGCCCAACGCCTTGGGGATCGAAATGTGTAACAATTTACGTTTATCATATTAAAAACAAGTTGAAAATGCAAGGCATTGTCGCAACGAACTTCCAAATGTAGACTTACTTTAAAACAATTTAAAGAAATTAAAATTATTATGTTGTAATAATTATAAGTATTCAGATAAAATAAAAATTAATTCCCCGGGGGGGGGTCGGGTATCCGTGGTCAGATTTTGTGGGGGGTACCATATTTCGACTCAGCTATGTTAGGGGAGTCCAAATATGTATCGCACATTAATTTTGGACCTATTTGAAATTTTAATTTTCCCGACGGAATATCGCGGGGGTAACGGCGTCCCCGTGGCCCGATTTCAACTGACATCAAAACTTAAGCTCAGGACACCGAGCTGAATCGATTGATGTATCACACATTGATGTTCGACCATGAGAAAGGCCTCGGACGGACAGACGGACGACAAATCGATTTCATAAACGAACGAAGTTCGTTGATTAATACTGCTACAACACAATAGAGTTAGAAAACTGGATCCATCACCTCGATAGACAACAAAACCAAGCGGATTATACGAGAACGGTCAGAAGCAGCCTAAGTACGACAACTGAAACACACGGTAACTACCGATGACATGTAAACAGGCACGAATTAGTTAGAAGAAAGTGAAACCAACAAAAGAAAAACCCGTCAAAGTCATCGATCTGGTAGTTAATATATAAAATAAAAATCCGTGATCAGCCATGTTTATAATAAGACCAAACCAGGGAGTATAAGCAGCAAACAAAAAGATAATCACACTTTCAGAATAACAAGAAATAAATCAAAGCAACTCTTAGAGAAGACCTGTAAATTAGGATCATTTGTGCTAATAACTCGAAAAAACAAATTTTGATATTGGCCTTCGCTTATGCAACCAACAATACGAATATATTCCTTGCTCTCTGAATATCTAGTGGTCTATTAAATTGAAATTTGTATCTTTCACGCAAATTCATACTTGATAATGCTGACTATAAATAAAAAATAGAAACCTTGTTCCGTTTTATTTAAAGCTTCAACATAATATATTATTAATTTAGGTTTAGGGGCTTTTTTAGAACTCTGCTTGGGAAAATTCCCAGCATACAACAATGATACCTTACATGTGATTTTCCAATGCTCCATCCGAAGGTACTACATTGGCCAGGAAGCGAGTTTCTTTTACCTGGAAAATTTGGAATTTTTGTCGAACCCTTGCTGTTTCAAGCAAGGTAGGGATCTTTAACGTGCATGACAACACTCACACACGGGACCTCCATTTTACCTCTCATCCGAACGAAAGTGTATTTTTCTGAAAAATGCTCGCCTAATATTTTTCAAGCGGACCGTGTCGGGATTTGAACCCGGGACCTTGGGCGTAGTCGTCACTACGCCACGGAGCCGCCCAACAATGATACCGCTAACGCATGCGAAAACTACACCATGTTGTGGTTCACACGGTTATTTATGACATTGATTACTTTTGTGATCGCCGATCATGCTGACAACGATTCTCACATGGGAATGGTTTGGTTCCCACTAACGCGCGTGAAAGTGCGTTAACGTCGTCTGGAGGGGTATACATTTTACGTGGAAGTAGCATAGCTTGAGACAGCTTCGTACCGTCTTCCGTGGAGTGCTGACGAGCAAGTGCTAAGTATCGACGAGTGGTTTTCGCTCCCTACCTTTCTCTTATCGTGTCGTCTATCGAAGAACCACGAGGAACAACAGCAAACAGTCAGCAACAGCAAGCAGCTACAGAACACACCCCGAAGACCGGTAGCGCCGCATCTATATAGAACAACTGGGGTAAGTGTTTTACAATTATTATTTCCCTGGTGTTTTATATCAGCATGCGAGGTTAACTAAAGGTTATAACCTCTAGTATTCGGTGAAACGTATTAATTCTAACGAGATATCTTATTTTTTAACAATTGTAAGCTGAAACTAGACGTTGAATTGTAATACTACAATGAGAGCGTTTATGTCGTAGTATTTTCTAAGTTTAAATGAAGAATCAGTTTTATTATTCTCTTGGCGAAAATCTTATTATAGTCAAGACCCGTTAAGCCGGCGGATGATTCAAAATTTGGTGTCTTTTTCCATATATGTAACTACTCCACGCTAGAACACGATAAATGTAAGAAAGTATTGTTACGAGTTAATTTATATTTGTCCTAAAAGGCGGGGAAATAATAAAAATAAAAAAACATTTGAAATTGCTGAAATACGAAAAAAAACTACGTTATAATAACCACTTACCTAGAAAGGCTTTTTCTGGTTGTCGTGATTAAAGGCTCCACACTGTCTTGTCTCAACAATCCCTTTGATATTTACCCTCCGCGGTTATTTCAAATAGGTCCTCTTTGCTTTTGGTTTACAGTACCTTTAAAACGCTCATTTAAATTCGTAATTTTAGTGCAATTTTTAAAATAAAGAGCCTCGTCAAAATACGACTTCATCACTGGGTTGGCTGGATATCCTTTTACAAATATATCTATGTTTATCTAGTATAAATAAATGAAAATAAAAGGGCAAGTTTAACCACCCTTAGTCTTTATTGACAATTAAATAAATATGAATACAAATATTTTCTTCAACAAAAACCTAATTTCTTAATATCAAACTGGCCAGGTATTACTACAAAGAGAAAATCTTAAAAAAATTAATACTTCTATTATGAAACCGATTTTCTTAGGTTTTACGTGTAGTCGCATTCTGAATCGTAATTAGGAAACGTCAACTTAGCAATAAACAGTCAATATAGATTTTCCTGTCCGCATTCCATAGCGGATTCCGGGCGGATAAGGAAGAGCGCGACAAAAGCAACCTAGGTAGTTCGCACCGATTACTCCAACAAAAGAGGGAAAGGGAAGCTGCCGTGCTAACTAGTCGTACAATTGGAAGTTGTCGAAAAGGAAAAAGGAAAACCTCAAGACCGGTTCGTCCTGTAAAATTTTACGAAGTAGTTCAAGTTGAAGTTTGTCATATTTTCCATCTCCGAATATTTACCTTAACATTCCTCCTTTTTAATTATAGTATTTTGTGGTTTATTCAGTCTTCAATGCACTCTTTTATTATTAAAAGGTTATAAAAAAAGTCACAACACCTTCATTCGTTGTAATAAAGTAAATGTCATGTATATAAGCGTAAACAAAGCAATCACTTCCTTGCCGCGGTAATCCATCACTTTAAACGTTGTCTTTCACTTTATCTTCCGTCTGTTATTGTATGATTAAAACTGGTCATCATGCCATTTCTCATTTACAGTTGTTTTTATGTTTAAAACAGCAAACGAACACTTGTTTATAGAAAAATCGCTAAAATTGTCGGTGTCACATAAAGATGGACAAAAATATAACTTTTGTTCTGAAAAGTGAACAACTTTTACTAATATAAAAAAATTCTATCTCGCTCAATAGACTTCTAACAACCTCCACCCCGGACGGCCCTCATTCGTCAAGTTTACGTGTAAGATAAAAAAACCAGAAAGTATTACATAAACATGTATAGGTAAGAGATAAGAAGGTAAACAAACGAACTCGTGGATTTAATGAAGGACGAGTAAATCTGGTTGCCTATCTACGCGGTTAAAATTAGAGAAATGTAGTAAACGTAAATTTAAATAAGTAGAAACTGAATTGGATTTTACAGTAATGAGGCATTACGTTATTTTTTAAATACGAAACAGAACGTAACACCCTTAAAATTACCAACTTGTTATTCACTTCTTAACTAACACTACACATGTAAAACCTACTTTAAAATCTTGATTAGTTTTTTTAAAAATGTTCTAATTTCAACTTCCTATTTAAATCTAAACAAACACTAGGTCTAGATACTTAATTAATCCATTACTATTTAAATAATACAACAAAACAATTGTGTTAGCAATATTCCAGCTGCCTATAAACGATGTCAGTTAGGGAATGATAGGGAACGTTAGGGACAAATTTAGAATAAAATACTTAGATCAGGGAGGACGAATTTGTAAATTTATAAAGCAGGCAAAATAGCTGGATTCACTATTAATACATTTGGCAAATGCTTAGAAATTTGAATCCAATTTAAATTAGCTAGCTAGATTTGGCTAGTTTTAAATCGACCCTTCAGGTCGCACTGGTAAGCAGAGCCGGCGTCTGCTATCCTGTGTTCGGGCACACTCCAAAGTCAACGCTAGGGATACCATTATTTAAACCCTGTTTTTAGTTTTCGTTTCAGTCTGTTACATTTTTATTTAGGGTGGATTAATTATGAAGTTAGAATAAATTAGAAGCACGTTTATTTTTCGTGTTTAAACCCAATGTAGTACCTTCGGGTGGAGCATTGGGGACGTGGCCGCAAGTATAGCGGCCCTTATTCAAATTATAATGCCTATAAACGAACAAATATCTATAGTTTGCCTCATAATTTGACATTAACAAATTTCTACATTATTTAAAAAAATTTATTTACTCACTGGTTATTTTACATTTCCTAGATAAAAACATCCAGAAACACCAATAGTTCATGTTCCTACTAGATTACCACCTGCCGTAAAACAAAAACAATTCCCATTTCCAGATGGGTACTCGCAAATTTCAACCCTCACCTTTATTTACGATCTAAAAATTAGGTTAAGGATTTCTATTCCACCGGCGCAATAATAAAATCCACGAACACGTGAAACTGATTTATTGCCTGCACATCACAAACAACACGGCCGCGCACGAAACACCTTCAACCTCATGTGACCCACAATCTTGACGTGGTTACATTTTGATTTCACTTTTTGACCTTAGCTTCCAACTAGTTAAGCTTAGTTGTTATGTCCCATTTTTGTTTCTTTCAATTTCGTTTTCAAAATACAACATATTTTATCTATGGTGAATACAAGGTTATTATACGACAACTGTCTATTTATAATTCATGTCTATAAAATACGCATACGTAACGTCTTGCCATATTTAGATTTGTTTTCACTTGCAGTTTTAAAATAAGTGATTGTCTTGGATTATTATGTTTGTAATGTATTGAACGAAATAATGTTATGTGTTATTATCTGAATAACCTTCATAGAAACAAAATTTTGAAATGACATGCTTACTCAACGTTTATTTTTGTAAAATATTACTGTACAGTACCTCCAAAATTAAATTTCTCCCATCTTACATGGTGTATATTCAAAAAAATGCGTTACAATAAGTCTGCTGAAAATAATGTAGATCAGTGTAAAAACGCATGTCTAAATATATCTAATATTTATGTAGGCTCTTTATATTTTAGATGATTCTTGCTTTAAAATTGTTTGTTTGTACAGTTCTCAACTACTTTCTTGTAAATACAAACAGTTTTTAAAACTAAAAGAATTGGTTATACGCATTAAACCGTGAATATCCATCTTATCTGTCAATTTTACAATTTTTAATAATTACTATTTTTCTTATTTGCCATTATACCTAGACCATTGGTCATACATTCTAATTAATATGATTAAGTGAGGTCAAATAGCTTTGACGTTGAGGTTATGCTATTGGTGCATTGGCTTGAGGTGCAATGTAAGTGTGTGTATGTGCGTGAGTGTGAACCTGTGTGTTTGTATGTGTATGTGCGCGCGTGTGTGCGTGTGTTGTGTGTGTGTGCGTGTGTGTACGTATGTGCGTGTGTGAGTTAAGAATTGTATACAAATGGGTAGTATCGGTATATGTGGGGATAAGTGGTTATGATAGGGTCGGTTCGTGAGGTTATCTGAATTTGTGTGTTTTGCTACGGGGTTTCTTTAGGTGAGAGGTTGTGGAGGTGTATGTCGTTTAGTAAAAAGTTGAGTAAGAAAATTAGTTTAGGAAGCGGGATGAATTGATCTAGGTTAAAAACACACAAAACGTCTTGGACCGCGCATGAGCTCTCTAGTTGTCGGCTGCCGATGGCCAGAGCACGTGCCGTAGTACACATACTGACACACGCGCACACAAAGACACACGCACATACATGCACACATACACAAAGACAATACAACACGTTTTAAACCGTGCGTGAGCACTCCGGTTACCGGCTGCCGATGGCCAGATCACATGCGGTAGTACTTAACTCTCATTCCTGGATTTTCGACTGCCGATAGTTTGGGACCGAGATGGAAGAACACCCGAAAACATTAACATATTATGAACACACACGCATTCACACACACGCACACACACACATATCTCTCCCCACACACACACACACACACACACACACACACACACACACACACACACACACACACACAAGCAAAGACATAATACACAAACACCAAAAAAAAAGAAAACCCACAACACAAACATACACACACACACACGCACACTCTGACAATCACAATCACCCAAATCAAAACACACAACATGTTTTGGATGCGCGTCAACGTTCTTGTCGACGGCTGCCGATAACCAGAGCACGTGCAGTAGTGCTGAACTTTCGGTCCCGGATTTCCGGCTGCCGATGGTCTAGGAACTGAGAGGGAAGCACACTCAACACCAACAAGAACACGCGCAAAAACAAACAAACACGCACACACACACATAAAAACACTCACACACTCACGCACGCAAACACTCCAGTTAGTATAATTTTTTTTTTATTTATTTGACCCAACGGTTCAGTAGTCTGCTACCTGAAATTTAAGGAGACCTGGCTCTCCCCCCCCCCCAGAAAGTAACCGTGAGTAAGGTATGTGCGTGCGCGCACGTTTGAGGCATGTGTTATGTGTGTCTGTGTGTGTGTGTGTCTGTGTGTTGGTGAGTGTGTGGTGTTGATCTCCGTGTTGCGTTCCCCCTTCTAGGACCAGGACCATCGGCAGCCGGAAATCCCAGCCGTCAAGGAAGAACGCTCAACAGATATTGCCATATCAGTCCGGACCATCGGCAGCCGGAAATCCAGATGTTGAAAAGGCAATATACGTGTGTGAATAGGTGTTTGTGTTTGTGCAGTGTTTGCGAGGTGTTTTGTGTGTTTGTGTATGTATGTATGTGTATGTGTTTGTATGTTATTTGCATCCGCCTTGCATCCCCTCCCTTCCTCTCCACCTAGTACTAAGACCATCAGCAGCCGGAAATCCAGTCTTCGGGGAAGAATGCTTAGCAGATGTACTTGAAGTGTGTTTGAAATGTTAATTTGTGTTTATGTTTGCCCAGGTCACCAAAAGGTTGGATTGAATTGATATAAGCCGTGCTGGTAGAGAGAGAGAAGGGGTGCTGTTCGCTGGGGAGTTTATTCTTGGGGGATAATTTGTTCTATTATTTTCCCAGGTGTTGGTAACAGAGCTATTGGATTTGGGATCTTCAGGAGGTTACTTCAGTTTGAAGTTTGCACTATACGAAGTACGTTGCTGCTGAGAGGATATTTTAGACAATTGTGTTAGCAAGAGAATGAGGATTGCAGTCAGCGTAGACTACTACAGGGAACACAAGACAATCGTTGCCAGGAAGTCTAGGAATTTGGTCCAGTCTGCTTTCTGTGTGTTAAAGATTGGAGTTTTGTAAACGGTTTTCTAGGGGATGTTGGAGATCATATCGAAGAAGGTTATAGAGTTGTGATCGCTAATTTGGTGTATGTGTGAGACTGTACACAATCGAAGTAGGTTGGAGGTGAAGTTCATATTGGAATTGTAGTTGTGGTGTTGCCATATGAGAATGTTAGAGGAGGAATTTCGAATGTGTAGTCAGTGGTGGTATAGTAAGTTTTTCACTACTAATTCCTTTTGGTCGGTTTCTTAGTAAACCATGTCGTGAACTTGGCGTTGGCGTCCATGGCTGCAATGGTTGGTGTGCCTCCTGTTTTTGTGAGGATATGATCCAGTTGGTGCAAGTAGGTGTTGATGCCTTTACTGAATTAAGAGTGGGCGGAGATTAGTAGGATGGTACCTGTTTTCCAGTGTACTTCGAATACTGTTATTTGTAGGTTTTTTATGATAATCGCAGGAGTATGTAAGGTCTGTCGAGCTGAGATATGTGCGTCTGTTAGTTTGTAAATTCCTGATTTTGTTCTTGATTAGGTATGGTTCTTGTAACAGGGTTATGTGGATGCGATGTTGTAGGATGTGGGAAAGTTCTTAGGTTGTGTTTCAGGAATGTTAGAGGTTGATATGAGATGAGTTCAGTTTGGCACAGATTGGGTGTGGTCTTTGTGTGTGTCCTTGTAGGTGTTGCCTAGTATTCATAGTCGGTGCGTAATTTTGTTATATTCACGGATTGTTTGTGGACAGGTCATTCAGTGCTAGTTACGGAATGGTCGTGAAACGGTTTATGTTGGAGCTGTTGGTGCAGACAGGGACTGTGGAAATGGGTTTTGGATAGTTCTTTGTGAGATGGGAGGCGGTGCGGTGGCCATGTGCTGAAGGTGAGCAGCAACAATAACTACATGTACTAATATAGAATGCTAGAAATACGTTTACTGTTTTAATTCTAACGATCTAACGTGGTAAATCATACACAAGCTTAATCTGTCCCGACTAAGGCAAGTTACAACTGAGAAATTTTAGACAACCAAATATACAGCTCATTAATTTATATTCGACTACTTTGTTACGTTAATTCGTGGCAGCCACGTTGGGCGCCAAATTTATGCTACGTTGGCTCGTAGCCGTGTGTAACACAAAGATATCACGGAATGACCGGGCACAATCGGAGATTAGGGTGGGTTGTAGAAAGCAGACTGACATATAATGTATGCGGCGGTAAGGAGTTACTCACAGTCTTACAATAAAAAAAAATTAGGATAGCAAACCTGCAATAAAAAAGATTAGTCCTGCAAACCTGAAATAAAGAAAAAGCATAGCAGCTATGAAAAGTCTAAGTTATTCAGTACTTTGTAGAATGTAAATAAAACTGTTTAGATAAACTATATAATATAATCACGATAAAAGCATTAGAGAAATTTTTATCACAAAGTGAGGTAATATTGGGGAGTAGCAGAAACGTTTCCTCACACACCAATTAAACATAAATCAGACAAAATGTTAACAAAAGATAAATAGGTAAGACACAATTGATATGAGTAATTCAGTAGTATGGATTTTTCTTTCTTTCTTTTTTTTTTCTTAATCGCAGGCAAGTCTATTGTAAAAGGTATCAGAACGACGAAGATATGGCAAAACAACGGATAGATATTTAAAGTAATAATAAGTAGGAAATAGTTCAACTTACAAAAAGTCCTTCAGGAACGCTTCCTTGCATTTGAAGTGTGGGATTCACGAGGTCCTGCACTAGCGAAGCACTTCACCCTTTACTGGGAGGGTGTTGATGGAACTTATCACACGTTACCCTAATCACACCTACGTATTTCATTGGTGTTAGCAGCAGACATTATCACGCGACGGAACTATGTAGCATTGTTAAATTTCTTGTTACTTCTATTTCCTGAGGCAATAATTTCGAAATATGTTGTAGCACTAGTTTAATTTCAACTGGGACCAAATGTATATTATCTTCATAAACATCCAAAAAGCAGTGAGAAACTTCAACCAATACCTTTGTAAACCGGTAATCTGTTATATTTCGCAAATAACGAAATTTGCGCAAGCAAAGATCTGTTGTAGATTCTTTGGGGTTAGAAAATTTAGAAACTACAGTATCGACTGTATTTGGATAATCCAAAGTATGAACTACTCTGATAAAAAGAAAAGGACCGCGAAACTAGATCGCACACCCAGTTCAAATAAAAAAAAGACAACGCCACAAAAAAACACAATTAGTAAAGCAACGCGTATCACTAAAACCGTCCGTGTTCCGTAAACAAGCACGTCAAACACGTTACATATCAAGCATCCTTCCTTCAAATGGTAAACAGAACTACACTGCTACAGTTAATATACAACTTTGATTTCACAAGAAAAACAACTAAAAGCGTGTCGTAATTGTTCATGCACGATTCGAAATTGATTCCGCATTAATTCTCACTATTCTCAAAGCAAAACGAAACAGTCTTTTTAACGTAGTTAATATATAGGAACCAAGAACAAACTCCAACTGCTCATCTGTTTATATCAACTCGTTGCTATTACAACCTCTTATCGTAAATTATCTAGACTTGTATATCTACATAAGGAACAAAATTTATATGAATGCAGCCATCATATCTACTAAATAATTACGAGCTGTTTATAATTTTCGATAAGTTGGAAAGTAATTTACGAATAATCCTATTTAAAATTCGTTCCTTGCAATTTATTTATTAATTGAAAATCAATCTTCAATTAAACTATCTTTAATTAATACACACGAGTTAAATTGCATACAAATCTGAAAACTATTCGAAAGTATTTACTTTATACAAACAGCGATCTTAAAGAAACGATGTATTTTTAAGTACGCTAACAGAAAGGGAGCGTAAAATTTTAAGCTATAAAAATGCCCGTTACAACCTTACCAGTGAAATAAATTATAATAGAACATATCAACAAATACGAGTCTTAATCGTTTCATGCTTTTAAAGGTTTCGATTCACGAACTTACATTTTAAAGCTATAAACAGTAGATAAAACAGATTTACATAAAGCTCTTCAAATACTCGTTCAAGTGATAAATCGTATCAAGTTCAGTGTATTCGAAGTGATCTTTCTTGGGTTTATTTATACTTCTATTTTTGTTACATAAAGTGCACTTTACAATAGATTACGAATTGGGTTTGTGTAACCTAAATTCTCTACCAAATAAATAGAATTTGCTTCGAAACACAATTGCACAACACGTAACATAAAAGAAGTCAAAATATTAATCTATGGAGTTACTTTGAACTATATTAATATCGCATTTTCTTGTTATTAAACGTTGAGCAATGTCGCAAAATGCAGCGACTAATATCTCTTACAGGGAATGGGATTCGACTCGAAGCAATACCTACTCAATTGGTTTGTAGTGAAAGAAAACACGTAAGATCTGGTTAGGCCAAATTAATCATTTTAATGAGGATAATACAGTGGTACCTCGACATACGAGTTTAATTCGTTCCGTAACTTTGTTCGTATGTCAAATTGCTCGTATCTCAAAGCAATTTTCCCCATTGAAATTAATTAAAATGCCATTAATCCGTTCCAGCTCCCAAAAAAAAAACACCTCAGTTGTTTTTGAATAAGAAAAATGTATTCACAAGAAGAAACATTTATTTATAAATAACAAATACATATTCTATAAAAACATAATAAAAGAAAAAGTGAAGTGCTTACGGAGGCGCTTAATTTTCGTTTCTGGTCTTCGGTTTTTTCGTCACGCTTTGCTCATTTTCACCTGCAGATCGTTTAAAAAAACTGTTCAAGGAGGTTTGTTTCTTCCTCCCTTTCAAGATATTGCGGAAATGAGTTAGACAAGTTTCGTTGCACAACTCCGATGCACAACCAGTTACAACTTTTCCGGGGTGATTTTTATCCACGAACTCTACAACTTTCTCCCACATTCCCAAGATCTCCTTTATATCTCTTGTAGAGATAACCTCCTCCATCTCTGGCTCCTCTTCGAAACTAATTTTTCGTTAAACCACCGTATTCTGCTGCGAATGTAAATTGTGTAACTCTTAGGTTGTCAGCTCCTCGACGAGTTCATTCACATCTTCCTCATCCACCTCCAGACCCATGGATTTTCCCAGCGAAACAATCTCCTCTACCACTGACACTTCGGGTTCCAATCCTTCGAAGGCCGTTTCAGCTACATCCTCAGGCCACAGCTTCTTCCATGCAGAGGTTAAGGTCCTCGTTGTAACAAACAGCCAGGCCTGATCAATAATTCTTAGACATATCACGATGTTAAAATGGTCCTTTCAGAACTCTCAAAAGGAAAGGTTTGTGTTCTCCGTCACCTTTAAACAGCGTTGAAAAATGTGCTTGGTGTACAACTTCTTAAAATTAGAAATCACCTGCTGATCCATGGGCTGCAGGATAGGAATGGTGTTGGGTGATAGGTAGAGAACGTTTATAAACTTGAACTTTTCGAGTAAATCATCTTCGAGATTTGGTGGGTGAGCAGAGGCATTGTCGAGGACGAGAAAGGCTTGCATGGGTAGGTTCTTTTCTCGTAGATATTTTTTAACAGAAGGGCCAAACACCAGGTTTATCCACTCCACAAAGAATTTCCGGGTAACCCACGCCTTCGGATTTGCCCTCCGCATAACTTACAGTTTTTCTTTTAAAATATTATGTGACTTAAAGGCTCTGGGATTTTTCGAATGGTATACTAGCAGAGGCTTAATTTTGCAGTCGCTACTCGCATTGGCGCAAAGTACTAGAGTTAATCTATCCTTAATGGGTTTGTGACTTGGCATCGTCTTCTGCTCTGCCGTTTTGTAAGTCCTATTCGGCATCCTTTTCCAGAAAAGCCCTGTCTCGTCACAGTTGAAACCTTGCTGGGGGGGATCATTCGGCTTCTATCAGTTCGGAAAACGTTTTCATGTAAACCTCGGCTGCCTTCACATCTGAACTTGCCTTACCATGCCTGATGAAGGAGTGAATGCCGGTCTTTTTCCTAAAGTTGTCAATTCTTCATCTTTTCATGGAGAGAGGTCCGTAGCTTAAAAATTATGGTAACGCCCTTAGCTGACATTATACCCTTTATCAACTCCTTCTGTTTAAGCACAGTACATATCATTGAAGTGCTACGCCCGTACATCCTCGCCAAGTCAATTACTCGCACACCTTGCTCATGTTTTTCTATGATTTCACGCTTTAATTCAATAGACATCATCTTCTCAATTTTATTTCGTCAATTAATAGATCTGACTGACTATCATTAAATAGTGCAAACTGTTGGGCCATATTGGCTATCGACCGTGGCTCATAATTACGTTCTGATCGACCACCTATTGCCTCCGCCTTATCCGAGCATTCCTGTTTACTTACTTCATTTTTCAACCTTCAACTACTATTATTACAATTATTACTTACCAAACTATCTGCGTTATTCCAGCCCGACCGATTCTAATTTGAATTACCAGCTCTCTCTCTCTTCCATCATCCTTTGTCTATTACCAATACTTTTGGGAATAGCTTTCTTATTTCTCCTATCCCCCGGTTCCCTACTATCTCCATCTGCGTTATCTATCATTCGTAAGGAACTCTCCACCTCATCAATTGTTTTTAAACCTGCACCTATAATGCCCCTCCTCACATTTCCATCAAAATGTCTTACCAATATTTCCACCAGTTCGTCCTCGCCAAAATTGTAATTGAGTTAATTTGCCTCTCTGACTTGTTTTAAAAAATAATCCGCCCTGAAATCATTTTCAAAACCGCCATACTCTAATTTTCTCAAGATTTCCCTTTGCTTACTTTTATCCCAATACCTTTCTAAAAATATACCTTGAGCACTGCCAATAAACAGGCTCTTTCTCATGAGGGGTTCGGGTCGGAGGTGTATTTAAAATCTAAACTACAAAAAAAGGGCCTTGAGAACTTAACTAACTTTAATTAATGAATTTACAAACAATGCAGTAGATCTATTTCAAGAAACGTCCGGAAAATTATGATCAAGGCTCTAATTAATCTTAATTCTATACCCAAATTTTCTTTATATAAAGTGAAAATACTAAAGGTAATTAAGATCCTTAAACATGAGGCGTAAACAGAGAAACAACGTCCTTCTAAAACTAATTTACGTGGATAACCTAAATTATATTACAGACGGCAGGTAACGTAACCATTACGTTCGATTATTCAAACGAAGCAAAACACGTTAATACACGAATCCCTTCAACGGCGTTCATAAAACGAAATGGATCGTAAAACCCAATATTTCTAACGAAAACAACGCACCACACTTGCTATTTCAACGACGTAGTATAAGATTTATGATATGATAACCACAGTGGATTTTATTGCACCCTTTACGATTATCAATCGTGATGATATTACATTATAATAGTTAATAATATGTTGAATGTTTGGATAAATGCTCAAACCAATAACATCAAACTTGCAAGTATAATTATATTAGATCCTACCTTGAAACATTTATTTAAGAGCAGGCACTAAACAGTATTTTACATCGGTGCTACTAATTTATACGTCTAACTGCAACTAACTCCGAACTACGTCCCTTTTCACAAAACCCAAGTCTATCACGCATCCTACGTTTGTCCCCCTCTTGATATAATATTCTCAACGTAACGTAAATAAATACTATCTTAAATTCTATACTGCAACTTTTATTTTTTAATGCCAAAGGTGTAGATTATTATGAAATATAAAACAAATAAAGAGAATTGTTAAAATGCAGCGACTAATATCTCTTATAGGGGGTGGGATTTGACTCGAAGCAACACCTACTCAATTGGTTTGTAGTGAAAGAAAACAGGTAAGATCTGGTCAGACCAAATAATTAATTTTAATGAGGATAATATCTATATATTAATGCAAATACAAATAAACATTACCTCAGTAAAATGACTCGAAATTTGTCGAATTGGAGAAAATAATACTGACTGGGCTTTGCATAGACGTGCAATCTTATACACTATCTAGATTATCCCTTATAATTAACCATATCGATATATACGTATGCCATAGACGTAGATATGTAAAATAAAATTATATAAGAATTAATTATTAAAGAAGAGGGTTACCAAAGCTGGCTTGGTACAACGTGTAGGTTATGTTTTAAATAAAACACACAATTCAAAGTTTCCTGTCGTTTTTTAATATTTAACATTCTGCACACTTGTGCTTACCTACAAAAAGATATCGCTTATTTCACTCACAAGTTGGTACAACCATAAGAATTTTAAAT
Organism: Platerodrilus igneus; assembly: GCA_036346225.1. Lineage (NCBI taxonomy): Eukaryota > Metazoa > Arthropoda > Insecta > Coleoptera > Lycidae > Platerodrilus > Platerodrilus igneus. Next base: position 1,600,294 of record JARFIW010000099.1, read on the forward strand.
TAGTTTCTGTCACACAAATCAAAAAATTTCTAGTTATGTAAAGGCACATAATCCAGTCTGTAAGGCAATCGCATTCATTCACAGTTTATAATGATTCAATATTTGAATAAAATTTATTTTTGAAATGTAAAAGGTATGTAACGCGCTAAATTGACGTGACTGTTCTGAATTGATTTTACTCTAAAATGTTGCGTAACAGAAAATTAGGACACCGATTAGTTTTCAGTGGTGTGGGGCGGATTTTATAAAGGCAAATATACTACTTTAAGAGTATACAAATTCTAAAAATTTTACTAAATACTTTTAAACTTGCCTTGAAAAGTCTTTAAACTCTCTTTGTCTAATAAAGCCTTTGAGCACCAACACACCTGAAAAATATCAACCCTAATTAAAGCTTTTCTGGACAATGGGTATTCCGAGATACGGTTGTTACGTTCAGGGTCTGCACGCGAATATTTTGGCCTTACTTACTTAAATCTTACATTTCTTATTTATTTTTACGGTTATTTGAGAACTTTTTAACCATTTCGATTCATTCAAATTTCCGCTTTGCTTATCTTACACGGCAATATTGAGATGCTACACTTTCTACAATTTTATGCGAAGGGTTAGGCAACTTTCTTTACGTATTGTTCGTCGCTACAACCACTCCTCCTGAGGAGGCGTTTACCAGATTTTTCGAGTGTTGACAGTAGTTCCGTTTGACAGCATAAAACCATAAATTGGTGGTACGAATTATCGCGGAACCATTAGTTCGTTCATGAAAAATTGTTGGTTGTCCTTTTTATAACATGTTTCTGTCTTAAGGTTTTGTAAATAAAATTCCTTTTATGAGGTTTCCTTTTGTTTCAGTGTGACCCAACCCACTCTACGACTTTCCAGCTAGCACGGACTTCTTTGGATTCCTCTTGGTTTTGTTGCGGTACTCGGTGCGGGCTTGCTATTCCTTGGCTTGCCATACTCTACTTGTCTCTCGTCCACACGAATTACCGTAACATAATTTTGGCATACCCAACATGACGGCCTTATTTTTGGAACAGTCTTTTTTTTCTTAGTGTTTGATTCAAATTTTTGGAACAGCTTCTTTACTTAACGTTGGTTAAATTTTTTTTGGAAATCTATCCGGTTTACTTAACGTTTAGCTCAGATTTCTGAAACCTTTCTTTTCTTCTTTTTCGTTACATGTGGATTATCGGTAAGTTTTGCGTCATATCGAGTTACTTAAATTGTGTTTTCGCTGGCAATTCAGTTCTTAAAAACACTGGCGCCTTATTTCTATTAGTAGTCCTAGATTCTATTTATTTGCTCCTATTAATTTGATGTATTTGTCCTACGGATAGCAGTAACTTTTTGTTGAGTTCTTACTGGGTTGCGGTTAGCATTCATTTAGTTACTTTCTTCCATTTTTTTTTAGTTATTTGTATTTAAAATGACTGATTGTTGAATAAGACTGTTTATTGATATCTGTGATAGTTATCAGAGTTCATTGGAAAGTATCACTGACTATTTCACGTGTATGGCTTCCTTGTTTCGTCGGTATGGTTCTTTAAAAGAGGATGTTCAATCGTCCATTGTGCATAGGCACCTCGCTCCATTTTATGTAACCTCCATGCGAGAATTGGAGAACGAATGTCTGAAGTTGGAGCCGGAAAAGATTCGGATTATAGACTACCAAATAAAAATAGAGTCGGAAGGCCTAGACAAAGCTATATTAGTCAAATTATTAGAGATGTAGGTTGTGAAGGGCATGTAGACCTTTTTAGACTAGCTCAGAATAGAAAAGAATTTAGAGCTGCGTCAAACCGACCTTAAGTAAGTTCGAAAACGGAACAAAAAAAATTAATAAATAAAAATTAGTTATCTATATGTCACCATGACATAACTCACAATTAGATAGCGGTCTTGCATGTTGGTAGCGAAAAGATGTCAAGTTTCCACGTCTAGGTAGTAGAATTGCGTAGTTAACGGTATAAAACTTCTGAATTGTAGGTAAAAATGAGTAACTAATTAAATTTAGAATGTTAAGGACACCTATCCAGAACCTTCTCTGACAGTATTGTAAGTAATCGTCACCTTAACTACATTTTGTTATTGCAGGCACGACAGGAATTTCTTTGGTAAAATCATTCAATGCAATAGAAACAAGTTCTTGAGTTGCTACCTGTAAGTTACTTGTTTGAACTATTGTATCAATTTGTGGAAGAGGCTGAGCCTGAGATGGAAGTGAATACATATGACATGTTAGATCATAATTCGAATCTCTAAGGTCAGAAAATTTGGTTCTTATTAGGGGGTTTTCGGTAAGTAGGATCGTGATAGCCATATAAATCAATATTATAGTTTGAAGGCTTCTATGACTGAAAAGGGTACATTGTGGTGACAGTGGACGACCCGGAGGAGGTACAGAGAAGAATGTAGAATTAGAAATAAAAGAAAGTTGGTTCCTACAGCTAAGGACAGGATTCAAAGTATTGTTCAAAGATATTTATCGAAGAAGAGTATGTCTTGGTAGAAGTAGGATGTCCAGGATGAAGTTCAGAAGAGGATGTAGAACTAGAAACAAAAGAAATGTTGTTCTTAGTAGTAGTAAGATGACAGTTCGGACAGATGCGTCCCATATGTGCGCACAATGGAGTACTTGAGGACAACTACAACGTGTCGATACATTACCAGGTTGGTCGCTATTGAACCATGAGACCTGAAAAGTAGGAGTACACACAGGAATGGGATCAACAGAAGCACCAGAAGAAATATTTGACCTAACAGTAGGCGTAGGAGGAATCTTAACAGGAATCTTAACGGTCATGTGAAGTAATTTTTTTCCCAGTTGCAGTAAAATCTACGTACGCGTGTTTGTCTTGGCTAGGGGTACGCAATTATCGGCCCGAATCTTTTCCAGCTCCAACTTCAAACATTCGTTCTCCAATTCTCGCATGGAGGGCGGTAGGCAAATGGGTTACATAAAATGGAACGAGGTGCCTATGCACAATGGACGTTTGAACATCCTCTTTTAAAGAACTATACCGACCAAACAAGGAAGCCATACACGTGAAATAGTCAGTGATAGTTTCCCATGAACCCTGATATCTATCGCAGGTATCATTAAACAGTCTTATCTTACAATCGGTCATTTTGAATACAAATAACTACAAAAAAATGGAAGAAAGTAACTTAATGAATGCTAACCGCAACCCAGTAAGAAGTCAACAAAATGTTACTGCTATCTGTAGGACAAATACATCAAATTAATAGGAGCGAAAGAAGAGAATCTGGGACTACTAATAGAAATAGGGCGCCAGTGTTGTTTAGGACATAAATTGCCAGCGAATACACTGTTTGAATAACTCGATATAACGCAAAACTTACCGATAATCCACATGTAACGAAAAAGAACAAAAAGAAAGGTTTCATGAATCTGAGCTAAACGTTAAATAAACCGGGATATTTCCAAAAAAAATTGAACCAACGTTAAATAAAGAAACTTCCAAAAATTTGAATTAAACACTAAGTAAAAAAAGACGGTTCCAAAAATAAGGCCTTCATGTTGGGTATGCCAAAATTATGTTACGGTAATCCGTGCGGACGAGAGACAAGTAGAGTATGGCAAGCCAAGGAATAGCAAACCCGCACCGAGTACCGCAACAAAACCAAGGGGAATCCAAAGAAGTCCGTGCTAGCTGGAAAGTCGTAGAGTGGATTGGGTCACACTGAAAGAAAAGGAAACCTCATAAAGGGAATTTTATTTACAAAACCTTAAGACAGCAACATGTTATAAAAAGGACAACCAACAATTCTTCATGAACGAACTAACGGTTCCGCAATAATTCGTACCAGCAATTTATGGTTTTATGCTGTCAAACGGAACTACTGTGAACACTCGAAAATCTGGTGAACGCCTCCTCAGGAGGAGTGGTTGTAGCGATGAACGATACGTAAGGAAAGTTGCCTAACCCTTCGCATAAAATTGTAGAAAGTGTAACATCTCAATAGAGCCATGCAAGATAAGCAAAGCGGAAACTTAATGAATCAAAATGGTTAAAAAGTTCTCATATAACCGTAAAAATAAATAAGAAATGTTGTAACATTTCGCATATAGGCAATTACCAAACTGCTATATGTTTGATTGATTGCCGCGATCCAGGCGTGAATATGTAGTCGACTTGTTTATCGATCCGCGCCCTCATGCGCGAGTTATGTATCCCCAATTACCTATATATATATTGATGTATTGAATCTAATATGAATTATTAGAAATTATTAAGTAAAAGTATAAGTTCAATGCAACATTGTAACACAAGGATAACCCAGAGAGGTTATCGACAGTTCATGAGAACGGAATGCAGCTGTGCATCCGTGAGGGCAGTGATACTGCAGGTGGCAGGTCACAGGCGGTCAACAGACCGCAATTACTTAGAATTAAGTCGTTACATTGTAATAAAGTGTACAATTAAAGAGAAACGCAGACATGAGATCTGCAAGTTCTCACAGCCGTGTGAGGGGCAGGTTATTATAAAAGGCCCGGGAGCTCAATGCCCGGCAGTCAATCTTCAAACTCCATACTTCGTTGTTTGAGCTACTCACTAGTACAATAATTATTTTAGTATTATGTACAAGTTATCCAAATTTTAACTAATAAAAATATTGTTATAGTTTCAAAGTGTTTTTAAAAAACCAGCTCCAAAGGCCCGAACTTTAACTGGCGCAGTCGTAACGGATGTCAAAAGGGCACTGAAAATCCAAAAATCGGAAGATTGGTGACCAAGAATTTTTATTCGAAATTTTGGCAGAATCCAAACCAAGTTGGAGGAAGAACAAGCATAGTCTGAATCCAGCAACAAACCAAGTTGGACAAGGAACAAGAATCGTCTAAGGCCAACAAAACAAACCAAGGTGGACAAGATACAGAATCGATCGAACCCACCAAAGAAACAGATGAAACTAATGTAAGTTCATTTCCATAAAATTTTCTTTTAACCAAATTATAATTGATATATGCTAGTATTATTTTATTGATCATTGTTTTATGTATTTTATATTATGAATATTTTTGAAAATAGTTCAAAGTGAATTATTTTCAAAACGAGAAAGTATTAACTTATGAAACTTGAATGTTAAAGAGGTATTTTTCTTTAAAAAGCAAATGAGAATTGATTATTTACAAAGAGATTTTCTTAAAAAGTAAATGAGAATTAGTATTAAGAGATTCTTACCATAATTAATAGAACGAACTCAAAATAATCCAAAAATAAACGGGCGCACATTCACTAACACCAAATAATTACCGCGATTCAACGCACGTTTATAAACCGGCAAACTAGAAACACAGAACGCAATTTAATTTCAAAGCTAAAGCTAATCTTTAAGCAATCACAAAACAATTATTTGAAACCATTGACCTGATAAATCATAGCAAACACTCTGCTACGGTAACCTAAAACCACCTAAGAAAACAAAGCTCGCATCTATTATACAATTAAAACTCGGAGAAAATCGCTTTCATAATCCTTGCACAGTACTAAAGAAATAGCTTTCAGGAACTTTCAGTACTAAAGCAATTTGCATCATACACGGGATAATAAAATCGACGCAGTTTCTACATTAATACCTACAATCCATAAAAGCGTGTACAATTGCAATAAAATCTAAACGTTTCTCAACTAAGTAACCAGCATTATAAAGTGCATTATTTCAATACGAAAATAGAATAACGCAAAACGCTCATAATTAAAACACTGAAAACCTACATTACGGAGAGATTCAATTACCAACAAGCATTATAATACCAAGAGATCTAAAAATAAATAGACGTAACACTTTATACAAAGTACGGAAAGTAATTCCTATAATTTCTATTAACACCTGTAAGTGCAATTAACTCAACGTACGTAACAAAGTAACGAAGATTACATTCTTAAGTATTCAATTTCAACCATGAAGTACAGGAGTAATCAACCTTAAGTTATAAGTAGAACACAAGACAGACGAACTGTACGTTTACGCAACTCAGTAAAACCCACGGAAAGAGTATTAATTAACAGAATTTAACCAAAACAAAGCTAAACGAGAATAAATCTATCCATTTAAGATTCCTTAAGAAACAGGAACTCAAGACGAACTAAAAGCTGCATAAAAACAATTAATCCAACATTATTGAATACAAATCTCGTGAATACATCACCGCATTGTGTAATTAAATATAAATAAACAACGACTACGATTTTAAAAATAACTCGACGCAATATAAACTTAAAATTAATAAATCTAATACTACAAGTACGAAATTAATCTCAAATTTTTACCAATTTTCATTTCCACAATCTAAACTTTAAATTAATAAATCCAATACTACAAGTACGAAATTAATCTCAATTTTACCAAATTTTTATCCACCCAATCCAAACTAAAAATTAACAAATCCTGACCAAAAAATAACGCCAAAAATAGCATAATAAGTCTCAACCTCTACAAAAATTTGAATTCACCTAACCTAAAAGGAAAATTAATAAAACTAAAGCAAAATTAACGTTTCAAATAGGAAAATCATCCCCAATTTTTACAGAATTCCAAATTACCCAATCTAAATGAAAAATTAACAAACCAAAACCAAAATTAACATTTCAAATAGCTAAATCAACATCAATCTTTACAAAACTCAAAATTATTCAATCTAAAAAGGAAAATTTAAAAAACCAAAGCAAAAATAACGTCACAAGTAGCAAACCAACCCCAATTTTTACAAAATTTGAAATTTTACAACCCAAACGGAAAATTAATAAATCCGAAGCAAAAGTAACATTACAAATAGCGAAATAAAGCTTAATTCAAAAAAAAAAAAAAAAATTTTTTAAAATTTCCAAAAAATCGAAAACAACCCTTAACCAACATGAGTAACACAGACTTACGTCTCTATTTAGAGACAATTCAGACGTTTGATGGCACGCAGGCCCATCTCTCGAATTTCATTGGAGCATGTGAAATGTTCCTAAAAACCTTTTACAAACCCGGAGATGACGCAAGAAATTCATTGCTTATACGCTTAGTAATAAGTAAACTAGCCGGAAGGGCACTAACCTTAATCGCCAGTAGGGACGACTTATCGGAATGGGACCAGTTTAAACAGCTACTAATTGCATATTTTGGAGACCAACGTTATATAAAATGCCTGGTACGAGACCTAATAAACCTTAGAATGGAACACAATCAATCCCCCTACCAATTCGGAATGAAATGCCAAGACGTGAGAAGTTTAATTTTAACAAAATTAAAAATCGAAGAACCCGATCAAAACGTTAGACATTTAAAAACAAAATGTATGACGAAATGGCACTAGACACATACATAAACGCTTTACCAGAACGACTATCGGATAAAATCAGATTCCAACGACCCCAAAATCTAGAAGAAGCTATGAGCTTAGTAATAGAAGAAGAAAATGTAATGTATTACCGCAACAGACTATACAACCCCAACGCGAATAAAAGTTATTCACCAACAAAAACTATACAAGCTACAAGACAAACAATCCCTCAACAAAAATTCACACCTTTAACCCACAAACAAATCAACCGCGAAGTAACAACCCAAGTTTTAACAATACCAATTTTAATAATCAATATAAACATTTTCAAGACCAACATTCAACCCAACTTTTACGAAACCCGCATTCCAACCGAGATTCAATCAAAACCTAAACCAACAAAGACCAGCATTCAATGCAAACCCTAATAGAAATACACCAATGACTAATACTCATAACAACCCTAACAATTATTACAAACCAACACCAATAGACACCTCATCTGGTAACACCAGACAAAACACAAAAATAACACATATCCGACCAAACCCTCATCAGAAACGTAATTTTACATCGGAAGAATTATTTCATCAAGAAATAGAAAAATTTGACACTGACCAGAATAATGACATTGAGACACCTACGAACAATGAAACAAACCATGCAGAAACTTACGAACGTGACGAACAATACGAAACTTACGAGGAGTATGATGAAGAAAACTCGAACTCAAATTTTCAAATGGACCCATTTATAGACAACCAAACTTAATAAACTTAAATAACATAAATCACTTAGTATTACCATACATAGAAATACCCCACGCCAAATTCAAACTATTAATCGACACCGGATCATCTAAAACATTAATTAGCCCCAGAACCGTACAAAAACACTATTTAGATTATGTAGAAAGAGTACCATTTAAAATTAAAACAGCTCATCAAACAACACTACACCAATTCGTAGCAAATATACCCGTACCGAGAACATTTAATGTTAAAATGAAACATAAATTTTGTGTATTCGAATTTAACAACAAATATGACGGATTAATCGGAATGGACCTTCTAAGAAAATTAGGAGCCAACATTGACATTAAAAATCGCTTATTAAGGACAAAATACGGAAAAATCCCAATTAAATTTCAAAACACACAAGTTGAACAAAAATACACTATAGAACCCCGAACGGAAAGAAAAATAAAAATCCCAGTAAAATCTAACCAAAATTTAGGAATAATAAATCATATGACATTTCAACAAGAAGTAGAAACCCCAACCGCCTTAGTGCAAATAAAAGATAATTATGCAACCACAACAATATTAAATTCAAACGACTATCCCGTAGAACTATCATTGACAGACCCAATTAACGTAGAAGAACTAAATTTTAACGAAATGGAAATAGACGAGAATTTAGAAAATAATTACAACCCAATAGAACATGACGAAATGTTAAGAGAAAATTTAACTAACATCCGCTTTAATACCGATATCAATCAAGAAGAAGAAAGAGCAATTAAAAACTTATGTTTCGAATACCGAGACATATTCCATTGTGAAGGAATACCATTAACATTCACCAACACAGTAAAACATAATATCGAGTTGACAGACAATAAACCAATCTTTACAAAAGCATATAGACTACCTCATGCAAGCCAAGAAGAAGCTGACAGACAAGTAGCAGATTTATTAGACCAAGACATAATCCAGCACTCCAATTCACCATGGAGCAGCCCCGTGTTAATAGTACCTAAGAAATTAGACGCAACCGGAAAGAGAAAGTACAGAATGGTAATAGATTATAGAAAGTTAAATGAAAAACGGTAGATGACAAATATCCACTACCAAATATTACCGAAATTTTAGACAAATTAGGCAAATGCCAATATTTTACAACATTAGACCTAGCATCAGGATACCATCAGGTAGAGATGGAAGAAAAAGACATATCAAAAACAGCCTTCAGCACACCTAGAGGACATTACGAGTACAAACGAATGCCATTTGGACTAAAGAACGCACCCGCTACTTTCCAGAGAGTCATGGACAATATACTACGAGGAATACACAATGAAAAATGCCTTGTATACCTTGACGACATCATAGTTTATTCCACATCACTGGTAGAACACATAGAAAGATTGAAAGAAGTATTCGAAAGACTTAGACAAGCACATTTTAAAGTACAAATAGACAAAAGTGAATTTTTACAAAAAGAAGTATCATTTTTAGGACATGTTATAACACCCCAAGGAGTAATGCCAAATCCAGACAAAACAAATGCAGTTCTAAATTACCCATTGCCAAAAACAAACAAAGAAATTAAAGGATTTCTAGGACTTAGTGGTTACTACCGCAAATTCATTAAAGGTTACGCTCGGATAACCAAACCCCTGACAAATTGTTTAAAAAGGAAACAAAATTGAACACACCCGGAATTTATTAAAGCAGTAGACAAAATCAAAACATATTAACAAATCACCCTGTATTAGAATACCCAGACTTTACAAAACCATTTATACTGACGACAGACGCATCGAATGTAGCATTAGGCGCAGTATTGAGCCAAGGAAAAGTAGGTAGCGATAAACCTATCAGCTACGCATCCAGAACCCTAAATGAAACCGAACAAAATATAGCACTATAGAAAAGAGTTATTAGCCATAATTTGGGCAACAAAATATTTTAGACCTTACCTATACGGAAGAAAATTTTACATATATACCGACCATAGACCATTAGTATGGTTATGCAAACTGAAAAAACCAAATTCAAAATTACAAAGATGGAGAATCAGACTCGAAGAGTATGATTACGAAATTATATATAAAAAGGGAATCTATAACAACAACGCAGACGCTTTAAGCCGAATCCAACTCAATGCATTAGAAACGGAATCCATTATAGGAAACGTAGACGATACAGAAATAAGGGAAGATCCAGACGAGATCGACACTATACATTCGACACAAAACGAAGAACCAAAAAACGCGATTAAAATTTTAAACGAAGCAATCGATATGAAACCCAACCAGTTTATAATAACCGAAGTTTTAAATAACCCCAACCCAGTAAAATATACAAAAGTAGACAATAAAAGAATATATCAAATTCAAATAACTAAAGACGACAACGAGGAACAAATAACTAAAATTTTAAAAGAATACACCCCCGAGAAAAAACGATTTTATTTTTATTTCAATACCGAACATTTATACCAAAGATTTTCTGAATTATACATTAAACTATTTAATAACTCTGGACCTGAACTCATCAGATGTACTAGAAAACTAATAACACTAAACGACCCTGACGAAATAAGCGATGTAATTAGAAATCAACACGAAGGAAAAACCAACCATCGTGGAATTAACGAAACAATAAAACAACTCATAAGACGTTATTATTTTAAAGACATGAAGGACTTGACCACAGATTTCATTAACCAATGCGAACTATGTGACAGAGCGAAATACGACAGGAAACCCCCAAAGATACCTTTAATGTTAACCAAAACACCCGACAAACCATTTCAAAAACTACATGCCGATACTCTAGTAGTAGAAGCGCAAAACTATCTAACAATTATAGACGCATTTACAAAAATAGGACAAGCAATACCAATCACATCCAAAAATAGCATTGACGTGACCCAAGGATTTTTACAATATTTCACATTTTACGGAACACCCGAATCAATCACTTTAGACAATGGTAGCGAATTTAAAAATGAGACAATACAAAACACTTTAGAACTCCACAAAATAAAAATTCATTTCATAACGGAAAACCACCCTGAATCAAACGGACTAATTGAACGATTACATTTAACCCTGTTAGAACAAATTCGATTATTAAGAATAAATTATAAAAAGGAACATATAACCAATTTAATGTCATACGCACTAATCGCCTATAATAACACTATTCACTCATCAACAAATTTTACACCCTTAGAATTAACACTAGGACATTCAGATTCACGAAATCCCTATGACATACACTACAATAAAGAAGTATATCAACAATATGCGAAAGATCACAAACAAAAATTAAAAATAACTTACGATAAGGTAAAAGATAAACTAGAGAACGATAAAGAACGTATCACCACAACCCGAAACAAAAATACCGACTCAAATAAATTTTCAATAGGACAAACCGTATATGAGAAAAACTTTCAGAGCAAGCGACATAAAACAGCACCCAGAAATTTAGGACCATTCAAAATTAAGAAAATATCAGATAAAAATATAGCAGTAGTAGACAACGGTAAAATAACGAAATACATTCATTTAAAAAAACCTAAGACACCCTGTAATTTCAGATGGACAATCATCACCCTTACTGTCAACCTCCACCCAGGTAGAACGGACAACCAAGTAATAATAGAAAACATATAAAAACAACCCCGGTATACTACCAATAAACTAGGCAGTATACAAAATTACAATATTTACTCAAATAATATCAACCCTTACTTTAATGTAACAAATTTTAGCAACATTAAGAATAACGAAATAATATTTTTAGAAATCTAGATAGTAGAAAGTAACAATTATCAATATTATCATTTATTTGCTTTTCCAACGAAAGTTACTAGCACATACCAAGTAATCATACCCAAAACCAAATGCCTATCCCTAAATGAACTGAGATATGGTTATAAAAACGAAAAATGTACTGAAGTAACACCAAATCAATATTTATGTCAATCGATGACGACAACAACCATTCAAGAAGACAGCCCTTGTGAAGTACAACTATTAAAATTCTCAAATCATTACGAAAACTGTGAAACCAAACAAGTGCAAATAACTAATATGAAAATTCAAAAAGTTACAGATAACAAATGGATAGCCATTTTCCCAACAGAAGTAATAGCAACCATCCACTGCAACCAAGATGAAAATAACCAAGCATTAATCGGAAGCAAACTAATTACCCTCAAAGAAGATTGTTATGTGAAATTGAAAGATGAAGTTATCAGAGTTTATCAAGATCCCATAGCAACAAAGAAACTTGCAAACCTACCGGAACTACAATTCAAGATACAACAAGAAGACGAAGAAATAAACAAGAAACCTATGAAGCTAGAGCATCTAGACTTAGACGACCTCAACCACGCCGTGAAATTAGTGGAAAGTTATAAAGAACAATTAAGTGAACTCAAAACGCCAAAGTTACATTATAATAATATAAGTGTTTGGACAATTGTATTGATCATTTTAATAATTTTTTGTAATCATGTATGTATTATACAAAATGTACCTTAGATATAAGAATGAAGGAAACAGTTCTAGATTTAAGGAAACAAAGAGAAAAAAGGAAACAATAAGCATACCTTTAGAAATAATGAATTTTAAATGAATTTAAATAATGTATTTTATGTATTTAAAAATTAAGAAAACCCTTAATTTTTCATTTACGGTGGGAGGAGTTATGTATCCCCCAATTACCTATATATATTGATGTATTGAATCTAATATGAATTATTAGAAATTATTAAGTAAAAGTATAAGTTCAATGCAACATTGTAACACAAGGATAACCCAGAGAGGTTATCGACAGTTCATGAGAACGGAATGCAGCTGTGCATCCGTGAGGGCAGTGATACTGCAGGTGGCAGGTCACAGGTGGTCAACAGACCGCAATTACTTAGAATTAAGTCGTTACATTGTAATAAAGTGTACAATTAAAGAGAAACGCAGACATGAGATCTGCAAGTTCTCACAGCCGTGTGAGGGGCGGTTATTATAAAAGGCCCGGGAGCTCAATGCCCGGCAGTCAGTCTTCAAACTCCATACTTCGTTGTTTGAGCTACTCACTAGTACAATAATTATTTTAGTATTATGTACAAGTTATCCAAATTTTAACTAATAAAAATATTGTTAAAGTTTCAAAGTGTTTTTAAAAAACCAGCTCCAAAGGCCCAAACTTTAACTCGCGTGGGCTTCAAGGCGTCTGCCCGATGTACTTGATCCATTATTATACCAGATGTAGTAAGCTAAAGACAAATATTAAAGAAACGTGGTAGGAAGTTCCCTACCAAGATGGGTGTATTAAAATTAGATTTGTGGGAGAGACACGTCGCTTGGTGCATGAACAGGGCATAGGTTATTATTATTAAAGACAATCAGCAACATAAGCAAGGTCGATAAAACGGTTCGTAAGCATGACAATATGGCGTCTTTATAAAGAATAATTCATTTGAATTTTTAGCAAGCAGTTTCATCTATAAGTTTCACCTTTACAATAAATATGTAATGGATTTCTGAATTGATTAGCATAATTTTGGGCCGTATGGAAGTCGATAAACTTTGGAGATGTTGTTTCATTCGTTCGTAATGTAGCTAGGTTGGCACGTGGTTGCAATCTGCAGGTGTTGTAAGTCTCTGAACACTTCAGGGCGATGAGTACGCTATTATTTGTTGTATCAAACACCGACCCAAATAAGAATTAAGCTTATTGTGCAACATGTCGACTAAGAGGATAAATAATTTTCTAAATGATTTTTTTAAAAAATTCAATATTTTTATGATAATTAAATATATTACAGTTTTCTGTTAAACGATTTTAAAATTGTAGCATATTTTCATATACTAAGGTATAAAAGCTTTCTTGTTAAAATAAATTATGTGCCACTGAATATATACAAGATAATTCGCTTAACGATTTAAAATAGTTTTAGTGTTTTTTTTTGATTACAGAATTAGAATGTTTTCCGGTAAAAATAAAATCACTTTATTTAAAATATGTTAGATAATTTGGCTAAATTTTTTGTATTATGTGTTAAATTTAAATAGTCGATTAAGGCACATCTTGGTTTAACATCTGTCAGATAAACATCTGGACTTGCATGTTTACTCAAACAAGTAAATGTATGTTGTACAAATGAATTGTATGATAAGCTAATCTTTGACTTATCCTTGTGAGCCGAGAACAAAGATCTTTGCTTGAAGCATTTGTTTAATGTAATGAAATAATTTTTTTGATGGGCTTCACTCATTAACAATAGCTAGTTTTGAAGCGTTTGCTCAATGTAATGAGATATTATTTTTATGATGGGCTTCACCCACTAATAACTGCTAATTTCTTAATTCAACATCGATAAGACCTTACCACATGTTCTTATAATTTTGGTTGTCTTTAATTTATTTTATTTATTTTTTTTTATATATACAAGAACTTCAAATAACTTTATTACATATCTGTAACTTAAGGTAATAGTTTTGTTTCTGGAAATTCTGGCTACAAGGTATGAGTGTAAAGGAAACACAGTTGTGTTGTTGAGTATCTATCTTCAGGCATAAGTTGATTTCCTTAAGGTTTATCTACGTCTTTCCTTAAGAAGATTATTTTTTTGTTTATGTGTTTGACGTAGTGGAGCCCTAAAATTGTACAAAGACAGGTTAATTAATGAAAAGACCCCCCATCTCATTCCTCCGCTGGGATAGACCCCGAGACTAGTCCGCGAGCTTTTATAATTCTTTTTGGAAACACTGCTTGGCTCTATGCCATTTTAATTGAAGCCACCCTCTGCATTATATTAACCAAAAAGTAAAAATTATATAACAATATAAGATTTAATTAAGTAAGAACAAAAATATTCGCGTGTAGGCCCTGAACGTAACAACCGTATTTCGAAATACCCATCGTCCAGGAAAGCTTTAATTAGGGTTAATACTTTTCAGGCGTGTTGGTGCTTAAAGGCTTTATTAGACAAAGACAATTTAAAGACTTTTCAAGGCAAGTTCTAAAATATTTAGTAAAATTTTTAGAATTTGTATATTCCTAAAGTAGTATATTCGCTTTTATAAAATCGACCCCGCACCACTGAAAACTAACCGGTGCACTAATTTTCTGTTACGCAACATTGTAGAGTAAAATCAATTCAGAACATGCCTTTTACATTTCAAAAATTAATTTTGTTCAAATATCGAATTATTATAAACTGTGAATGCATGCGATCGCCTTACAGACTGGATTGTGTGCTTTTACATAACTAGAAATTTTTTGATTTGTTTCACAGAAACTAATTTAAAATTCTTATGGTTGTACCAACTTGGGAGTGAAATAAGCGATACTTTTTTGTGGATAAGCACAAGTGTGCAAAATGTTAAATATTATAAAACGACAGGAATCTTTTACTTTTGTGTTTTATTTAAAACGTAACCTACACGTATAAGTAACAAGAAAATGCTATATTACTATAGTTCAAAGTAATTCCATTCATTGATATTTTGGCTTCTTTCATGTTACGTGTTGTGCAATTTGTGTTTCGAAGCAAATTCTATTTATTTGGTAGAGAATTTAGGTTAAGAAAACCAAATTCGTAATCTATTGTAAAGTGCACTTTATGTAACAAAAATAGAAGTATAAATAAACCCAAGAAAGATCACTTCGAATACGTTGAACTTGACACGATTTATCACTTGAACGAGTATTTCAAGAGCTTTGTTTAAATCTGTTTTATCTACTGTTTATTGCTTTAAAATGTAAGTTCGTGGATCGAAACCTTTAAAATCATAAAACGATTAAGACTCGTATTTGTTCGGTTGTTCTATTATAATTTTTTTCACTGGTAAAGTAGTCGAATATAAATTGAGCTTTGTATTTGGTTGTCTAAAATTTCGCAGTTGTAACTTGCCTTGGTGGGAACAGATAAAGCTTGCGTATGATTTACCACGTTAGATCGTTTGAATTAAAATACAGTAAACGTATTTCTAGCATTTTATATTAGTACATGTAGTTATAGTTGCTGCTCGCCTTCAGCAAATGGCCACCGCGCCGCCTCTCATCTTACAAATAACTATCCAAAACCCATTTCCACAGTCCCTGTCTGCACCAACAGCTCCAACATAAACCGTTCCACGACAATTCCTTAACTAGCATTGAATGACCCATCCAGCAACAATCCATGCATATAACGAAATTACGCACCGACTATGAATACTAGGCAACACATTGCACCTTTCTCGATATTATAAAAAGAGTAATTGCACGACGAAGTATAAGAAGTACTTCGGTACAGCTTGCATCGATTTTTAAGGTTGCGGAGGCTGCATGAGATTTGAAATCACAAGGTAAGAGGAATGTTTAAAGAATATCTGAATGTTAAAATTTAAATATCAAGACACTTGTTTACAGAACTGTAAAATAACTTTGAGAAACAAAAGTTAAAACATAATAAGAGAAATTTGACTAAATGTGTATATTAATACTCAGTTATTATAATTCCAAAGGCATGTATAAGATATACGCGTGTGTCATTAACATTGTAGACGAGAAAATTTCTATAGAAAAATCAAAATAAATAATTTCTGTTTAAAAATTCAAAATTTAACTTAATGCGAGAGTAAATCAAAAAGTGATCATAATTGTAATAATCTCATGTAAAAAATGCACATGAAATGAAAGTTCAAGTAATAAACCTTTTTACCATAAGAAGCTTCATGATGTTTCGAATGTTTACATTTTTTAGGTTATGTATTAGAGAATTTTATTTGAAATCATTTAAGATAAGTAAAATGTAATTAATAATCAAAACAAAATATTTGTAGTGACAAAGACAAATTTAAATAGAGGTTAGACCTCTTTATTTTAACAGAAAAACGATAAGGTAAAAGTTTTAATCTCATACCTGTAGTATCAGTAACTGAACTAATACTAATAGTTACTTAATTTATAGGAATCCTTCATATCCAGGAAACTGAGACATCCTGCATTGGTGGATCTCCTAGTGTAGGTACAAAACAGCATGTGGTCGACTTCAAATGTTGTCTTTAACAGACTTCTGTTTCATAAATTAAATTTGAAGATATTTTTCAATAAGATAATAACTGAGCGGCAATATGTAAAGTAGAAAGAAACAAAATATAAAATTCTTGTGATGAGAGTATTTATTTTACATCATCTGGTTGTACGAATGCACGAGCAACTTTTCCATATAAAAATCTGAATGTGAGAACAAGTCGCCGTAACATCGGTAACCAAAACACAAATAATCGGAACATAGGTAAACGGAGCATAGGTAACCGGAGCACCCTAGAAAATTCAGTTGTGTTACCAAAGTGAAAATTTAACACGAAGTGCAAAGGAAAATTAATCCATTAATAACTTACCATCTGTATAATTATTTGATGGGTTAAACGAATAAACAACTTCTTTATCCTTCATACTAAACATCTAAAATTATATTTAAATTTTAATTAAGGATTTATGATTAGAAAATTTACATACCAGGTAAGCACATGAGGCAAAGTAGAAGTTCAAATCAAATATGGCCAACAGTGCCAGATAAGCAATCAGATATCAAAAGAGAAGTGAAAATTTGACACTTCAACCACACCAGTTGTGCTTTTGGAATAAACACTTCAGAAATAACCAATAGAAAAATTTCATATAGATATAATTATTTGTACTATGTAACAAATTGGGAACTTGTGGATTAAAACTAATAATCCAGGATTGTGCGAGATAAATTCTTATAGAAAATATATTATATAATAAAGAGAGTAACTTTATATTTAAATGTAGATATAAGCATTTATATGCTAATAGTGCCAAGCACAATGTAACATGCTAAAATATAGGCAAAAAAGCATGTTACAACATACAAGGACACACGCAAGCACCGCATCAAACCTATGCCAAACTGAACTCGCCTCAGATCAACCTCTATAACATTCCTGAAACACAATCTTAGAACTTTCTCACATCCTACAAAAACATCGCTTCCACATAACCCTGGTACAAGAAAATTAAGAACAAAATCCGGAATTTACAAACCCATACACACACATATCTAATTCCAGTCCAACAGACCTTAAATACCCCTCTGCGATTATTATAAAAAACCTACACATAGACGCGTCCCTCTTACAAATAATAGTATTCGAAGTACATTGGAAAACAGGTACCATTCTACTAATCTACGCCAACTCTTAATTCAGTAAAGACATCAACACCTACTTGCGCCAACTAGATCGTATACTCACAGCAACAGAAGACACACCAACCATTGCAGCCGTGAACGCCAACGCCAAGTTCAGGACATGTTTGGAGAAACCGATCAAAAGGAATTACTAATGAAAAACTTATTTTACCACCACCGACTACACATCCGAAACTCCTCTAACATTCTCACATGGCAACACCACAACTACAATTCCAATATAAACTTCACACTCGCAATTGCTTCTGCCTCCAACATACTTCGATTGTGGACGGTTTTACACATACACCAAATTAGCTTCGATATCATTTCCAACATCTCCTAGAGAACCGCTTACAAAACTCCAATCTTTAACACACAGAAAGCAGATTGGACCAAATTCCTAGACTTCCTGGCAACGCTTGCCTCCATGTTCCCTGAGTATCCTACGCTGACTGCAATCCTCATTTTCTAGCCAACACAATTGTACAAAATATCCTCTCAGCAGCGACGTACTTCGTATCGCGCAAACATCAAATTGAAACAACCTCCCGAAGATCCCAAATGCGATAGCTCTGTTACTAACACTTGGGAAAATAATAGAACAAACTATTTCCCAAGAACAAACTCCCCAGCGAACAGCACCCCTTCTCTCTCTCTCCACCAGCACGGAGTCTGCTCAAGTCATAGCGCCGAACGCACCATCCGTTCCCTTATCACAAACGTCCAATCATTTTTGTACAACCTACCCATAGGCACATTGCTAAAGAATACCATTTTGACGATAAAGGACGTCAGATGCGGAAACTATGTAGGGTGTGTTATGAAAATAAAATCCGAAAGACTACACCATTTTTTTGTTCAGATTGTCTAGACCAACCAGGACTTTGTCCGGGAACTGTTTTCGATTGTATCATAATATAAAATAAGGTTACTCTGGTTTTTTAATAATGTTTTTTTAAGTTAGTGATTTTTTATGTATTTATAGCAAATTCGGTTTACTAATATTATTTTAAGTTTAGTTTGTTCGTATTGCCTTCTTTTGTTTTACTTTTTTAAGACCATCACTTGAGTTTGTTTACATATTGTAGTGTAACCGACCTGACGGCTGATTCAAACGCCCTCTATAAGCGGCACACCGGGCTCCATGATCTAACATCTAGTGGCAGTGGCTCGACGATACCTACGTTGTGTTGTTATCATGTGACCCAAATTCACACTGGGAAGATGGCGTTAAGTCGGGAAAGTTTGAAATAAAACTACAGTATTTACCTAACTTGACTTTTAATCAGAACAATGACCACTAAATAGATCATTCGCATGAAAGCATAGAAAAATGACATTTAAACCAAACAGTACCATACTCAACTTGGGCGATTGGGGAAAGACTACGGCAGAGAAACCCCCAAACTGCCCTCACACTTCCAACTGCATTTGACACATCTCGACAAGGACGGGTAATGTACAAGTACTCAAATCACCAACACTGAATTTGACGGGATGTCAACTGTTACCCAGACATACCACACATGACAACTGAAGAAACGTTAGTGTAGACCAGCTAGTCTTTTCTGGTAGGTACTAAAGTTGGCTAGGCCAATACTACCCAGCTAAAGTTGAAGAGGGGGAATCCCAGGAAGATGACCTGCACCTTGACTACTAATGTTCCTCCCCGCGCAGACATATAATGTTAGTAATATTCAACAAGGCTCGAACACACGCGCCCACATACATACATTAACAGTTTCCAGTCTGTGTTACAAAATATTGCACAAAGGCTAGCCGACTTCCTATTATTTGCAAAAAGGTACACTACAAGTACATTGACACAACGACATGAATCGCTGAAATAAACTTATGGTATGATTGCGCATAGTTAAAAAGGCGCTTATTATTGAATAGACTATCTCCAACATAGTCATAAATGCAAACGCGAAGACACGAGATAGTCGGTCATACAAGAGGTTCAATTTAATTACACCACCACAATTAGCACAAACCTTGAATACTAGTTAATTATATAGAACCATCGGCTAGATAATAGAATTAACACACAACAACAATATAATTAGGTTTAAACCAAGATGTGAGCGATGCAGTTGAATATGTGGTTAATATGCTGAAATAAAACAATTACACATCATAAAAATGTCAAATGAATCACAAATTCCAAACAGATATAACAGAAATATAATACTGTTCATATTCAAACTTGCCTAATAATTTGATTTAATATTATGTCAGTACTTTTCATTAATTATCACCGCAGTAATGGTACATTTACTATTGATTTTGCAATAAGTGCAATGCAATGGAAGTTCGAACTCTGTATTAAATACTAAATAAACATTATTTCAAATAAATGAATATTAGTTTTCGGTTGTTGAACCAAACAACACATCTTTATAACATGTTCAAATAAAATCGTAAATCCTATAAAATTTCACATTAAACATTAAGTAAAACAACCGGCAAATTCAGAGACAAAAGCAACAGGTAAGCATAAACATATTTCCTTCAATGTTTACATAAATAACGTTTTTACAATAAGAATCCACATCACACTCAAAACAAAGCTGGAATTACAAGACGTAATTAGATTACTCTAAATAGCAACTACACTATCAACTTACAAAACATTACCTTTTAACCGCTAAGGAAGTTTTTCAACCTGTCATCTTGAAATCTCAAAACAAAAAAGGTTCTTTAACCTTGTCGATTAACTCGATCATCCCTACACATGCGCCCCTTATAATGTAAATTCTGACGTCACGGAATGCGTTCAGAAACCTGCAAGTGGTTACTGAGCTATTCTAACAAACACCTTCAAATATCGAAATGTACACTATAATATTTGCAATAATTATCAACCAATGAGAATTGACTTAGAACCACTACGGATCACTACTATATTTGTACAGTATATTAACGAATATGAATTTTTACAATAAATGAAAACTTCTACATGCATTTTATGTATATTTCTCATCAAACGGTAATTTTAATTCCCGACTCAGGTGTTGAGTCATTGGCCTCTAATTGAACCGGTGGCTCGACCCTTGAGTCGCACTAGTTTTGGGTATAAACACTCACCAAAAAATTTATTAATAATAAAGAAAACATTAAAAAACGCATTTTATTAAATTTAAACTATAAAAAAATGTTGACTATTTTGTAAGTTTCAAAATTTCGTTTAGATAGTCAACATGTTCATCGCCGACCGAAACAAGTATTGCTAGATGATAGCACTTTCTACCTTTTGCAAACACATACCTAGCCTTTTTTTTAGTTGGTCGCCACAATTACTCTTCTGTTTATAGTTGAGGTCGTCGGTAATTACCCGGATCACAGAATTTTAGATGGGATAATCTACCGAACCTGATTCTATGACATTGTACTCGACACATACTAGATACAACAAACTTTAATACATGCAAAATTTAATGTGTCTATTCTCTAAAGCTCTATATAAAATTTCTGATCACGACTTCGCATTTTAAAGCAAGAAACTGTAGACAAAACGAATTTATCTAAATCTCTCCAAATGTACATGTAAGTGATAAATTGCTTCGAGTTCAGCTTACACGAAGTGATCTTTCTCCACGTCGTGTTTGCTTTATCCTAAAGCACAAATGAGGATTTGGTTAATTTATATTCCTTTAAAAATAAATTAAACGCCCAAAAAATAAAATTTCACTTCACACAAGAAAAGAGCTTTTTAATAAATAAATAAAAAGTGATTTAAATTCAATTTTCGTTTCGATCGAAATTACATCTTGAAGATGGGTATATTTCAAACAGAGCTGAAAATACGTATCGCTGTAAAGTTTGGTTATGTATACTATCTACAATTATTATAAAATACCCTCTTCGTATTCGCATTAATACGAAAACATCAATTGTATGTTCCCGAGTTGACACAAGAACGAAAATTTAAAATGGATTTTGTGTTCCGTAAACTTCCAGTAGCGTGAAGTGAATAAGCAGTCTACACGGCGACCAAATGCATCATTCATGTCTTACGCTCCACTTTATTTAAGATTCCCTACAGAACAGAACAATCACCTAGTTTCTGAAAAAGCCTTGAATTATTATTAGAAACAATATGTTTGCTTCCTTGAAACTGTTCACTGACTTGTTTTAATTTTTGTTACTAATGGTGTTGCGCCTTTTTGACTTTACATTTTATTTTAATATTTAGATTTAGAAAATTTTAAACTCAGCATGGTAAAGTTTACCTTTTCCATCCGTAATTTAAGTGTTTACGTGTAAGTTTCAAGATTATAATTTCCTACGAATTCCAGAACAACCCATGGGTTATGGTGTATAAACCGCATACGTTTGCGTTGTTTTCAGGTTGGAAAAAGGTGGATGTGGTTAGTGCAGTTGACGTAAAATGGTGTCATACTATAGTTTGTGAGAATATAGCATCTTAAAAGAGGGAACTTTACTATCGACGTTTGACGAGATCAGACGTAAGTGCGGTTCAGTTCGGTGAAGTGATTCTTTTCGATTCTTGTACCTGCTCTTGCTACCTACAAACTATCGTGTTTTGCTACCACGTAGATACTTCACTTCGTCGACTATAAAATTTGGAAACGTAGCTGATAACCCTGACCTGAGAAGCCGGAGACAGCCTTGGCCTTTAGTAAATAACTAGGTAAGCTCACCTTTTTTTGTTAGTTTGTGTACTAAAATGATAATTTAGTAAAATGAAAATTTATTTTTTTTCTAAGCTTCCTTGTTGATGGATAAAGTGAAGCTTTAACTATTCGCGGCTAAGTCTGGGAATTACCCCAAGGGTGAGCAATGAGAAAGGGTGTGGTGATGGTCTAAACTCTACGATAAACTAACAAAAAGAAAAATGGGTTGAGCGCCACTGTATCTGTATGAACGGTTACACTAAAGATTCAATACTCCTATGAGAAGATACAGAAACTCACGGGATATAAATGCAATTAAAACTTACGACTTACTAAACTGAAGTATCTGGAAATCTCTGGAACATACTTACTACCTCTCCGGTCTCGATAAACCTGGAACAAAATACACAACAAATTCTTTACTAGAAAAACACAGTTTGTGCTTTCCAATAAAAATACCTGCTGATAATTGTAGGTGGATAATATTGAGATTAACACACCAAAGCTTTTTAAATCAGGAATAAATACTTAGAACAAACCAGTTGTAGCAAATAGGGCCTTTTAAATTACTTCAGCCTCGTTTAATTTCATAGATCAACAAACTCATATACTTTAAGAATTTAGTAAATCTAATTATGCATGGAATAAAAAACTTGAGTCTAAAAATGAAATTTAATATGGTTTCTCTTTGTTGAATTTTCTTTAAATGTGATAATAAATCGTACAAATAAAATTAAGTTTCAATACATTTGTCTTTGACACAACAGATCCTTAAATTAATAATCATGTATCAAACAAGTTTTATCACCAAGCTTTCAGATCTGAGTTCTGGTTTACATATGCTTTACAAACATTATTTCTACTAAAAACGAATCACATGTGTTTAACTTAAGCAAACAACTTTTATTTAAATCTGGTATTAGAGGCTTATAAAATTTTAATATGAGTAAATAAATATTTTAAAAGTAAAAATGGACTGAAATATCATATTGTTAACAAGTGACTTTGTGCAAATTTTATAATACTATTACTGTAATAATTCTTAACTGTTTTCTTTCACGCTGCTCTAAACATACAAAATTTAACTTGATCAAACGAACTTCGAAATTTATTTATTCGAGCATTTACGAACCCTCACAAACAGAACAAAGAAAGATTTGATACCTGTAGGTTTTGTCGCTTCCAAATCTGATTATTGATCGCCGGCACACATGTTCCAAAAATCTTCTTCTCAACTTGTTATTACTAAACATTAATCGCCTCGACAAATGAACTGCTCTCCAATCTTGGATTCAATTACAACATCTACCTTCTAGTCCATCATTTCAATCATTCTGTAATGTCATACTCTAAAGAAAATAAAAATATTTTATAATTTATTTAGTTTGAAGGGAGCTTACCATTAACAAATCTTAAAACAATAATTTTAAACTACCATCTCGCCAATTCGAAGGCTCCACTTAAGTAAAGCCTGAAGATTCATGATTCTTTTAAAAACAATATTAACTCGACTACATCTATATGAACAATGGCCGCCCCTTTTAGCGACACCTCATCAGCGTGTCGTATCCCGTGACCGGTATGCACATGCGCTATACTGATTGTACGAATGTAGAGGAAATATCTGCCTGAAAGATAGGCAACACAACCTACTAAACTCCATATAAATACGTTTCCTGATAATTATAAAAATACCAAATATCTCCGTACAAAACATTTAAGTTCTTTAAGTGAACACGACCCCCTGTTTTCATATAGAATTGTTTCTTTAAGATTTTATAACATCAACTACAAGGATCAAATACCACAGAATAAATTTATGCTGAAGCGGTTCTTACGACCATAGTGCTATAGAATATATTTTCGTTACACAGCCCCCGAACAAAAAAGAAAAAAATTTTGAGATTAACCATATGCCAACATATACTTAAACGAGAAGTTTTTTTTATAAGCAAAGACGAAACTACTACTTAAACAAAAAATGGGTACCAAAAATACCATTATAATGAATACAACCAAACTAAAATAAACTTGAAACTTGATTTCAAAAAAAATTTCTTACTAGTGACCTTACTAATAATAAATAGGGGTGCAAACAAGCGAGTGAGTAGGTAACTCTGCGTACCACACATCCGTTAGGAATCAAAATAGGTAAGACATAATCGGTAAAAAGACATAATCGGTAAAAGACAAAATATTGAGGTCAAATACTCACGAGTTGCAACCTAACAAAGAACAACCCTACTAAGTTCGCGAAACTTAAACTAAAACTCAAATAAAACCTCGACGTAAACCACCGTAAAACAACAAACAAATTTTCTTCCCTACTAATAACTCTAACATTATTAACACAAGACCGAAAAACTCTTTCCAAAGTATATACATATCGATATCTTTATAAAAATGTTTCCACTGCCGCTGATCAAAAGGGAATCCAGCACAGGAATCACAAAAAAAGTGTTTTATTTACAAAAGTTTTTTTTGATTTAGTCTCACTAACACTGAACGAAATTGAAAGACCCACATCAAACTATATGGATATCAGTAGTCATCCAAAAATACTTTTCTTCTCGACAAAAAAAATATCCAACAACCAAGTAGCATCACTAACTAGCTACTGCTTCTACAAAAAAATAGTTAGCACTTCTAACCAATTTTCTTTTATCCGGACGCTCCAAAAAATTTCAACACTACAATGGCCGCACCAAACATTCCGACTCAACTCGTCTCAAAAAAATTACCATGTAAGCATCTCGCTTACTCTAAGCATAACAGCACTCAAGTGACCGTCTCAAAAGCGAATCTCACTTAAGCGATCATTCACCTAACTTAAATTAATACACGCACCAAAATGAAACAACAAATATTTACATGGTCTCACCACAACTATAATAACTACATACACCAAACAATCTACTTGCCTCTATCTATTTAAATTGATAATTTGTTAACATGTATGACATTACCAACACTTCTGCAACTCTACTATGAACCAAAGCAAAACGCAGACAAAATTACATTTTATCTGAACTAACTACTTAAATTAAATAATCCAAAAACACGTTTCTTGAGGAATAAAAGTACTTGAAATAACTGGCGATTTCCATGAACAACAAGATACCAGAAAAGCCTTCAATCAATCACCTCTTATTCGACAAAAGAAATCATAAACGACGAATTAATCCTTTGGGGAATAGTCTGGACTGATGGCGGAATAAGGTTTCAGATCTTTAATATGCCATCTACCTGCTCTCGATCCATCCAAATTAACCAAATCATATACTACACTCGAGCACTTCTTTTTAACTATACTTAAAACAAACTTTGGGGCAAGTTTAGCAGAAAATTTATTACTCGCACTCGACAATACTTTATTGGACCTCCATACTTTATTACCAACCTCAAAAGAAATATTTCTCCTCCTTAAATTATATTGATTACTCGAACGTTCATAAGCTAAATGCAGTTTCGTTCGGACATCTTCAAATACCTTAAAAATACCTTGACGATCGGAAATATATAATGGGCGACTACCAGGAATGATTTCGATATCACTTTCGGGAGTAAATCCACTACCATAAAACTTACCAGTGATAGGGATGTGTCGGCCAAAAACTAAAAAATTCGGCGTATAACCCGTCGACTCATGTTTAGCAGAATTAATAGCAAATTGAATTTGCGCTAACTCAGTATCCCATGTATCATGTTCTTCAAGATAAGATCGAATAGCTGTCCCTACTGTTCTATTAATTCTCTCGACAAAATTACACTGCGGCGCATAAACAGCATTATACCATATTTTCGGAATTTCAAACCTGTTACATAACGACCTAAAAATTCGACCAGCTAAATTTGAACCATTATCGCAAATAATAAATTGTGGCACTCCAAACACTAAGAAAACTTTTTGTTCCATAAACTGTTCTATAACATGTGACTTTGCACTGCGTAAAGGATGTAAAATTGTGTATTTCGAAAACCAATCTCCGACTACCAAAAGCCATTTAAATCCTAATTTCGACCGAGGAAATGGACCCATAAGATCCAATGCAATTATCTGAAATGGAAATTTAGCTTCTTTCTCTTTTCCCATTAAACCTAAAGGACCTGCGTTAGAAGATTTTTGTGCACCACACACTAAACATGCACGGCAAAATTTCAGCACATCTAAACTCATTTTTGGCCAATAATAATTTTCCTGAACTCTGGCAATAGTCTTCGAAAATCCAAAATGTCCCGCAACTGAGGGATCATGACACGATCTGATAACTTCTTCCCGTTGGGCTTTCGGAATTAAATATTTCCACTCTACGATGTTAGATGTTAAAGGCAAATTCGATGGAATAAACTTAAAAACAAACTCATTCTCAACCTTCCATTGAGGGTATTTCTCAGGTGACATCAAAATCTTATCACGTAACGACACATACCAATTTTCTAAATTATCAAGCCTGACCTCTATTAAATTTATGATATATTTTTCTTCCGGAGTTGCACGACTAAGACAGTCAGGAACTACGTTAAACTTTCCTTTCCTGTGTACTAGATCAAACGAATGCTGTCTCAACCTTACTGCCCACCTAGCAAGTTTTCCTGTAGGGTTCTGCAAATTACTTAGCCAAAGCAACGAAAAGTGGTCTGTAACAACTGTAAAACGAACTCCTTCTACCCATGGACGGAATTTTTCAATGGCAAAGATTACTGCAAGACATTCTTTCTCGGTTGTTGAGTAATTTTGCTCAGCACGATTGAGGGTTTTGCTGGCGTATGATATTACACGTTCTTCTCCATTAATATTCTGAATTAACACAGCTCCGAGACCGGTATTACTGGCATCACATTCAACAACAAACGGCGCGGAATAATCTGGCTGCGTCAAGAGTGGAGCAGACACTAAAGCTTCTTTAATCGACACAAATGAACGCTCTGCCTCAGGAGTCCAAGTAACGGTTTGGCCTTTCTTTCTCTTCTTGATAAGGTCATTAATTGGCGAAACTAAAGATGAGAAATCCTTTATAAAACGACGATACCAACTACACATTCCGAGAAATCTTTTGACCTCTGTGGTGTTCTTTGGACGTGGGAAATTGACCATGGCCGATACCTTATCTGGATCTGTTCTCAGAGAATTTGACCCTACGATGTAACCAAGAAATTTGAGTGATCTCCTAAAAAATTCGCACTTTTCTAGATTCAAGGTTAGATTTGCTTCTCTAACGCGTTCCTTGACCTCATACAACAACTTCAAGTGCTCTTCAAACGTCGACGAACATAAGATTATATCATCCAGATAACAAAAGACGTATGGTTCGAACCTCGGACCGAAAATTGCATCAACTAAACGTTGTTGAGTCTGTGCAGCATTTTTTAAACCGAACGGCATCGTCACAAATCTATATTGCCCTCGTGAAATAACGCTAAACGCTGTTTTATTTTTCGACGATTCACTAAGAGGTACTTGCCAAAATGATTTACGCAAATCAAGACTGGAAATATAATTTGCATTACGCAACATCCCTAGTATTCTATCGATATTAGGAAGAGGGTAACTGTCATGAACTGTAACATCGTTTAGTGCCCTACCATCAAAACAAAATCTATATTCCTTACTATCCTTCTTCTTGACCAATAGCACGGGTGAATTCCACGGACTTTGACACGGTTCCACGACTTTTAAGCGAATCATTTCATCCAGTTCTTTATCTAACTCTTTACTAATATAAGGGGACATAACATAAGGTCTTTTTCTGAAAGGTTT
Organism: Platerodrilus igneus; assembly: GCA_036346225.1. Classification (NCBI taxonomy): domain Eukaryota; kingdom Metazoa; phylum Arthropoda; class Insecta; order Coleoptera; family Lycidae; genus Platerodrilus; species Platerodrilus igneus. The sequence goes on from JARFIW010000099.1 coordinate 1,628,936, forward strand.
TGCATCTCCTGTATCTATATTCATCTCTATCATATTTGTACGTCCTAATTTATCAACACTAGAAATTTCTTGAAATGAATCGATAGCAGCTTGTGCCCGAGACCGCTGATCTACTGACAAATCATCTAAATGGAGTAGACAATCACTGTATTTCAATGGAACTGATGATGGGCCTACATACGGAATAATATTCTCACTATCGCTTTGTACATGCCACGAATTGTTTCTAAAGTCAACTATCAATCCGAATAACTTGGCAAAATCACTACCGAATATGAAAGCATGAGGTAAAGAAGACACAACTAGAGCACTGAGGATGCGACATTGCTTTCCTATTGAAATGGGTAAATCCACGATTCCTTCTACTGGTTTCACTGCCCCATCTGCCGTAAATATACCTTTCTTTTCTGACTTAAAAATTTTTAACTTTAATTTATCAATTAAAGGAATAGCGAGCGACCCTACCACCGATGTAGTACATCCTGAATCTAGAAGACCAGTGACATCAATACCGAACAATTTAACCATCACATATGGTCGATTATCACTAGATTTTTCAATAAATAAAGAGTCAGTCTTGGGTTGTGATTCATTATGACAAAAATTTTTTACTACACTTAACCAATCTGACCACTCTTTTTTACTAACATAATTCTTCTGCTCACAAATCATAATTGCTGCTTTTTGAGAAGGAATGGAATGTCGGCCGCGCAACATCCATCTCCTCATTCGTTTTTTGAACACGATGGGCACGTATCACGCGTAACTCCTCTATGACCGCAACCAAAACAAAAAATTCTTTTAGGAAATCTACAATACCGAAATGAATGACCACGCCTCAAACAATTCCAACATCCGGGGATAATTTTTGGTGAACCCGTAGAACTAACAGAAACAGGTACTGGTAAAGACTTATCATTACCTATAATTTGAACTTGTGGAGCAGATGTCTTCGGAGTATCCACACGACTTCCCGACGTAGAAAAATCTTTTACATAAACCTGTCGTCTATCTCTTACTGGTAACTTAGCGTTGTTGCGAAAGTTAGATAAATTACTCGACTGAATAGAAACTGATTTCTGTTTTAACAACATGGCTTCCTCTAATTTTTTACATAATTTTATTAACGTCGGCATATCTTCAATATCAGAAAGAGCAAGTTGTGAAATAAATTCTGGCAATAAATTTTTTCGAAGTATCCTACTTTTGTAATCTCCGCTGGAGCATTGGGTAATCGACTAAATAGCCCTTCCACATGAGCTACAAATAAAACAATTGGTTCATCTCTCCTTTGACGACGATTCTTTATAGTTTCCCAGATCTCATCTTCTGAATGGGCTGGTAAGAAATCTTCTTTCAACCGATTTACTAGGGATTCCCAATCTTTTAAGGAATCTCTTACACTCCTAAACCACACTAAAGCATTCCCAACGAATAATTCTACTGATGACTCAAACAAATTTCTACTCGATACCTTACGCGATTGAGCCAACTCCTTTACCCTGTCCAAAAATGAATACAACTGTTTGGGATCTCCTGAAAATTTAACTGACCAAGTACTAATGGGGATTGGTGGAGGAAGATATGAAAGAGTTTGTACAGGTGCAGCTACTACTAGTGAAGTTGTGTGACTTGCATCACCTGTGCTGTTTGATGTTGTACCTGCCTTCACTTTTTCATACAACTCTGCCTCAACAGTAAAAATAGTGGCTAATAATTCTTTTTTCGATAATTCTGCTTCCTTCGACTTGTCAGACGGAAGCTTTAAACGTTTAACTCGACCTGATACATAAACAAGCCTTGAAAGTACTCTTTTAAAAATGGAATCTCCAGAATCTCCTTCGAATTCTAACACCAAATGTTTTATCGACTCTATGGTAGCGTTTATTTCTTTATACTCGTCATCGAATTCTACTTTGTATACTGACAGATCAACCAAACAATCAGGTTTCCCTACTTCCTTAGCTAACAATCTACCTAAGATTTTCCTCTTTTCTACTACAGGCCTGACACTTTCTATTCCACGAATTCTTAATTCATATTCAAGTTCTTCCTTGAGTAAATGCACAATTTGAAATGTTTCTGCCATTTTCAAAAAAATTGTTATGTCAACTTAAAAGTATTTTTAACAAGTTCAACTCCGAAATAATGAAAATTTTCTTTAATATTAATTTATACCTGCTACAACATTTAGACAATTATCAAATAAACTTTGAGGTTCCAGACACAACATGAGTACTATGAAAAAAATTTTAACCAAACTATTTTGAGTTTACCACAAGCCAATAGTTAAACGATGTTGTAACAACTTGTTACTAATCGAGCAAACCCTTTTTAAACGAACGACCATCGAGCCTCACGTTGGGCGCCAGTAAAATGATAATTTAGTAAAATGAAAATTTATTTTTTTTCTAAGCTTCCTTGTTGATGGATAAAGTGAAGCTTTAACTATTCGCGGCTAAGTCTGGGAATTACCCCAAGGGTGAGCAATGAGAAAGGGTGTGGTGATGGTCTAAACTCTACGATAAACTAACAAAAAGAAAAATGGGTTGAGCGCCACTGTATCTGTATGAACGGTTACACTAAAGATTCAATACTCCTATGAGAAGATACAGAAACTCACGGGATATAAATGCAATTAAAACTTACGACTTACTAAACTGAAGTATCTGGAAATCTCTGGAACATACTTACTACCTCTCCGGTCTCGATGAACCTGGAACAAAATACACAACAAATTCTTTACTAGAAAAACACAGTTTGTGCTTTCCAATAAAAATACCTGCTGATAATTGTAGGTGGATAATATTGAGATTAACACACCAAAGCTTTTTAAATCAGGAATAAATACTTAGAACAAACCAGTTGTAGCAAATAGGGGCCTTTTTAAATTACTTCAGCCTCGTTTAATTTCATAGATCAACAAACTCATATACTTTAAGAATTTAGTAAATCTAATTATGCATGGAATAAAAAACTTGAGTCTAAAAATGAAATTTAATATGGTTTCTCTTTGTTGAATTTTCTTTAAATGTGATAATAAATCGTACAAATAAAATTAAGTTTCAATACATCTGTCTTTGACACAACAGATCCTTAAATTAATAATCATGTATCAAACAAGTTTTATCACCAAGCTTTCAGATCTGAGTTCTGGTTTACATATGCTTTACAAACATTATTTCTACTAAAAACGAATCACATGTGTTTAACTTAAGCAAACAACTTTTTATTTAAATCTGGTATTAGAGGCTTATAAAAATTTTAATATGAGTAAATAAATATTTTAAAAGTAAAAAATGGACTGAAATATCATATTGTTAACAAGTGACTTTGTGCAAATTTTATAATACTATTACTGTAATAATTCTTAACTGTTTTCTTTCACGCTGCTCTAAACATACAAAATTTAACTTGATCAAACGAACTTCGAAATTTATTTATTCGAGCATTTACGAACCCTCACAAACAGAACAAAGAAAGATTTGATACCTGTAGATTTTGTCGCTTCCAAATCTGATTATTGATCGCCGGCACACATGTTCCAAAAATCTGCTTCTCAACTTGTTATTACTAAACATTAATCGCCTCGACAAATGAACTGCTCTCCAATCTTGGATTCAATTACAACATCTACCTTCTAGTCCATCATTTCAATCATTCTGTAATGTCATACTCTAAAGGGAATAAAAATATTTTATAATTTATTTAGTTTGAAGGGAGTTTACCATTAACAAATCTTAAAACAATAATTTTAAACTACCATCTCGCCAATTCGAAGGCTCCACTTAAGTAAAGCCTGAAGATTCATGATTCTTTTAAAAACAATACCAACTCGACTACATCTATTTGAACAATGGCCGCCCCTTTTAGCGACACCTCATCAGCGTGTCGTATCCCGTGACCGGTATGCACATGCGCTATACTGATTGTACGAATGTAGAGGAAATATCTGCCTGAAAGATAGGCAACACAACCTACTAAACTCCATATAAATACGTTTCCTGATAATTATAAAAATACCAAATATCTCCGTACAAAACATTTAAGTTCTTTAAGTGAACACGACCCCCTGTTTTCATATAGAATTGTTTCTTTAAGATTTTATAACATCAACTACAAGGATCAAATACCACAGAATAAATTTATGCTGAAGCGGTTCTTACGACCATAGTGCTATAGAATATATTTTCGTTACAGTACTTTACTCGTGACGACATGTTACATGCCGAAAATCGGTATGTAAACATTTTTAATATTAGTTTAAATTTGTAAGTGAATTCGCGCCAATAATTTAAAAGACTTGTGCGTGCATTTCCGTCACTTTAGATAGTTGCGTCGGCGCTCGGGATTGCGCAGACGCGGAGTGTGGAAGTAAGTGGTGATTTCCGTCACGTCATGAACTAGTGAACCAAACGTCGAACCGAGTGGTTATCTGTGTGTCTTTGTCTTCTTTTTTTCAGGTAATGTAGGTTTCCTGCCTTGTACCTGTTATCGTACCTCTACCTGTATTCCTTTAACGTACCTCTACACAGAAGAGAGAAGGCAAATTTAATTTGGATTTGACGAGGGGGCAAAAGACGACCCACGCCCATAACGCCAACAACGCTCAACCACGTCGAGAGCCTGACGCCAAATAGCTGCAATGCAGGAAAGAGTTCTACAGTTTACGTGAGTACATTTATTTTTCTCTTTGTATGTGATAATAATTTGTACATAAATATGACGTAACCCCTTATTGCGCATTATTAGTCAAATATTTATTGTGTTACCAACTGTCGTAATGGTTCTTATAAATTACACCCGGGACTTTAAAAGTATACCTTAGAGTAGAGACACGAAGTATAACAGACAATCCACGCAACCGAGTTTATAGACGTAATATTTTACATCCAAGGTCGTGCATGATTGGTAACGCGAGAAAGTTGAACTTATTCCGTAAGGGGACGTTTAAAACAGTGGCGCCCTCAACAATGGGACCTTCTTATTAAAATTCTTATTAAAATATTGTTCTTTTTAAATTTAGCTTTTCATATAATTAATTTGATCCATATTCGCGTTTGTCATATCTAATACCTAAATTGAAAACATAACAAATTTTATCGTCAAAGTTAAAAATATCTTTTAAATTGGCATAAAAGCTCTTAATACGTTCTCTAAGATTTTCACACTTATTACTGGCGCCATCTAGCTACTTATACCATATATAACCTAGTTCATAATACTTTAATAACAAATCAAGATGGCTGATTTCTCTTTGTGTTAAGACCACGTGCTTACAACCATATAGTAATGTATTAAAATTTAAAGTTTTGGATTAATTAAAAATGTGGCTTTGTATGTTTCATCGAGAGGTTTGCCTGTTTTAGGAGGAATATTTTATATAAATAAATTTCCATTACCGTAATAATAGCCATCTGAAAAAGTCACAGGTAAAGATTAACTTAAATATCATATTCTAATAATTAACTTTTAAAACATCTATCTGTGGTAATTTTTCTTTATTTTTTCCCGTTCTTATAAACACAAACTTAAGCTATAATTTGCTGCCAAAGGAATATTGTTTTCTACATAAAATCGTTTTGTCGTCTTATTAAATTTAAGTTCCTTTTATTCATCATCATTTTTTTCAACCTTACTTAAGTCGCTTTGACGCAGCTCTAACTTCTTTTTTATTCTGTGCTAATCTAAAAAGTTCTTCATATCCTTCACAACCTAAATTTCTAATAATTTGGCTAATACAGCTTGGCCTAGGTCTTCCTATACTCTTCTATCTTTTTCTTAACTACCTGACTCTACATAGATATTAGCAACCTGATGTTTGTTAAAGAACTCGAACATGTTTACATGATTCTCATTTATAAGGAAATGAACTATTACCTGGTTATCCCCTCCAAAAAAGAAAAAGTGTTAAATTATAGGTTATGGTAAGGCTTAAGCAACAAATCGCTGCAAACATGCCAGACCGCTAACTAATTGTGAGTTATGTCATAGTGGCGTTTATTACATTATATGTTATAGTAGGGCTTAAGCAACGAATCGCTACCAACATGCCAGACCGGTAACTAATTGTGCGCTATGTCATGGTAACGTTTATTAAGTTATATGTTATGGTAAGGCTTAAGCAACGAATTACTACCAGCATGTCATACCTCTAACTAATTGTGAGTTATGTCATGGTGACTGTTCAGTTCTTATGTAAATAATTTATAGCTAAATTCTATTTCATTGAGAGTTTGTTGGTTATTTTGAATTCGCCGCGGTTTATTTAGATTTGCTAGTGCAAAATCCCCATGTGTTTACTTAAGCACGCTAACCAGTGCCGTGAGTGATAAACGACTACTCCGCATGTGCGAACAGTATCGATTGGAATATCCACGAAGCCAGCAGAGTAGAAGCTCGTCTTAGTAGTCGCATATACCGCATCGATCGTACAAGTTCTCCATGAAGAGAATCGATTTGTTTTTCGACTGTTCGCACCGCTATTGTGTATGAACCGCTGTGTTACGAGTCTCGTCTCGCTTCGTGAGTCGAATACACCGCGTCGAGTTTGCACGTGCTGCATGAAGTTAATTGGATAAACCGCTTTGTTGCCCGCCGCCGCTATCATAATAATTCTACACTTATGAACCGCTTTGATAAACCGCTGTCGTAAAATTGTGGTGCGCTCCATCCGTCAAAGGACGAGCTGTATTGGTTCTAACGTTTTTTCATCTGCATGCCGCATCATTAACGGGTGAGTGCTATAGTAAACGCTTGTGTTTTAATTTGATTAAGAACATTTAATTATTTGTTAGTTGTTACAACATCATTTAAATTTAATACAGTCCACTTATTTCTCTTTTTTTAGCTATTCGAAATTCCCGTAATTAATTCTTCCTCATTTGATACTTTATCTGTCCAGAATCTTTAACATTCTCCTATAATGCCAAGTTTCAAATGCTTCTATCTTTTTCTTATCTACCTCTTTAATTGTCCAAGTCTTACTACCGTATAATAGAACACTCAACATATACGACTTTAAGAAACTTTTTCTATTATCTAAACTAATACTATTAGCTTTTAGTAAGTCGTTCTTTTTTAAAACCACTTTTCTAGCTTGAGCTATTCTACCTACTATATCCTTTCTGCTACGTCCGTCCTTTGTAATTCTATTACCTAAATAGCAGAATTCATTTACCTCCTCTAACACGGTATTACCTATTTTTAATTTTGGTTTAGAACTAGGGGCTGTAACTCACTTGTCATTATCTTTGTCTTTCCTGAGTTAATTCTCATACTATAGTTACTCTGTAGTATCTCATCTAAAATATTTAAAAACTTTCATAACTCTTTTCTAGACTCTGCTATAATGGCAATATCATCTGCAAAACGTAACACGTCTATTTTCTGTCCTTATACACTAATACATATCTCTTCTCTTTCTCTCTAGCTAAGTTTAAAGCTTCCTCAATATAAACATTAAAAATCAAGGAAGATAGCATACAGCCCTGTCTAACACCATTTCTAATCTTAGCTTCCTTTTCTATTTCATCAAATCTAATTACTACGCTTTGGTTTTTATATAAACTCTAAATAATTTTTCTATCCCTAGGAGAGATTCATATTTTTCGCAAAACCCTGAACATAAGCATCCAATTAACCCTATAAAATGCTTTTTCTTAATTTACAAACGCGAAATGAGTCTTTTTATTTTTTTGTAACCTTTTTTCGATAATTACCCTAATCATTAGTATCGGTTCTCTAGTCCCTCTGTCTTTACGAAAACCATATTGGTCTTCGCCTAAATAATTCTCAGTCAAAGCTTTTACTCTATTTTTAATTATTATTGGTAGTATTTTGGAAGTGTGGGAGGTTAAACTAAGCGTTTTAAAATTCTCACATCCATCAGCTCCAGACTTTATTGCGATTGGGATAATAATATTTTTTTCAAAATGTATTGGCACCTTGCCTGTGTCATATTGCAACATAGGGGTTTTTTAGGTAGAGAAGGGGGTAGTGTAGAACAAGAGCACCTACGTGCTAAGACTAGGGACGATCAAATATTCTAGTCATGGGATCTTGAAGCGTATGCTACTATTGCCATTGTATACATGAAAATCAGAGCAGAACGCACAATAATGACTAAACAATCAAATTTATCCAGTTTATTATATTCTAAGCATGTGAGCGGCATATCAAGAGTTAAATAAGAAATAAGTATAAAGATTACATTGGTCAATAGATTTGACTTTTGTTACTTATGAAATAATACATGAAGTTACATTTAAATTGAAAATACAAGCAAGTACTTACATCATGTCAGGAGAGCTAATCAGTGCCCCAACCACTCGCAACTAAACTACTCTAACTACTGCCAAGAGTGGTCCTTGAGGATCACCCTCCATGATGCCCAAATTCAATCATGTTTCCTTCATGGAAAGTACAAGGTGATACAATTGCGATACTGCACATCTTGCATTATAAGTGTGTGGGTTAACGAGCTTCCTTGCCATGCATGATTGCAACAATGTAGTGAAATTCTTAGGAAATAATTAGCAACTTTTAATATTAATAATTTATGAGAAATTTATTGTAAGTTTTGAATTGTGCAAATAGTTGAAATAAGGTTTCAAAATTGAAATTGCTACATTGGCTAAAAATATTTATAATAAAACTTTGATACAAAAATATTGTGATAAGCCATTTGTTACAATATATTAATTTATTTTATTATTTTATTAATAATAACTTATCTGGGCGTTTTTAAATGGTTTACCCTTTATCTATGATCGTTCTTTAGGATAAATATTCTTAGTCTATCTAGAAGATATTGGCCTGTTTTAAATTCGTAACAGAAAATTTTGTCTTAGAAGCAACACTCTATTCCTTCGAATTCGTTTCGTGTAATATTTTATCTGCCCAGAATCAAAATCAAAGGAGGTTACCGCTGAAGACCGTCCTCAGCCAAAAAAATTATAATATACTATTTGTTTGTACGATGAATATGGAACCTGACAAGAACGTGGAACAAATCGCCGATTTAATAGAAGACAAAAGTTATTGTATATTCTATTGATCCCGTTCCCACAAAAATAGAATTATTGCAAATCCGTTCACGCTTAATTTATTTCAAACAACACAGTGGCCCAAAATCCTGAAACGCTGACCACAATGTCAAAAATCATGTGACTTACACAAAAGTTGGTATATTGGGGTTTTGAAGGTTGCTTATTACGAATCTGAGATCGAAATAACTGTAAATAGCATATCAGAACAAAAATTGCTAACTTGAATGTCAAAAAAATGTCCAAATTCTTAATGCCAAGGCACCACAAAATATTACCGAGTTACGATCTTTCATCGAACTGGTTAACTATTACTACAAGTTTATTCCCAATGCTTCTAGTTTACCTCACCCTTTCTATAAATTATTAAAAAGGGAGAAAAATTTCAATAAAATTCTGATGCGGAAGAAGTATTTCAATTAGTAAGAAAGGAAATTTCTTCAGGGAGAGTTTTAACTTATTATGATCCTAATAAACCAATTGTAGTTTCTGCTGATGCATCACCATACGGAATTGGAGGTGTCATTTCACACATCATGCCTGATGATTCGGAGAGGCCAATTGCATATGTTAGTAGAAGTTTAACGACTACTGAAGCTAAGTATTCACAAATAGATCGTGAAGCTTTAGCAATCGTGTGGGTCATCAGGAAACTTTTTTTCTATTTATATGGGCGTAAATTCATTTTATATTCAGATCATAAGCCTCTTGCAGCAATTTTTAATTCTGAGAAGGACGCACCGTCTTTAAGTGCAACTCGTTTGCTTCATTATTCTATTTTTCTTCAAGGGTTTAATTATGAAATCCGTTGCAAGAAGCACGATCATCATTTTAATGCAGATTTTTGTTCAAGATCGCAGTCAGTGGATAAAATATATTCACTTGATGCTGCTGCAGTTTTTCAAATGAATCAATTGTTAGTACTTCCGGTTACACCCGAGCAGATAGCTCATGAAACTCAACTAGATACATATTTATCGCAACTGTATAATTCAATTGTGAGTGGTCAGAAAAACCATTGATCATCTAACCAGGATGGGGAATGGACCGTTCATTTACATTTCCAATGCTCCACCCGTAGGTAGTACATTGACCAGGAGGCGAGTTTTTTATTGCCTGGAAATTTAGAATTTTGCCGAAACTTTGCCGTTCCAGGCAAGGTAGTGATCTTTAACGTGCGTGACAACACTCACATACGGGACCTCCATTTAACCTCTCATCCGAACGAGGGCGTAATTTTTGTGAAAAATGCTCACCTACCATTTTTCAAGCAGATGGCCGTGTCGGGATTTGAACCTGGGACCTTGGGATCCGTAGTCTTACGCTTACTACATTGATCCACGGCGACGCCGGGTAATGGACCACCAAACAAGGGTGCATTCTGAAGGGAATTCGTGTTTTTATACCTGCGTCGTTACACAAAAAAATTCTCGAAGAACTTCATTCAGGACATCTAGAAATAAATAAAATGAAAGTTATTGCTAGATCACATGTATATTGGAATGGAATAGATAAGGATATTGAGAATTTTTGTAAAATTTGACAGGCATGTATACAAAATTCGAGGGAACCACCCAATAATATTATTCACCCGTGGATAGTAACAGGAAATCCATACGAAAGGGTTCATATAGATTATACAGGTCCATTTTTAGGCAAATATTTTCTAGTTATAGTAGATTCGTACAATAAATGGCCGGAAATTTTCTGTGTAAATTCTGCAACAAGTACAGTAACAATTTCAAAATTAAAAGAATGTTTTGCAAGGTTTGGTATACCAAATTGCATTGTATCCGACAATGGTACGACCTTCACAGCATACGATTTCGAACATTTTCCCAAATCATTAGGAATAAAGCATATTCGCACACCACCATACCACCGTAGTTCAATGGACAAGCGGAACGGTATGTTGGCATATTAAAGAACGCTTTGAAAAAAATGCATTTTATGGCAGGAACGTTAGATTAAAAATTAAGTAATTTCTTATTTCATTACTGGAGAAACCCTCATTCCACGACTAAAGTTAGTCCCGCAATTTTAAGTTCAATCGTGAATTAAAATCGAAGCTAGATCTTATGAAACCTGATAGTTTGAAACATCAAACCGTGGCGCAACAGGAATTAAAAGTTAAGGGAACAAACAGATTTTTCGAAATTGGTTCTAACGTAATTTTCAAAAATTTCAGTACGTCAAAGATCGAAAATAAATGGTTACCAGGTATTATAATAGAGAAAATAGGGAATGTTGTTTACGTAATTCAGTATAATAATAAAATGATTCGTAGACATGTAGACCACATAAAATCAGTAACAAAAAATTTTGATGAAATAGAGAAGTTTGATTTTCCTGAGTTTCGAACTGATTGCTAACCACTTCTAATAATTCACACCAAGATAATTTTAACAAATCAGCAAAACTAAATTCAGAGCCAATGCAAACTAGTAATTCTCTTGATTGCAACGTAATTTTACAAGATTTTTTTAGAACAGTCGAAAACTGTTATAGCAAATCAGGACTCCACTACAAGAACATCACTTAATTTGCAGTTTGTCGAGGACAAGGAAGATTAGAAGAAACCAAGTTCACCTACAGTAACAGTAACACAAAGACCGAAGCGGAACATAAAACCACCAAAACGTTATTCATCATAGAAGAAAGAAGATTCGAAAAAGAAAAAAAATTTTACCCACTACCGTATGTTTAATTTTAGTGAGAAGGTGTTATGTGTATATATATTCTAAAGTTTCTGTTTTGTAAATCATAAATGTACATATTAGTTTAGGGTTTGGAGACACTTCAAATGTCTTTATCTTGAAAAGATAAGCATGTGTAATGTTAGAAATAAATTCATTCTTTCTTATTCTACACCTCAAGCAATCAATTAAAATTATATTCATTGCCTTTAAGGTAAAACATTTATATTAATTTAGTCATTACATTTTGTGTAGAACAAGTGTATTTATTTTGTAATGCTTGTTCTAGATGTTCAAGTTAGAGGACAATAATATTCAATTAAGATTTCATTAAGAATTGCACGTCTTAAACTACTGGCAGTATATATTATTCCTGTAAATAAAACTTCTGCAATCACGTGGAATTTATTCATACAAGGACTCAATACCCTGTTTCACAGCCCTACAGTGCTGTGCTCCACACATATGCTTTCAGCAATCTTTTCCTTGTTTCTATGTTTGTTGCCTTTGTACATAATAGTTGCCTTTTCTTGTTAATTGCAGTACTCCCGTGAGTTAATCTTTGTTTTATATCTTTTGTACTCTTCCCATCTTGCGTTATTTGACTTCCTAGGTAGCAGAAATCCTTAACCTCTTGTAAGTTCTCGTTTCCTATTTGTATTCTAGTTTTGACTAATTCACCTCTGTTCACATACTAGTACTTTAGTTTTATTTTTGTTCATCTTCATATCGTATGTCTCATTAAGAGCTGCTTCTAACTTTTCTTTGCTAGATGCTAATACCGCTATGCCTTCTAGTGTTTTCTTCCAAAACTATTATATAGCGATCACAAAAAAAAAACCCTCTTCTTAATCAAACTTTCGAAATAGTTTATTTCTTCATTAGGATTCTAACAGACGTATAAAAAACAACTAACATATGGTATGACTACATTATCATACTTACATGAACGGAGTTATTGTGTGTATTTATTAAGTTTACACATTAAAATAAACGAAAAGTAAAAAACTAAAAACTACACTAAATTTAAAATAGTTTAACTCTCCGCTGATCGCTCATGGTCAGAAGTCTAACAATCAGCAACTGCTTATAGAGTTTCACATAAAAACCAGATAGACTGTCAGTAATAAATAAACCAAAAAAGCATATATTTTGATAATACGGTATACTTATTTAGCAGCTCGTGTATACACAACAAAATTATTTATACCAAAATAAAGAGAATTGCCTAATAATAAGCAGAAAACACTTTAGGAATAGTGGCTTCAATTAAATGACCTAGTAAGCACTCCAACAATGATATTTACCAACAAACCTCATCTTACAGTCACCATACAATTGAAAAAAATAGTATCGATTACTTAGATTTAACAATAGAAAAATCTCTCTAATAGCTTTACTTTTTCCATTTTCAAAAAATACACCTATACTTATCAAGTCATTCTAGCTTCTTCCATCCACCCGTTGCAACAAAAGCTATCTTCATATAATGCCTATGTTGATATGCTTCTTAACATACCTATGCAGTTGTTTGAATTCCATAAAGAATGTTATAATAAGGCGTTATAATATGGCACGATCGAAGTAGACGTGTGTGTTAGTTGTGCTACAATATTTAAGTTATTGCCGGTTTAAATTTATCTTTATTTACTGCTATTGCTCATACATTTAACTGTAGTGATATTATTATCAGGTGATAGCCTTGTATTCAAACTACCTTCAATTTCATAGCTGCCATAAGTATATACAAGTATTCGTTATGGTTTTATGCAGTCGCAAATAAAGGATATCCAAGAGATTCTTAATAAATCGGTAAAAATGCTTATTGCTGATAACGAATTTATAACTAGCATTGCGGCAGGTGTTGTAAAGGTCATTGAAATTAATTTGGAAAAGGCCTTTGAAGAACAAAATAAGAAAATGCATTCCTTTGAAACTCGTTTGGCGGTTATTGATAATCAGAATGAACAGCTTATACGTGAAAATACTAAGTTGATGGAATCTTTGGATAATATGCAACAATATTCTAGACGCAACAATATCCGAATTATTGGTATAAAAGAGGAACATGGTGAAAACTGTGATAATCTAATTATGCAATTATTTAAAGATAACCTAAATGTGAATTTGGATTCTGAACGTATTGATAGATCGCATCGTGTTGGATCTACAACTGGTAATAAACGACATATAATTGTAAAATTCATTAATTATCATGATCGTAAACGTATTCTACTTAATAGATCTAAGTTAAAAGGATCAGGAATTTATATTGCTGAGGATCTCATTAAGTCTAGGTTCACTCTCTTTAAGCAGGCTCAAGATAAATTCTCTGAACAAAATACTTGGACTCAAGATGGAACTGTATGGGCATTAGTTGGTGATCGCAAGCTTGTAATTAGAAATCATGCGGATTTGCTTAATATCAATAGTTAACTCTTAATTTGTAGCATACTTTCCATAATGTATCTCATTTAATTAAATTTAAGTTATCTTTTTTCATTTTTCGTATTTGTATGGTTGTGCTTCTTCTTGTCTGTGGGACGTGATTAAATTTAATATTTTTATAAACCGATTTTCTTAACATATGATTTTCGCGCATCTCAATACTAGATCCCTTGCTTCTAATTTTTATAATTTTGTTGACATTATTGACGAGCATAAATTTTACGTTATAGATATCACTGAAACGTGGCTTGATGCTAGCCTTGACTCTAAATTGATTTCTATTCCCGGATATAGATTTGAACGTGTTGATCGCTTGGGCAGAGGAGGGAGCGTAGGTGTTTACATTACTCAATTTCTTAAATATGATATACTAGCCTTTGATTTCACATTCAAAAGCAATATTGAATGTATTTTTCTTAAATTTACTATTAATCATAAAATAATAGTTATTGGTGTCATTTATAGATCACCTAATAAAAGTAAAAAACAATCTAGAATTTTGGATTTTGAGAGGGACATTGATTGTATTTTATCCTACTTGGCTACTTTTGCTAACTACACCGTTTGTCTTGGTGACATGAATATTAATTTACTTAATAGTAATAATTCATTATCTCTATGTTTTGACTCTTATGGATTTATTCCTTTGATTGATGAACCGACACGTATAACTCAAAACACAAGGACTCCGTTGGACCAAATCTTTGTAAATTGTACGCATGATTATATTCTCAAGTCAGGATGCCTTAATGCTGATACGGTTAGTGACCATAAATTAGTGTATGGTGATATCAATTTAAAGCTTAAAAACTCAAAACAGCGCTTTATAACTTTTCGTGATTTTAAAAATCTTAATCATAATAACCTTATAAAGGACATTCAATCAATTAATTGACATACTGTTTTTCTGGGGAAAACCGTTAATGAGAAAGTGATATCATTCAACAGAATTATTCTTGATGTTTTTAATACACATGCTCTTTTAAAATCAGTACGTGTGTCTAAACCTAAAGCGCAATGGCTTACAGGTGATATTAGATATTTAATGAAGTGTAGAGACTTGACCCTTAATAAATGCAAGTTGATTAGTTTTCCCCTTGACTGCGGTAGTTATAAACAACTTTGCAATAGCACTCTTTCGGCTATTAGGAAAGCAAAAAGAACCTATATACACAATATGTTCTTCTTCATCTGGTCAACTCCTCCTTAAGAACTGGCAGTTTTCCAAGCAAGCTATGTACAGTAATTAAAATTAATTACAGTAATTAAAAATAATGTAGTACAGTAATTCCTATTCCTAATGTTCAAAACGCCACATTAGCAAGCGAATACAGGCCAATAAACACACTTCTTTGTATTGAAAAAATATTAGAAACTGATGTATATAACCAATTAATAAACTACGTGGACAGTAACCAGTTATTGGATTGTAATCAATTAGGTTTTAGATCTAAGCACTTTTGTGAAACTGCTATTCAGTTAACATTTAGTAAGTGGAAGCAGTACATTGATCAAGATGAGTATATACTTGCTGTTTTCCTAGACCTTAAAAGAGCATTTGAGACAATAAACAGACAATTATTATTGACTAAGTTACAACACTACGGCATTGGTGGAACAGTGATAAAATGGTAGGATGACTACCTGTCAAATAGAAGACAAAAAACGAAAGTAGGAAATTCAATATCTAGTTCAGTGCTAGTAAGAAATGGTGTTCCTCAAGGAAGTGTTACAGGACCGTTGTTATGTATTTTGTATTTAAATGATTTTCAGAGTATTGACCACGAATGTGAATTTGTTAATCTATATGCTGATGATACCCTACTTGTAATCAAAGAGTCTGATATACAAACAGTAACAAATAAAATGAATAATAGCTTGGATAAAATTTATAGATACTTTCAAATAAACAAGATGAAACTTAATACAAGCAAAACTGTGGCAATGGTTGTTGGAAATACTAATAAATTAAATAAACTCAATAGAAATGCTATTAGATTGAAGATTGGGGATGAAATATTACAAATTGTTGAACAAACTAGGTATTTAGGTATTATGTTGGATAGTACTTTAACTTTTAAAAATCACTTTATGTTAGAAATAAAATTACAAAAAAACTATATTTCTTCTCAAGATTAGCATCTAAATTGTCTTTAAGAACTAAAATTACAGTCTACAAAACAATCATTCAACCACATCTTGACTACTGCGCAATAATACTATATTTATTTGACTGGAATAAATTAAGTACTCTTCAAAAACTACAGAACAGAGGTTTAAGAATCATACTGGAATGTAGCAAAAGGACTAACATTCAAAAAATGTTAAGCACCCTAGAATGGTTATCGGTTACTGAAAAAATTGAATATTAACAATGATATTTATTTTTAAAATTATCAATGGATTAATGCCAAGTTATTTTGATGAGTTTATTATTTATGCCCACCAAATACACAACCACAAAACTAGGTCAGAAGGCAATTTATATGTTGCAAAGACCAAATTGAAAAAGACTATGCATTCAATATTCTTCAAAGGTCTGATTAAATATAATACTTTACCAACAGATATTCGAGACTGTAATACATTGACATCTTTTAAATGGGAATTAATGAAAAAACTAAAACCTAACTAAAATGTAAGTACTTTATAAAATAAACCAAATGACCTAAACTTAGGAGTAATTATAATTTTCACACTTTTTATTTTTTTTAAATTTATTTATAATGAAACATGTAACACTAAATGTATTTTTATTTTTATTTACTTAAATTAAGGAAGCGTGTTCTTTTTATTTTATATTCTAATGTATTGTAATATTAGGATTACCTACTTTAAATAATATTATTATTATATAGCTAAAGATAATAATCCGAAACAAACATGGTCTGCCTTAAGCTCTTTAAAAATTATGAATTCAGGTAGTGCTGTCTTGCCTTTAGAACTTTCTAACCCTGATAAGATGAACAACTTTTTCTCATCAGTCTATAAAGAAAATGACGACTTATGTAAAGAAAAGATTGTTTATTACAACAACAACAATGTTAACCCTTCTAATAGCTTCGAATTCAAGCTGATAACTGTTGAGGATATACGCAATGTTTTAAATCATTCTAAATCAAATGCATATGGTTCGGATAACTTGTCGTTATTCATGATTAGGTATTGTTTTCCATACATCGAGCAAGTTATTCTTCATATTGTTAATAGTTGCATTGAATTCAGTGTTTTTCCGGTTGTTTGGAAAGAGGCTATAGGTAGACCTATACCAAAAATTCCCAACTACAAGCTGCTGTCGGATCTATGTATTATAAGTATTTTGCCTGCATTTTCTAAAATATTAGAAAGGGTTTTGTACATTCAGCTATATGACTTTGTTGTTTCGAATAATTTAATTCCTGATGTTCAATTTGGATTTTGTAAGTTTTTTAATACAAATACCTCCTTGGCTTACGTTACCGATGATATCTTACGTGTGCGAAATAATGGACTTATAATTTCTTCTTCTTCTTGATTTTTCGAAAGCGTTCGATACAGTAAATCATAAGCTTTTGTGCTCTAAACTTAAATATTATGGTGCTAGCTCGTCCGCCGAGTCTCTTATACAATCTTATCTTACTAACAGATCCCAGAAAATTATGGTTAACCAACTCTATTCGCCGACATTGCCAGTTTTATCTGGGGTTCCCCAAGGTTCCATTCTTGGACCCATTCTTTTCTCTCTTTATACATCTGACATTTTAAAGTCTGTTGCTTATGCTGATGACACACATCTTTATTATAGATTTTCTAGTTGCGATATTTTTAATGCTCAAGAGCGAATTAATGAAGATTTAAAACTTCTTAGTTCTTTGTCAAAGGCTCATAATCTGATCCTTAATTCTCAAAAATCAAAACTAATAATCTTTTGTCGCAGCAGCATATACGACACTGTAGCTTTAAATATAATTATACACATTGATAATGTCCCTTTACCTGTTGTTAATTCTTCTAGAATTCTTGGTGTTACTTTGGACAATAACTTTAAGTTTCATTTACACGTGGCTAAAGTGATTATTAAAGCGTACTCTTACTCTATGCCTCGTGTCATTTTTAACTTTTAAATTAAGATTAACTTTAGTTGAATCTTTGGTTTTGTCTCATCTAAATTATTGCGATATTGTTTATGGCTCTTGTCTCGATATCATTTATAAAAAAAGAATTCAAATACTGCAAAATTCTTGTTGTCGCTTTGTGTTCGGTCTATGAAAGTTCGATCATATTTCCGCTAAGATCAATGAACTCAAATGGTTAAAAATGGATGATCGTAGAACCCTTCACCTTGGCTGCTTCGTTTTTAAGTTGCTATTTGAAGCATCCTCGGTTACATTAAAGAATAAGTTAGTTCCTAGATCTCTCGTTCCTTCAGTAAATGTGAGATATAATGAACGTTTAATTATGCCTCGACACAGCACTGCCATGTTTCAGAAATGTTTCACCTATAATGCAGTTAAGTTATTTAATTTGTTATCCTTCGATTATCGCTCTATTAGTTTCATAATATTCAAATTCAAATTACACAGTAGCCTTTTGAACTAGCCCTGTTTTTATGTTACAGCGCAATACACTAAGTTCTGCACGCTCACTCATTGTATACCTTTTTACGCTCTTATTATCTTGCTATCTCATTTTTTCTAACTATAATTATTACTGTCTCATGGACAAAAGAGTATGTACTACTGACCTAGTTAGCTTAGAAATAGTTTTAATTATATAACTCATCTGGTTTGCTTTTATAATTCTTACTTTCCTTTTAGTACTTGTGTTTAGTTTTATTTATATGCCATCAGCTTATTCCGCTGCCTTTCTTTACTTTTAATTTTAGCTTCAGTAGAGGTTAAGTGTAAGAGTAGCTCACAGCTAAACTTCGCCTCTTCTGTGGCCTACTTCAACAACTGTATGGTTATCCAATTATTTATATTTTTTGTACTTTACTAGTTTGTATGTCTTTTATGTTTCTGTAATAATTTGATAATGATAATAATAATAATAGGAAAAAAGAGGTAGATGTAAACCTAGATAAGATATAGAAACAATGATGGTACGCGTGTATCCAGTTCCAGGACTGAAGACCTAATGATGATGAATAATAATAAAGACAATTAATAATATTAATAATGTATACTCTCAAATATATTGCCTCCAATAATAGATGCAACACAAAAATTATCGACAACTAATTAAAAAATAAATACAAAAAGAAAAAAGGTCAGCTTATTCAACTACTTCTACTAACTCCAACCATAAGTTCGTATTCATCCCTTTCAACGACTGTGACCTAAACAACAAAATGTATTTAACAAACACTTTAAACGTATAAAAGTTGCATATAAATCTTCCAATTCACTTCGTTCGTATCTTGTTAATTGTAAAGATCCCACTTTGCCATCCCTGAAAAATGATATTTATAAATTTTTTGGTAACTTTTGTGATGCAACTTATGTTGATCGCACATTGAAATCGTTAGAGATAAGGATGAAAGAATATATGAATCGTCCATCGCACTCTGCTTTTGGTTTTCATCTTAAGTCAATTATCATTCATTTGACCACATTATTTTGAATAGTCTAACTAGATTACAATTATTGGAAGATCTTGAAATCCAATACGAAATAATAAGTTTTTCTAACTCAAACGTTCAAACTAACATAAACAATAAAAGATTCCGACTATGTTGTTTTATCTATGTTTGTCCTTAACTTGTACGGTTCACTATGGTACATTTACTTAGTTGCATTTTAGCGGTAAATAGTAGAGCAGTCATTCTTGTTTTACTCTTATATACGTTTGTGTTATAACAGCGTTTATTTCTTGCAAAAGTTTTCTGATGTATAGTAAGTTTTTACAAAATATGATCATATCATTTGATTGTTAATGTTTGTTTAACTTTTTGGTCACCGTGAAAATGGCCGATCTTGGTCAAAAACGTAGTGCTGTATAAAGACATTATACTGACAAATATTATAATTAATATTTGCACCTTTACTACTCATTGTTTATTTTTAACTATCTAATATGCACGAGACAACAAAACATTTCGTCTCATTTATTGCAGTAATTGACTCACCCACTTGGAGTAGACGAGACAATGGATCTGCAATGTCATTCTTATATTTAACATACCTAACAATGAATTGGAAGCTTTAGAGTCTAAGAATTCATCTTTTCAATGGAGCACACGGTTTTGAACAACCCAAAAATTGATTGTAGAGGATAATGGTCTCGATATCCAAGTAAATATACGCAAAGTTTTTCTACTGCAAAAACTAGTGCAAGTGCCTCTTCAGCAGTCTGTGAATATCGACATTTAACTAAAGAAAGTAAATGGTTAATGTAGCAAACAACATGCTTATCATCTCCTTTTTTGCAGTAATACCACTTCCAATTCCATGGCACTAGCATCTGCCATAACTATGGACGGTAGTATCAGGTCAAAAAAATCACAAACTGCTTTCGTTGGACAGCAGTGAGGAGACATGTAGAGAATCTTGTTCCAGCCCAACAGTATATTGAAATGATGACAAACGAATAGTTTGTTGCAAATAGTTTCAGTAGAAATGTTAGAAATAAATTTTCTGACATAAGTCACAAAGCCCAGAATGGACTAAAGTTCCCTTGCTGTGCTCCTTACTTCTTTCTCAATGTTATAAAAAGAGTAATTGCGCGACGAAGTATAAGAAATACTTTGGCACAGCTTGCATCGACCTTTAAGGTTGCGGAAGCTGCATGAGATTTGAAATCACAGGGTAAGAGGAATGTTTAGAGAATATCTGAATGTTAAAATTTAAATATCAAGACACTTGTTTACACAACTGTAAAATTACTTAGAGAAACAAAAGTTAAAACACGATAAGAGAAATTTGACTAAATGTGTATATTAATACTCAGTTATTACAACTCCAAAGGCATGTATAAGATATACGCTTGTGTCATTAACATTGTAGACATCGCTATATATATTTTAACATGATATAATTCATATATTTAATAAATGTACACAATAAAATTTCTATAGAGAAATCAAAATAAATAATCTCTGTTTAAAAACTCAAAATTTAACTTAATGCGAGAGTAAATCAAAAAGTGATCATAATTGTAATAATGTCATGTAACAAATGCACATGAAATGAAAGTTCAAGTAATAAACCCTTTTACCATAAGAAGCTTCATGAAGTTCCAAATGTTTACATATTTTTAGGTTATGTATTAGAGAATTATATTTGAAATCATTTAAGATAAGTAAAATGTGATTAATAATCAAAACAAAATATTTGTAGTGACAAAGACAAATTTAAATAGAGGTTAGGCCTCTTTATTTTAACAGAAAAACGATAAGGTAAAAGTTTTAATCTCATACCTATAGTATCAGAACTGAACTAATACTATTAGTTACTTAATTTATAGGAATCCTTTATATCCAAGAAACTGAAACATCCTGCATTGGTGGATCTCCTAGTGTAGGTACAAAACAGCATGTGGTCGACTTCAAATGTTGTCTTTACCAGACTTCTTTTCTATAAATTAAACTTGTAGATATTTTTCAATAAGATAATAACTGAGCGGCAATATGTAAAGTAGAAGTAAACGAAATATAAAATTCTGTTGATGAGAGTATTTATTTTACATCATCTGGTTGTGCGAATGCACGAGCAACTTTTCCATGTAGAAATCTGAATGAGAGAACACGTCGCCGTAACATCGGTAACCAAAACACAGGTAATCGGAACATAGGTAACCGAAGCATCGGTAACCGGAGCACCTTAGAAAATTCAGTTGTGTTACAAAAGTGAAAATTTAACACGAGGTACAAAGGAAAATTAATCTATTAATAACTTCTCATCTGTATAATTATTTGATGGGTTAAACAAATAAACAACTTCTTTATCTTTCATACTAAACATCTAAAATTATGTTTAAATGTTAATTTAGGATTTATGATTAGAAAATTTACATACCAGGTAAGCACATGAGGCAAGGTAGAAGTTCAAATCAAAAATGGCCAACAGTGCCAGATAAGCAATCAGATATCAAAAGAGAAATGAAAATTTGACACTTCAAAAAAATTATTTTCGGCCATCTTCGGGATGGACGATCTCTAGCGATTATTCTCAATAATACAGAATTTAGAACCACACCAGTTGTGCTTTTGGAATAAAGACTTCAGAAATAACCAATAGGGAAATTTCGTATAGATATAATTTTTTTGTAGTATGTAACAAATTAGTAAGTTGTGGATTAAAACTAATAGTCCAGGATTGTGCGAGATAAATTCTTATAGAAAATATATTATATAATAAAGAAAGTAATTATATATTCAAACGTAGATATAAGCATTTATATGCTAATAGTGCCACGCTTAATTTAACATGCTAAAATATAGGCAAAATGCATGTTACAGCTGTAGCCAGTGAACCGAATTGCCTAAGTGCTTCAATTTTATTAAATGCAGGGCTGTAGTGAACTGTGACTGATAATGTGTCCTAAAGACGAGACAGGTTCCGTTCGAAACTGCGACTTCCTAGGATTAATAACTATACCAAATTGTAAACGGCAGAATACTTTTTGGTAATTAGTGTTGTGTTCTGTCATCCTTCCAAAAATTAGCAAATCGTCTAAATAGTTAAACATGTTCAAAAGCCCAGACAGTATGCGTTAGAGAATTCTTTAAATCATTTCAGGTACACCTTTAGACCAGAAGATTAACCTATGATACAGGAAAAGTTCAATAAGTGTACTAAAAGTAGTTAATTTATGTAACTGTTCATCCAATTCAATCTTATTATAAACCTGCCTAAAATTCATCTTAGCATCCTTCAACAATGGAGCAACAAATAGTTTGCTATTTAAGTTGTTAAATGGTCTGTTAGACTGCCTCATCCCATTAAAACAAATTTTGTTACATGCACCAGCCGTTAACACTCATCAAACTCCCTATTTTACTTACAAACCCTCGAACTTATATCTTGAAATTTTCCCCAGTTCACTTCATG
Organism: Platerodrilus igneus; assembly: GCA_036346225.1. Taxonomy (NCBI): domain Eukaryota; kingdom Metazoa; phylum Arthropoda; class Insecta; order Coleoptera; family Lycidae; genus Platerodrilus; species Platerodrilus igneus. The sequence continues at coordinate 1,652,156 of JARFIW010000099.1, forward strand.
GTCCTTACTACTGTGATGTTCAGGACGATATTAACCTGTTCAATCAATCTCTTGAACAAATAAAAGCCATCCTGCTCCAGGTAAATTAAATTAAATGTAACAAATTATTTGTATTTGTAAAATTAATTATTAAGTATTTTTGATGTTTGTTTAATAATTTAGTAATGTAACTGTGTCTTGTGTTGTCCTATAATTGGATTCAGTTTGTTGGACAAATTGATATAAATAAATAAAATTAATAAATAAATTAACATCATCAATCAAAGGTATGAGATTCTTCTCGTTAAGCACAACTTCATTGAAATGACACATATCAATACGAGTATGCAAAATGTTGTTGGACTTAGGAACAGGAACTAGATAAGATGCCCATCGACTTGCTCCTTTGACCTTTTAGATAGCTTCTAACTGTAAAAGTTTTATAATGTGTTTTTTGATATGCTGACGTAAGCCGTAAGGGACGCGACAAAGAGATTGTACACTTAAATCAATAGAAATACTTAGATGAAAATTTTTCAGCTTACTTTAAGGGCGCAGTTGGAACTACAGAAATTGCTTTTACCCGAACTTGTACATGCATTCAAACTAACACGTAAGATTTTAAACTTTTTTACGACAATACAACCAACAAAGTAACATTCTCTTCAATTGGAGCGACAAAAACCCCATGTGAGATATTACAAACTACAGGTACACTCACGGTAAATATTGCAGTACACTGAAGTACACCAGAACCATCAAAAAATTTAAGTCTGAATTTGGTACGTTACAAATTGTAAGCCATTTAAATGCAGGTTTTCCCAGTTTCTTTGCAAATCATAGTATGTAGTGCATCAAAATCTACAAATGCAAAATGTGCTACGCTACTGAATTTACATGAAACTATTTCTACTGGTTGGTTGTTAGTAATGCAAGAATTATGTTCATCTGCCACTTGCTTGACAATCAAATTTGTACCTGTTACCAAATTTGAATTAGCGTTTGAGCGACACATACATGCACAATGACCGATTTTCTTGCACAGCTCGAAGTGTAAGACGGATGGATATCTTATGATCTTTTGAAACATGACCCTCAATTCACAGCAAACGCAGACTAATGTTTTTGATTCACCAAATACAAATTTATTGTGCTTAACTTTAACTAAATTTAGGTTCTTCAATGTCTTCTTCTTGTGCCATTCTGTAGTTTTACATGTAGAAGACGAATTTGTACAAATGGTAAACTACCAAAAACAGTTAGCTTTTAAGTCATTAGTTCAGCTTGTGATAACACTGTTTCAAATGTACATACAAGCCTTTCAGTTTCATCTAAGTTCAAAACTTCACTTTCCATAAGCCAGGAAAAGATATCATTCAATGAAATGTAACTAATTAATTGACCTTGGTTAGCTTTGTCAACAGCTGGTGAATTAAAACAATACCGCTGTACTTGTTTCCGAATACGAATAAGAAATGTGATAATTTTTTTATCTTTTCTTAATACATTTAAGATAAAAACCGAATGCAAATTGTTGTCATTAACGGATATGCGTCTTCCATCGTAGAGATAACATCTGGCATGCCTCAAGGTTCTCATCTAGGCCCACTGCTGTTCGTATTGTTTTGTGCAAATTTAGTAGAATTCCTACCTCTTAAAAATTTTCTAATGTATGCGGATGACAAAATTATTTAAAGTAATCTGGAACAAGAGAGATTGTATGAAGTTACAACAGTTAGTTAATAGTTTCTGCCATTGTGTAAACAATCGACTTTTCATTAATGCGTCCAAATGTCACCTTATTAATTTCTCCCCCTGCTACTTGTTTAAATTTGGGTACAATGTTAATTCATCTCTATTGCTATCGGTCGAAGAGATATGCGAATTGAGTTATTTTTTATAATAAGCTACTATTTGATAACCATATTATCGCTGTTGTAAATAATGCATTGAAGATGCTTGATTTCATAATTCACACCTGTAAGGATTTTAGATTAGTTGAACTAAACTTGAATATGCTTCAGTGGTATGGTCGCCTCAGTATTATACCTACATTAATAGATTGGAAGGGATACAAATCAAATTTTTGAAGTTTATTAGATTCCGATTTCCCAATAACCATCACATACTTCATTCTGTGGTCAAAAGACGACATAAAGCTGATATGTTGTTTTTACTTACATTCTACAATAATTTCATTGCTGCTCCACAAATACTGGAACAATTTTCTCTCAAAGTACAGCCCAAAAACACCAGATCTGATCATCATCATTAGGTCTTCAGTCCTGGAACAGATTAGATGCATACCCTCATTGTTCCCTATTCTGTACTAGCCTACACATTTCCCTAAGATTTCCACAGTCTGCATCTTTTACTATCTGCGCGCAATAGGCTGATCTAGGTCTACCTCTGCTTCTTTTTTCCTATCTCTGCTTGTGATATATTCCACACTAAAATGCCTTAAAACATATCCTGCCCTTCTATTTCTTCTATTTTTTTTGTTTACCACAGATATCTTTATTCCCCTACTATTTCTATAACCTCTTTGTTATTAACTTTGTTTTTCCATGCCATCATCCTCATACATCTGAAGCACAACTTTCCAAAAGCCTACTACTGTTTTTCTGTCTGCTTCTCCTACTGCCCCTATTTCATAGACGTACTGTGCGGTGCTCCACACATATGCTTTCAACAATTTTCTCCTTGTTTCTATGTTTGTTGTTTTCGAACATAACTGCTGCTCTTTCTTGTTAGATGCAGTTTGATTCCTTTTCTATTGTTTATTAATATATACCCTATTTCTTCGATATTTAGTAGTATGTGAAGTGGGTTAACCAGCCTGCGGCTACTAAGATCCCCTAACACTTGAATTAATAGTTTTCCCATATATCCTTTTGCATAATCAACAATTAGTTAAAAATATTTCAAAACCAACATCTGTAGTTGTTTATAATAATCATCAGATGTAAGTGAAATTATTTTTTTCGTCATTAGGTTTTCTGTCTTGAAACTGGTTGGACGCGTACCTTCACTTATTTCTATTCTGAGCTAGCCTACACCGTTCCCTGAAATTCCCACAGGCTAGATATACTTCGGTCCCCCTTCTGTTGTTTATATTATATTATATTATTTTATTTATTATTGTTATATTTGATTATTGTTATTATTATATTAGATGCTGTATTTCACCAAAATTCAGTGGTATGCGAAAGCAGCCTGTGGCTAGCAAGGGTCCCAGAACACCTAGACATTTACCGAATTAGAAGTTTTCCAATATATCCTTTTGCACAATTAACATTAGTTGAGAGTATTGCAGGTATAGAGCAGGTTTGAGTACAATTATTTTTTTCTCGTTAGGTTTTCCATCTTGGAACTAGTTGGACGCGTATCTCCATTGATTTCTATTCTGAGCTAGCCTGCACATTTCCCTGAAATTCCCACAGACTCACTATCTGTGTGCAATAGTCTAACCCGGGTCAACCGCTTCTTCTCTTTTTTTCTATCTCTGCTTCTAATATATTCTGCACTATTCCCTCATGCTTTAGTTTGTGGCATATCATCCTATCTCTCCTATTTCTTTACTGTCTTCCACATACTTCTTTCTTCTTCTACCATTTCTAGTACCTCTTTGTTCTTAACTTTGTCTGTTCATATCTTCATCATGTGTCTGTAGCATCACATTTCAAAGGCTTCTACCATTTTCTTGTCCGCTTCTCCTACTGTCCAAGTTTCACAGCCGTACAGTGCTGTGCTCCACACATATGTTTTACGCAATATTTTCCTTGTTTCTATGTTTGTTGTCTTTGAGCACAATAGTTGCTTTTTCTTGTTAAATGTAGCACGACCTTGTGCTAATCTTTGTTTTATATCTTTTGCGCTCTTCCCATCTTGCGTTAGTTGGCCTTTTAGGTAGCTCAAATCCTTAACCTCTTGTAAGTTCTTGTTACCTATTTGTATTCTAGTTTTAATTTATTTTCCCCTCCTTTGCATACTAGTACTTTATTTTTATTTTTGTTAATTTTCATACTGCATCTCTCTGTTAGAACTGTGTCCATTTCATTAAAAACAGCTTCTAACTCTTCCTTGCTAGATGCTAATACCGCTATATCATCTGCAAATCTAAGCATATCAATCTTTTGTCCTTGCATAATAATTCCAAATATTTCTTGCATTTGACAGTATTCATTGCCTCTTCGATGTACAAGTTAAAAATTAATGGGGATAGGACACATCACTGTCTCACCCCTTTCCTAATGTTTACTTCTCTACGTTCCTGCTCTATTTCTATTACTGCTGTTTGCTCTTTGTATAAGCAATGTACTATCCGTCTATCCCTAAAGCCGATTCCAATATTTTTGAGTATTTCAAAGATTCTTTTTCATTTTACATTGTCGAATACTTTTTCAAGATCTAGAAAAACTTAGTTACACACTTTCCCCTTTTGCTATTGTTTTCTCCATTATCACCCTTAGAGCTAAAATAACCTCACATCTTCCCGTTTCGCCTAAATCTAAATTTATCTTATCTTCTAATATTTCTTCAGCCCGTTTTTCCATTTGTCTTTGTACAATTCTAGTTAATATTTTTGACAGGTGTGCTGTCAAACTTATTGTTCGAACTGATCAACTTCTTAATATTACCTTTAAACACACTAACTTGGGAATTAACTCTCCTATTTCGCGAATCCATTTTGAATGGAGCTGTACCTTGCCGAAGTTCTAGATTACTAGAACAGGTGAAATGGCTTGGGTGTTCTAATGAACTAAAGAACCAAACTACAGGTATAACCAAAGTAGTAGGGTCGTTAGTGAGGAACCAGACTAAGACAGATTCCCGAAAGGGGGCAGTGGCTCTTTCGGTACTTAGATTGACAGAGACTATAGGGGTCGGTATGGCAGTCTAAGACACACTACCGCGATGTGGAAGGCAACGGGAAACCACCACATTATCTCCCTAGTACACAGCGTACTTAAATTGTAACAAACATGATGGCATTCTCTGGGGTAAAAGATTCCGGAGTTAAAATAGTCCACCATTCAGATCTCCGGGAGGGGACTACTTCGGAGGATGCGATCTGAAAGTTAAGAATAAGAGTCGGGAACATTTTGCGAGTCGGAGCGTGAAATGTTAGAAGTATGAAGCAAGTAGGTAAGCTAGAGAACCTAAAAATCGAAATGAATAGGTTATCACTAGACATAGTAGGAATCAGCGAAGTTCGGTGGCCAGAGACGGGGGATTTTTGGAGTAGAGACTTCTGAGTAATTTATACAGGAGCACAGGAAGTAAATCTGGGCGTGGGGATAGTTATGCGAAAAAAGATAGGATACCGTGTAGAAAATTACTTTTATGGTTAGATTAGATTCTAAACCGGTAAACACAGTAATAATACAAGTATACATGCCCACCTCTAGCTATAGTGACGAAGAGATTGAAGTGATCTACAAATATCGAAGACATTTTAAGATACGTAAAAGGACATGAAAATTTAATAATTACGAGGGATTATAATGCTGTGGTAGGTGAGGGTAGGGAAGGAGCGGTAGCAGGTTTATTTGGTTTAGGCACGAGAAACGACAGGGGAAATAGGCTGATAGAATTTTGCGACAAGAACAATTTAATCATAAAAAACACTTTATTTCAACATCATGCTAGAAGACGATATGTGTGGAAGATGCCAGGAGATATAGGAAGATATCAAATAGATTACATTCTTGTTAGGCAACGGTTTAGGAATCAAGTATGAAGCTACCCTCTGGGTAGCAGATATAGACACTGACCACAACATCGTAATTAAATTAAATTAAAAAATTTGAAAAAAAAGAAACGGAAAAAGGCACTGGGACTTACAGAAACTAAAAGATAAAGATATTCAAGAAAGATTCGAAAAAAGTCAAATGAATTGCTCAAAGATATCGGGAAAACATCTGATACTAAGGAAGTAGAAACAGAATGCAATAACATTAAACCCAGCATAGACATGGCGGCCAGAGATATTCTGGGGTATACACAAAAAGAAAATAAGAAACCATGGATAACAAAGGATATCCTGAATTTAATAGAAGAAAAACGAAAATACAAAAATAAATCAGACGAAACAGGAAAACAGAGATACAAAGCCATAAAATGAGAAATTATTCACAAATTCAGGAAAGCTAAAGAACAATGGATTGATGAAAAGTGCAAAGAGGTACAAACTAAGATGGAAGTAGGAAAGACAGATGAAGCATACAAATTAATTAGAATCAATTTTAGGGATATAAAACCGTATAGCAAAAATATAAGGGACCCGGGAGCAAACGTCATTATATAAAATGTAGAGAAAGTGGATAGATGGCAAGAATATATAAGAAATTTATATGCAGGAGAGAAACTAACTGCATTAGAACAGGAATCAGACATTGAAAATGATGACTTGGGATATCCTATACTTAGAGATGAATTTGAATTAGCAATAAAGGGTCTGAAAAATGGTAAGGCGCCGCGTACAGATAAGATGCAAGCAGAAACTCTAAAAGCCGCTAGACATGCAGTAACAGAATGTCTCTTCCAACTTGTAAGCTATATGTATGAGACAGGCAAGCTACCCAAAGATTTCAAACGTAACATCATAGTAATTATACCAAAAAAGAAAGGTGCAGATAGATGTGAAAATTATCGAACAATAAGTTTGACAGCATACGTGTCAAAAATACTAACTAGAATTGTACAAAGACGAATGAATGGAAAAACGGGCTGAAGAAATACTAGGAGAAGACCAATTTGGGTTTAGGCGAAACAGGCAAACACCGAAGGTTATTTTAGCTCTGAGAGTGATAATGGAGAAAACAATAGAAAAAGCGGAAAGTGTGTATAAAGGGTTTGCAGATCTGGTAAAAGCATTCGAAAATGTAAAATGGAAAAAATGTTCGAAATACTCAAAAAGATTGGAATGAGTTATAAGGATAGACAAATAGTACATAGCTTATTTAAAGAGCAAACAGCAGTAATAGAATTAGAGCAGGAACGTAGAGAAGTAAACATTAGGAAAGGGGTGAGAAAGGGATGTGCCCTATCCCCATTAATTTTTAACTTGTACATTGAAGAGGCAACAAATACTGTCAAATGCAGCAAGACATTTGGAATTACAATGCAGGGACAAAAAATTGATATGCTTAGACTTGCAGATGATATAGTGGTACTAGCGTCTAACAAGGAAGAGTTAGAAGCTGCTCTTAATGAAATGGAAACAGTTCTAACAGAGAGATACGGTATGAAAATTAACAAAACTAAAACTAAAGTACTAGTATGCAAAGAAGAGAAAAATAAATCAAAAATAAGAATACAAATATGTAACACGAAGTTACAAAAGGTTAAGGATTTCTGCTACCTAGGAAGCCAAATAACCCAAGATGAGAAAAGCACAAAAGATATGAAACAGAGATTAGCACAAGGTGGTGCTACATTTAACAAGAAAAAGCAACTACTGTGTTCAAAGACAACAAATATAGAAACAAGGAAAACATTGCTTAAAACATATATGTGGAGCACAGCACTGTACGTCTGTGAAGCCTGGACAGTAGGAGAAGCGGACAAGAAAAAGGTAGAAGCCTTTGAAATGTGGTGCTACAGACGTATGATGAAGATATCATGAACAGATAAAGTTAAGAACGAAGAGGTACTAAAAATGGTAGGGGAAGAAAGAAATATGTGGAAAACAGTAAAGAATAGGAGAGATAGGATCATAGACTACATACTACGACATGAGGGAATAGTGCGAAATATATTAGAAGCAGAGATAGGAAAAAAGAAATAAGAGGTAGACCTAGGTTAGACTACTGCACACAGATAGTGAAAGATGTACGCTGTAGGTATTTCAGGGAAATGTGTAGGCTAGCTCAGAATAGAAATCAATGGAGGTACACATCCAACCAGTCCCAAGATGGATAAATTAATGACGAGAAAGTAACTTAAACATGATGATTATTATAAGTAACTACAAGTATTGGTTGGGCAATATTCTCGAATAATGTTAATTGTGTGAAAGGATTCACTGGAAAACTATTATTTCGGCAAATGTCTAAGTGTTGGGGGATCTTGGCAGCCGCAGGCTGCTTAACCCTCTTCACTGAATCTTGGTGAAATTAGAAAACAATAGAATTGGAACCGAGCTTCAAACGTGCTGTGTGAGTAATTCAGGGATGTAGGCTAACTCAGAATATGAATAAGTGCAGGTACGTGCATAATGACGAAAAAATAAGCACAGATAAATCTGATGATTATTATAAACAACTACAGGGTTGGTTGTAAAATATCTGCAACTAATGTTGACTGTGTGAAAAGATATATTGGAAAAAATATTAAATTGGTAAATGTTTAAGTGCTGGGGGAACTTGGCAGCCACATCCTGCTTCCTCCCTCCCCCCTTCTTCGAAACCACTGAATGTTGAAGAAATGGGGTATATAATTGTAAAACAATAGAAGGGGGCCGAACTGCATCTAATAAGAAAGCACAGCGCCTATGAAGAAAGACAACAAACATAGAACAAGAAGAAAATTGTTGAAAATATATGTGTGGTGCATAGCACTGAAATACGGGCAGTCTGAAAAGCAGAAAGAAAAACGGTAGCTGCCTTTTGAATGCTGTGCTTCAGATTTATGAGGATAGACCGATAAAGGTAATAACATATAGGTTAAAGATATATTAGGGGAACAAGGATATCTGTGGAAAAAAAATAGGAGAAATAGAAGAACAGAATATGTTCTAAGGCATGTTTGGGGAATAGTATGGGATATATTACAAGCAGAGATAGGAAAAAAGGAAATAGATGTATACCTAGATCAGATAGTGATAGATGCACACTGTGCAAATTTCAAGGAAATGTGTAGGTTAGTTCAGAATAGAAAATAATGATGGTACGCGTCTAACCAGTTCCAGAACTGAAGACCTAATGATGATGATGATGATTTCGCAAATGTCATTCTTGTTTAATTTATATTAACAAATTATAAATCTAAATTTATTTCACAATTACATTTATAACATTCGGAAACAGTGAAAAACCATCGTGGCATAATTTGTTGACAAAAGTTAATTCGTTACATTCAACTTGGATATTTTAAGTGTATATGTATGCATGGAGTTTTCTAGTATTAAGTCAATTTCATTTTTTAATAGATATCTAGTAATTATTATTGTTTTGTGTAATGCTGCATAAGAATTGTTTATTTCTGTGTAACTGCCGTATGTATTTTTACTGTATTCTTTATTCATAGTGTGCTGTTATTGGATTCTGTTTCTGTTGCATACCCAAATATGTATAAATAAATACATAAATAAAGCACTGGTCGTACTACTTTGTACTCGTAAGTTCCAATTTTTGACTCCAAACATTCTAGTGTGTATGTGTAAGTATCAGTACCATCAAGAAAATCGTTAACTGTAGTAAAGAATAATAAACATTTTGAAGAGATGGACCATCTAACAGTAAAAGTTTTGCCGTTTGATCTTCGCATGGTATTTTTTCACAGATGAAGTTAAATTCAAGGGTATATTTCCATCTCTGCCAGTCGCGAGGCGATGCTGTTTGAAGTGTAAATGAAGGACTATGCATTTTCTCTATCTTGCAATAGTTTTTCAAATTATTTTACATCAAAATACAAAATCCTCTTCGCCACTTGTAGTATTTATACCTTTATGTATTTGAAAAACGACATACTAATTAATTAAACAATAATTATTCACTAAATTACTCATTAAAACTCCAATCATTCTTCTTAATCTTCTTTGGAAATTAAACCACTCATAGTTTTTAAAATCCATTTTATTTACGTTTCGATCCATGACCTAGGATTGTTGTCAAAATAATTAGGTCATGGATCGAAACGTAAATAAAGTAGATGTTAAGAACTATGAGTGGTTTAATTCCCAAAGAAGATTAAGAAGAATGCTAAACAAACCACAACAAACATACAGGGAGTATTTCCATTCATTTTCCTACTTTCAAAGTCACTTTTCTCTGCCGATTTCTATATATTATATACAAAATTATATACAATACCTTGTAACAAACCAACACACAGTGCTGAATTATGAGTATTATTTCATACCAATCATAACCATATCCTGTCTACCTGGTCAATGCTAATTTTGTAAAACATTTACATATTACACTTACCTCAGTTTCATTTTCAAAAATTTTATATTTTGCTATAAAGTAATCATTTATTTAAAAATAGACCCAATTTTTAAGATGGCCATTTCCTCATATAATTGCAGGAAACGAATCACATGATATGTCATAACCATTGTATTATTCACATGCACACAATTTTTTTATGTTGTAATAGCTTTGAACTTTCTTATGTACAACTTAGGAAATTTTCTTTCTTTTTATTCAACAAGAGTTGTAATATCTTCTACCTCAACCAGTTTCGTTCTTCCTCTTAAAGGTTAACAAAATTTGTTTTGACATTTGGACTGAGATACGTAACATAAACTTTTATTTTTTCTATTTGTTGACCGAATCAAGTTTTTATAAATCTTACTTGCTAATTTCACTTTCCCAGATCTTAATCCATCCTTTCCGTTATTATAATTAAAAGTTAAGGCAACAGTCTTTTTAGGACCTTGATATATTTTTGTCCATCTGGCGTTTTCTTTCAATCATCAATGCATTTTCTCACTTTATTTTGTTTTAATAGGATGGACGATGTTACGGTAAACCGTGCGGGTCAGGAAGAACCAAAACAAACAAAAAAACCAATTAAAGTAAAGACTCGCACGGAATTACATAGCCAAAAGAAGAGATGCTGGGTTAACGTCAATCGGAGATTAGGCGTGGGAAAGTAATCGAAAACAAAACCCAAGAAAAAAAAACTGAGTCGTCTCTTTGAAATAAAAATTAGTTGATTAGTGCAAACAAAGACAGAATGTTAGTCTACCAAAGAAAAATAAGAATACATATATATCGATATAAATAGTAAAGAAAACACCTTTCTGATATAAGTAATTGCTTTTCTATATTATTATTTCAAAATATAGTTTCAAATGGGACAAAGATTAAACTAAATAGTGTTCGTATGCAGCACACAACCACATAGCCATATACTTAACACATACAACAAACATATCACTTAATAGTTAACAAGAACCTAGATGAATGATTGTAAATCAATACTAATAATTAAATTTCCTACACTTTTAGGTAGTATAAGTCGCGTGTCAAGAAACACATGATCTCGGGCCGGTATCGAACCACACACATTTTAGTTATTTAAAACTTGCGTAGTTAAATTATATCAGGTTGAAGGCTAGATGATAAAACGTATCAACACTGCTAGGGTGTTCTTAAAACTAATCAGTATTAGTAATGTTGGTTAGTAACAATATACAACGTGACAGCCGTAGAAAGTTTACGAAGTTACGGGATTAGTAAAGTGTGAGATTTTCAAAAACTCGCGGTTTCCTTCACGAGGATTAAATGGCCAGTAGCAATACACAGCAACCATAAATTTTAGCTAAGTGGAACTGGAGAAGTGGGCGTCACCAAACTTGTTTCTTAGTCAGCAGTCTTGGTTGCAAACCCAGTGTACGAGAAGTGAGTCATCTCACGTAGCGTCGAGGAGCGTGAATGTAGGCGGAAAACCAACCAACCAATCTAGAAAATTTATCCTAAAACAAGCTAAAAGCAGAGAGAGACACAAGAGAGAGTAATTTGAAGGGAGGATGCATGTACCAGCTTGTATAATTTCTTGTACAATCCCCACGGTAATTGTACAAAGGACAGAATCAGTACTCTAACGAAAACCGTTGGTGTTAGAAAACAGAATGAATAATTCATTCATAAAATTCAATGCAACAAGTGTTGATAGCTTATCTGTGCAACAAATGTTCAAAAAAAGTACTTGCGAAACTCGTATCAAATTGATAGTATAATCCAGTATGAATAGGGACCGCTTAGAATAAATGATTTAAATGCACCTAACTACAATTAAGAAACCGAAGATTAATGTTCAAACACTAGGCTCGTCAGAACAGGATATGAACTAAGGCAATGATTTTATTTGGAATGTAGACAAGATAATAATTAATGGCTTATCTTAGTCAAGTAAATTTTAAAAGCAAAACTGGAACGTAACAAGGAATTTGAAGAAGCAACATTGTTACATTTTTTTCCTTTTGATTTTCTTTTGCTGATAAAAATCTCTCGCCACTTTGCCTTTTGAGGATATAAGTTGACAACATTGAGAAACCGGAACAGATGAGTGGCATAAAGTGTGCAAATTATTCTTGGATACCTTAACATATTTTATTCAGAAAACATTTAAAAAGAATTTCTGTCTAGTTTTGTAGAAAAAAAGCAGAAAGGAGCTGTGGCTTATCACATTTGCAAACTGTTTTGCTCATGTATTTCAACCAAAGTATTATAATTAAATCAAAACTTAGAAAGAAACTAATAAATAATAAAATAATAACAAATACAAATATGAGTATTCAAGTTGCAAAGAAAAGCAAAAATTTAAACTCAAATCTTATGTGTTATTTTTTAGATGCATACATGCAGAATATATTAGAAGCAGTGATAAGAAAAAGAGAGGTAGAGGTTAGACTATTGCATGCAGATAGTGAAAGATGTAGGCTTTGGGAATTTCAGGGAAATGTGCAGGCTAGCTCGGATTAGAAATCAACGTTCCAAGATAGAAAATCTAATGACGAAAAAAGTGACTGTACTTAAACCTGCTGATTATTGTAAGCAACTACGGTATTGGTTTTCCAATACTCTCAGCTAATATTAATTGTGCGAAAGGATTTACTGGAAAATTATTAATTTGGCAAATGTTCAAGTGTTGAGGGATCCTGGATAGCCACATGCTGCTTAACCCCCCTCACATAATATTATATAAGAATTTGATTAACATTATTATTATTATTATTATTATTATTATTATTATTAATGGTATATTGAGAAAGGAAAAAATACCTAGTGTAGACGATATTGTAACTAGAGCAATGCCTTTACAAGATAGGAACCAATTACTGGATAAATTTGCTGAGTACTTTTACAACGGTGTTAAAACGATACAACACCATTGTAGCTTAATACATGCAGAACCTATTAATATTTTATATTATACGGAATGCAGCTTCCGCATACCATTGACAACTAAAGAATTTGTTCTAAATGTGATACAGAAAATGGACATAAATAAACCTCCAGGGTATGACAACATAAGAATTAAAGATATTGTGTTCTTGAATGACGAAATATATATTGTAATTACACATTTAATTAACCAAATGCTTAAGAAGGGAATTGTACCAGATAAGTTAAAGAAATCAATAGTTAAACCAATTCACAAAAAAGGCAAATACATGGATTACAATAACTATCACGCAATATCAATGCTTCCTGTAATAGAAGAGGTATTTGAAAAATACATAGCAAGTGAATTGAATAAGTTTTTGATGAATAATTCTATAATTTCTAAATAGCAATACGGGTTTATAAAAGGTTTGGGGACAAACAATCTATTTTCCGAATTTTCAAATTATGTGTACGCCAAACTGAAGAATAAATTGCATATTTTATGTTTATTTGTTGATTATACAAAAGCGTTTGAAACAATTAATCACAAAATTTTGTTAAACAAATTACGTACTCTGGGAATTAAGGAAATTACACTTCAATTGTTTAAAAGTTACTTACATGATAGAAAATTTGTAGTAAAAATCAATAATCACCATAGTAAGGAATTTATAATAGATGAGGTGTACCCCAAGGTTCAGTGCTTGGGCCACTACTATTTAACATTTACATAAACGCACTGCCAGAGGTAATAAAACACTGTACAGTTTTAATGTTTGCAGACGACATACTATTGATATCGGCACATAGATCATATCAGGTTGCAAAATGTAATATGCAAAGCGATCTCGATGGCTTGACTAAATGGTCGCATGACAATTGTTTAGTAGTTAACACGGATAAAACCAAAATAATGCACATGATTACACCCTACAATCAGCAAATAGAACCTAAAGTTAAAATTCACTCGTGTAAATGCTTTCAGTTGCAGAAAAAATTTAAACTAGAGACATGCTTTACTGATTGTAAATATGTTGCACCGTGCCGAACTTATAAATATCTGGGAATTACGGTTGACAACTACTTTCGTTGGGATCACCATATCAAAGACATATGTAATAAACTTAAAATAGTATTATCGAAATTATATTATGTAAAAGATATTGTACCGTTTAATGTAAAAATGTATATCTAGCATTGGCAGAGTCGGTAATCAGGTATGGGCTGGAAGCATGGAGATATGCAAGCGATTGTTATCTTAAACATGTACAGCGAATACAGGGGAGAATTTTAAAGATAGTTTGCAATTCGGGCTCAGGCGTTAAGCTAAATGAACTTTTTGATAGATGTAGCCTTTTTGGTATAAGAGCATTACTATTTTATAAAATAGTAATGGAGAACTATTTTCTATCGTCATATTTGATTAAACAAAGATTTGGATATGAACTGCGGCATGAAAAGTATACTGTACCGCGTGTTCATAATGAATACTCAAAAAGAACGCTTTCATACATTGTTCCTAAATTAATGAACGAACTGCCAGACGATTGTAAAATATTTGTAAATATGTCTAAGTTGAAGAATGATATGAAGAAATACTTAGTTAAATATAATGTATAGTAGTAATTAATATAAGCGTCTAGGGTTTAACTATCATATTTTATTACTTTTATGCAATAATCATGCAGTTACTAGAGCTAAATAATTAAGAATCATATTAGAATTGCCAATTCTTTTGTAACTGTATGAATGTTTTTCATTTACATTATTATTTTAAAATTAATATTCATGTTTAATTTAGTTTCAATTTAGTTGTACATTATCTTAAGTTACTTACAAAAACCGTAGAATATAGAACTGTAAAATGATTTTAATTAAGCATAAATAATTTTAATTTTAACTAACCTTAACATTAACATTAGCTTTTAATTTTTACATATTAGTTAAGTTAAATACTAGAAAATACATAAATTATGATAGTTAATATATTCAATACTTATCTTATAAAAATTAATACAAAGCAGGGATCAATTATAAATTATGTAAATTGAGGGTTGAGCCAAAACAAAATAATATAGAAAACAATGTGTATAGTAGGTAGTACTATTTAGATTTACTAGACAATTAATCAGTTAGGCAACTCTACAAAATTTATAAAATATTAAAACACCTTGTCAAGCAACGTTGAGTTAGCTTAAGGTGTATTATTTGTAAAAAATAAGAAATAAATAAATTAGATTTGATTTGATTTGATTATTATTATTATTATTATTGGTAAATAATTATGAAGCAGAACTAAATTACTGGGACTTTTACAAATGTATTAAAGGATATACCAGGGAAGCAATATACAATAATTCTTTAGTTTGCACTAGTATTGACCATTTATTTATTCGGGGTATTTTCAAAAACATTTTCTCTAGTACAATAAAACCAAAATTTTAGACCATTATATGCTGGCAAGTGTGATTTACTTTGAAGAACTTGAATCGTATACAGAACAAACAACGGTTGTTATAGACGAGAAATACATTAAACGTGAGCTAGCTAAGTTTGATTTTAGTTCATTTACAAGTATAATTGAAGCTAAAAAATTATATACAGCAATAACAAAAAAGTTTGGAAGAATGTATAATAATAGTTACACCTCCGTATATAACAAATTAGTAAAGAAGCGCAAATTAGCCAATACCTTTAAGAAAGATTGGATGACGGATACTTTATTAGCATGCATTGATAAAAGGGATAGGCTCTATAAAAGGTGGACGCATTCAAAATTGGACGTACATAAAGAAGAATATAGACAATTTAGGAATTGGTTAACTCTTAGAATATGGCAAGCAAAAGAAAAATACTACAAAAATAAATTTAGGAAATCACAATACGACATTAGAACAACCTGGAATAACTTAAATGAACTATTAAATAGAAAAAACAAAATGCCTTTGGATGTGGCTATAAAGCAAGCCATGCCTAAGGACTCAGATACGGAGCTAGTTAATAAATTTGCGGACTTCTTTTACAATAGTGTAAATGAACTTAGACATCACTGCAATATACAGCATTTAGAAAATTGCTCTGTTATTAATATTAATAGCGTAAATTGCAGTTTTCGTTTAATACATTTAGATAATGATTTTGTAGAAAAACAGCCTTCTTTAATGAAACCTACAAAATCGCCAGGTTATGACATCATAAGGCTTAAAGACATTCTATTTTTGAAAGAAGACATGTATTTGTTAATTACAAAACTTATTAACTTAATTATTAAAGCTAGAAAAATTCCAGAAAAAATTTAAATATCCATTGTTAGACCCATACATAAAAAAAGGTTCCTTTTTAGAAATTGTAAACTACCGGTCAATTTCTATACTATCCGTTATAGAAAAAGTATTTGAAAAGCATTTAGTTACTATAATTGGAAACTTTTTGGAAGCTAACACAATAATTGTGAGAGAACAATTTAGTTTTGTTAGAGGGTCAAGCACCGGTAAGGGCTTATCACAATTCTCACAGCTAATTTATGAAAAGCTAAATAT
Organism: Platerodrilus igneus; assembly: GCA_036346225.1. Taxonomy (NCBI): domain Eukaryota; kingdom Metazoa; phylum Arthropoda; class Insecta; order Coleoptera; family Lycidae; genus Platerodrilus; species Platerodrilus igneus. The sequence goes on from JARFIW010000099.1 coordinate 1,668,738, forward strand.
CAATATAAATATCCTATGTCTATTCGTAGACTACTCAAAGGCCTTCGATACAATAGATCACAACATATTACTAGATAAAATGGAAAAATACGGATTTAGAGGACCATCTTTGAAGCTATTTTAGAGTTACCTGAATTATAGAAAATTCGTCGGTATAATAAACAAGTCCAAGAGCAAGGAATATCCCCTCAATGTTGGAGTGCCTCAAGGATCTGTGCTAGGTCCGTTGTTATTTAATCTATACATTAATGATCTACAAAGTATGATGCAAAAATGTTCAATCTTTATGTTCGCAGATGATGTCTTATTAATTTCAGTACATAAGAATCTAACAGTAGCAGAACAATATCTACAGCTGGACACAGATAATTTAGCAAAGTGGTCGCATGATAACAAGCTAGTAATCAATAACTCTAAAACTAAAATTATGCATATCACCACACCATATACACAAAAGGAAGAAACACGAATAACAATGCACTCATGTAGATGTTTTCAATTAAAAAATAGAGGTTGTTTTTTATGTACTAGTGGATGCAAGGAAATTAAATGTTGTTATACTTATAAATATTTAGGGGTCACAGTGGATAATTATTTACGTTGGGATCAACATATTTCGGCAGTATGCTGTAGACTGAAAATCATTTTAGTAAAAATGTATTATGCTCGGCATCTGCTATCTCCTGAAGTTAAAAAAATCATTTATTATACTCTGGCGGAATCAGTGATTCGCTATGGATTAGAGGCTTGGGGTTTTGCAACCGACGTATATTTAAACCAGGTTAACTTAGTTTAAAGAAAATTACTTAAACTTATTTGCAATAGTGAAGCCAATATATCATTTCGAGAACTGCTGTGTGAATTCAATCTACGAAGTGCAAAAGCGTTATTGTTGTATAAGATTTTACTTGAAAATTACTTTAATAGTGAATATTTAAAATTAAATTTGGGTAAATTGGGTTCCGTTTATGTTTAATAAGTATGGAGAAAACTGCTTCAAATACATAACACCAAAGCTATTTAATGAATTACCAGCTGAATGTAGAAGCTTTATAAATATGAAAAAATTGAAAGAAAATTTGAGGCAGTTTTTAAACTCAACTTACGTATAGGAGTGATACATTGAATATAACTTTACTAGTATATATTCTGTTTTTTGTTTATTGTTCTGTTTATTGTCTGAATTGTTTTAAATTATTTTGAATTATTTGGAATTATTTTGAATTATTTTGAGTTATTTTGAATTATTTCTAATTTTGGATAGTTTTCCTTTTTTAGTTTTCTTTTTTTTGGTTCTTTTAGTATATCAACACTATCACAATAACTGATACAGCAAATAATATAATTGGTATATTGATAGTTTAATTAATAGTTTTTGTACTGTCCTTTAGTTTAGTTTGGTTAAGTTAAGTTTAGTTTAGTTCGGTATGGTTTGGTTTAGTTTAAACATTCTAATATTCTTATATATACATTCTGCCTTGTTTATATACAAAGTAAGCGTTCCATGAATTTACAATTTAATAATATGAGTTTAGAAAACTCATCAGTTTCTAATTTAGGGGAATATTTCATATTCTTATTAAAATATACCTAGGAGGGTTGAACAAAGGTAAATAATAGGTTAAGTAAACATAATTAAACATATTTAGTGTTAATATTTAATATTTTAATATTTTGAAATAAAGCTTTCATCTTACTTTGAAAATGTTAAATGTTACATATTTTTGCCCTAACTGTAAATTATTAATTATTAATATTTGAAATATGAAATGTAAGATACTAACAATTACGTAGAATGCCATAAAATACGTTTTAATTAAAGCACAAAATTGATTATTATAGAAAAAAAATTTAATTGTATAGACACTAATTTCCTTTATAAACACCTTGTCAAGCAACTACAGTTTGCTTAAGATGAATTTACTATTTCAAATTAATAAACATATTGAATTGATTTGAATTGAATTATTATTATTATCATTCTTTATTACCCAACAGATATACATCCAATTACAGTACAATGCCCAAGTTATAGAAAAACCAAAAAGAAAAATAAATATGAGTTACAAACTATTGTAGTATAAGACAAATATAATTTAAATCTAAATATGTGTAGAATTTGCAATGCGTTAAACTAAAACTTATTGACAATAGCTTTAAGTGTTGCCAGCGTACAGTTATTGATATCACATTCTGAATAAATCTTGTTAAAGTTGTTACACATGATGTATATTGGAGATTTTATTATCAGATTTGAGCGTGCTGTACAATTATAGAATGTCACTGTATTACGACTCCAGACCGCGGTATATTAAATCGAAGTAGGGACAGTAGCTGTATACAGTCAATCTTGTGATGTAGTAGATTATACAGAAACACCAAACTGTTAAGTATTCAGCGATACTCAAGTGATTTCATACCAAACTGTAACAGTATAACATTCTGTTCGATACCTATAGGTGGATAATGTTCACAAATTTTTAGATACATAAATTTTAAATTTTTTTTTGAGTATTTTCCAAGCATTCTTTTTGATATTGATAATGTGGGTACCATATAAGTGTATATTCCAGCTTAGCTCTGACAAACGCATAAAATAATGCTTTTAAAGCTAATTCGCTTGAAAATGATTTGCAGTTCCTAATTATCAGACCTAATAATTTAATTGCAGACCTGCATGTTGTGCGCACATGTTCACGAAAGGTAAGTTTAAAATCAAATATAACGCCTTAATCCGTCACTGAAGTAAGCCTATCGAGTTGTATAGTAGCATATGTGTATCGATACATAACAGGTTGATCTTTTCTTGTAAACGTAACTATTATACACTTACTGTTATTAAGATGTAAATTATTGGCTGCACACCAACTTTGTACAACATCTATCTGGTTTTGAAGTATTATGCAATCATAAGTCGTATTTATTCGTAAAAATATTTTTAAGTCGTTGGCATATAATAATTTTTCACAACACAACAAGTCTGGCAAATCATTGATAAAAAGAAGAACCAGTAAAGGTCCCAAATTAGAACCCTGGGGAACTCCAGATGACGCTCCAAAAGTACCGAAGTTGTGATTATTATATGCTACGTACTGCCGGCGATTCTTGAGATATGATTCAAAAATCTGTATTAGCAACTCAATAAATCCAAAATCATGTAGTTTATTGATGATAATTTTATAATCAATACGATCAAATACCTTGGTGAAGTCCGTGTAAATCACATTCAGTTATCCTTGGAAATCAAGAGCTTCAGATACAAACTGTGTAAAATACATCAAATTAGTTGTAGTAGAGCAGCCTATCATGAATCCATGTTGCCAGGACGATATGTAATTTTTATGCACGGATATAATGTGGTTATACAGTAACATTTCAAACACTTTTGAGAAATTGCATAATATACTTATGGACCTAGAGTTATAGATCTTTTTAGGATCACCACTCTTAAGAACAGGGCAGATTCTGGCTTATTTCCAAACAGTAGGAAAAGTTGATATTTTCAGAGATAAATTATAGATAATTTTTAGTGGTAGTGCAAGAATTGTACGCAAATCTTTAACCAAAAAATTAGGTATATGGTCTGGTCCGGAGGTCATTTTATTACTTAGGTTTCCCATTGCCATTTCAATTTCCTCTACTGAAAAGCTATCGATTTGTACATGGGTAAATTGCTAAAGAAATTATCACGCTTTGTGGTGTCCTCATCCTGATGAGGTAAATATACACTTCTAAAATACTCACTAAAAGTATTAACGATTGATTCTGGGGATTCGAATTGTTGTACATCATCACACATCTTGCCACGAATGCGACTATAGCCACGTTTCTTCTGTAAGAATATCCAGAATAGGTGGGAATTGGTGGTAATTACCTGCTGGATTTCAACTAGGTGCTTACTGTAATCTGCTTTGATATGTGTTTTGACTATCGATTGAAGTCTGCTATATTTTTGATATAAAGATTGCGTCCCGCTTTTCTTGTATTTTCGGTGATTTATACTTTTAATCAGGTCTAACAAGTACCATACCGGATATAGTTGCTTTTTTCCACGATACATTGGAACATATGCATCAAATTGCGAATAAATTTTCTTGTAAAATTGTTCGCATGCTACATTAACATCAGTTAGATCAGAAAGACAGGATCAATCAATATGTTGTAAGGATCCATATAGGCCTACAAAATCTGCTTGACGAAAGTTATAGGCTCTTTGGCATGTTCTATTCATAGAAAATTCATTATGTAGGTGGCGGAATAACTTCAAGTTTATGATTAGTGCTGGATGATATATATCCTCTTTAACAAATGGAGATGTATCTCTTGTGACTTCGCATGCATGTGACATTGGATACTTCAGTTCAATTTACTTAAAAAATATTTCCCTGCTTAATTTTTGAAATCATCGATTATTACTTTGTAATTTTGTATCAACTTTTGTGGATGTGTACAACCAAAACTTCCTTAAGCAATTAAATCTTTGTTCTTGAGAAGATCCTTTAACTCAACGCAACCCTAAGGAGTTATGATACAGAAACTTACATGTGCTGTAATTTGTGGTAAACACCCAGGAGCATAGCCTTAATCTAATCAATCTGTTGGTGAGATAAATGTCCTAAGATCCATCGAGTTGCTAATAAATTCGGAGGGATTTTAGAGCAGAGTTAGTCTTTTCTTCCACTCCTAGTCGAACACACCGCTAAGTCTACACCTTGTAGTGTAGGAGTCCCTGAATCATAATGTAAGTTTGAACACTTTATTTACTAACCTTAACTTAAGTATTGCTTTTAATCATAACCTGCCTAGTTCTTTGTGATTGTGCACCATGTTCTTGTAATTAAGTAGACATGATACCAAACAATGAGTTGTTATTCTAGTTCAAGTTCTAGCCAACACTACTCGTGTCGCAATCCACGTTAACACCCTGCTATCCCTCAGTTCCGAGTTGAAACTGTCGTTACGTAGCATCCCTCACATGCCAAGTGAGTACAATGATTAGCTACACCACAAACTACTGCAATTAATTCAGTGTAAGCTTTACGTGACAATTCCACTGAATCTCGGTGAAATAGAGCATATAATTAGGAGACAATAGCTGAGCTGTATCGAGGCTGTCGGAATTTCAGACAACAGTGTAGGCTAGCTCAGAATAAAAATAAGTTACGTGTCCAACCAGTTTCAAGACAGAAAACCTAATGGCGAAAAAAATAATTGCACTTAATCTGATAATTATTATAAACAACTACAGGTGTTGGTTGTGAAATATTGTCAACCAATGTTGATTGTGCGAAAGGATATATTGGAAAACTATTAATTCGGTAAATGTTCAAGGGCGGAGGAATTTTGGTAGCCGCAGTTTGCTTAACCCCCTTTACATAGCACTGAATATCGGGGAAGGAAGAGCATGGCTATGTTCGAAGACAACACACATAGAAACGAGGAGAAAATTGTTAAAAGTATATGTGTGCAGCACAGCACAGTACGTCTATAAAGAGGGGGCAGTAGAAGCAGACAAAAAACGGTAGACACCTTTTGGAATGTTGTGCTTCAGATCTATGGTGATGATAGCATGGACAGACAAAGTTAATAACAAGGAGGTTACAGAAATAATAGGGAAATAAAGATATCTGTGGAAAACAAAAAAAAAAATAGAAGGGTAGCATATGTTCTAATGCATTTTTGGGGAATAGTGCGGGATATATTACAAACAGAAATAGGAAAAGAGAGGTAGAAGTAGACCTAGATCAGTCTATTACATGTAGATAGTGAAAGATGCAGACTGCAAATTTCAGGGAAATCTGTAAGTTAACTCAGAATAAGAAAAAATGAGGGTACACGTCTAACCAGTTCCAGGACTGTGGACCTAATGATGATGATGATAAATATGAACTCTATGGAATTGAATAACTACTCTTTGGTATATGAGAATGCATACAATAATACGGCTACAGTAGGGAAAACTTAGTTGCGAGTAGAAAGTTGATATATATTTTAAATGATTTGTAACGATATAAAAGAAAATAATTAATTGAAAAAATGCAGATTTTTAGATTTTTAGTAATTATTTGTGATTTTTTGAATTTGGAACATAACCTCACAAATAAAAATGGTAATGCATCAACTTGCGTTACCGGTAGCGGCAAATACTACATTGCTGAAAAAGAAATTAAATAATTGTCACAAAAGTTTTAAGTATAGACCATAAAGAACATTTATCTTTGGTATATACCATTTATTTTATATTTAGGATAAAGTCACATCTGGATTAAATGCTACATTGCCAATACTAATCTAATATATTTAATGAAAAATATACTAATATTCTCATAGGCTGATATCGAATGACAAATGCCTCGATTTGCAAGAGAAATTGGTGGCAATGCCGTAAAAAAGCTGCCAACCTTTATGGTGTTAAATGATCATATCCTTCAAGAGCAATTCTACGTATTTATTTGCATACAGTTGCCAACACTTCAATACTACATTGACTCATCCTAAAGTTTAAGCAAATTGACTATAGGTCGGTCTTTAAAATAAGTTTGGCGAGACTGTAAGACTCTTACTTGATGGCAAGCTGTTTATAGTGTGTCTAAAATTCTAATTGAAATAAAAAATAATTGGGGTTTATATAGATTTCTGTGTAAATGCACGATTTTTGAATCAAATTCTGAGTTACATGTTTATTTCATCTTTATTTAATACTCTTTGAAATATTTATTGTGGTATAATAAATAGATGAAACAAACTTGGGTGGTTATTTTTTATGCTCTGCTCTGCTTTTAACACAAATAAAGCAAGAATGAGGTAGATCACGAACGAGGTACTTCCAGGAACTATGCCTCTGTAGTGAACTATAGATATTATTTTATTTTAGGTATATGAACTATTTGGTTGTAGTAAGACTAACATTTTTAATGATTATATATTTCAGTTTGAAATTGGCCCCTGTGTCAAAATATCTGTATCATGTAAGTGCGAAGACGTTTACTTAAAAAACTATATTAACTTTAATTTCGTTTTTGGGAACCCTTTCATTATAAATCTTCTGCTTTCCATTATAAGGATGGTGTTAAGGCAAAAATAGTGTTGAACCGAAAATAATGTTGAGGTATCAACTTAGGTTAGAAGTCGAAATGTTTTAGAACTTAAACAAAATAAACGAATAGGTACATGCGCAAATATAGTATTGTGGCAAAATAGCGTTCTGGGGTAAACATTGTTGAGGTGACAATAGTGTTCTGGTTTCATCTTAGGTTAGTAGTCAAAATACTTTATTACTAAAACAAACTAATCGACTGGGCACATGTGCAAAAATAGCATTGCGGTAACAATTTTGAGGCGAAAATAGTGTTCAAATTTCAACTTAGGTTAGTAGTAAAAATCTTTAGCAACGTATACAAAATTATCGAACGGGTGCATTTGCGAAAATGTGTTGAGGCGAAAATAAAGTTGAGATAAAAATAGTGTTGTGGCGAAAATAGTGCTGAACTAAAAATAGCGTTGTAGCGAAAATAGTGTTGAGGTTTTAATTTAGGTTAGTAGTAGAAATATTTTACTACTAAAACAAAATTATCAAAGGGACACATGTGCGAAAGATATAAAACATGAAAGAACTAGACCCCCCCCCCCATCTATATATTGTGTTAACAAATTTATATGATTTTATAATTTCGGTCAAATTTCCTTTCGGTAAACTGTTCGGCGATTTTGCCTTTCGATAAACTTTCCTATTGGTCAACTTTCCTTTAGGTCAACTTTACGTCGGTAAAGTGTTTTCGGTAGACATTTCTACTTATTACTGTGAATTCTGTGTCTATTGTTTCACACAAAAGCAAAGATAAAAATTTGACAATGGATTGTAACAAAGAATCAAAACCCGTACCTGTTATTCGTCCTACAAAACTTGCTTTTCAAATTCTCACACAATACTTAATTAAAATTACATGCGCGTTTTGCAAGGTGTATTTACATTAAATACCGTACTCTTACGTGACTTAAAAACGTGCAAAACACATCTTCTTGTGTTACTTTTCCAAAATGTTACCGTCACATAAATTTGTCCATATTCATCTGAGAGGATTTGCATACTTAATACGAAAAGACGTTTGCAAAATCCTTTGAGTTTGCTCCAAAACCTTTTTATCTGATTTGTGGGATCTAGAAAATTCTGCTACAGATCTGTATTCTAACCTACCTGCAGATGAAAGACCGCTCTCTCTGGACAATGCCTAACTGTAATCGAATCGCTTAGTGGCTGTGGCTAGTGACACCTATGTTCTGTAACCGAAACTTAACCCAAATATACACACTGAGATGACGTTAAGGCGGGAAGATTTACATAAAACTACAATAGATAACGACCCTACTTTAATTATTATATGATAACTTTAAAATCGGATTACCATCAATTATACATGAATTACAAGAACAAACAGTGGCGGACTCCATGGGTTAGCGCCGAGGAAAGAGTATCGACAGAAAAAACTTCAACAACCCTGGGGTTCTAACTGCATAAATACACCCCTCCAAGAATGGGCGCCAAACAAGCACCTTGTGCACTTTTAATATCACAGGATGTCAACTGTTACTCAGACATACTACGTATGAGACTGAAGAAATGTTAGTGTAGTCTGGCTAATCTTTTCTAGAAGGTACCAGGGACGGCTGTTCCATTATTATCTGCCTAAAGTTGAAGAGGCAGAACACTGGGAAGATAAGTACTTTGACTACCAATTTTCCACCCCGCACGGCCATGAAATATTAGTAAATTCAATAAAGGCTCAAACACACACGTTAATCGTATATACCATTAAAAGTTTCCAGCCCGTTTAGCAATATGGTTCACAATGGCTAACCTACATTCTATCATTGCATAAACATTCCTACAAATACATTTACAAAACACATATTTAGAAACAAACATGAACGTATGCAAGATAGCACCAAATCAAGGGCACAAATTGAATCGACCATCTTTCACATAGTCACACAGCAAACGCATGAATTTAACGAGGTCATAGTTGAGGTTCGCTATAATCACATTATAACAAGAATAAATAAATCTCAATATCAGTTACCGATAAAATTGTGGGTTTGTCAGATAACATCAAACTAACTTACAATTAAATTTTAAAATCGAGAATGAATTATGCAGTTATAAACGCACAACTAGAAACTGAAATAAACAATTACATAATCATCACAAGTTATTAGAACATTGAAAACAAATCATAAAATATGTTGATAGCAAATACATAACAAAAATTCTACAGAGACAAAAGCCCAGATTCATGCTCTAAATTAACATAAATGCCTGGTAACAAAATATATATTCGATCTAGTAAGCAAAAGTAAAGAATTATTCATTATGATTGCATCAACTATTAAAAGTGCATTTAAAAATTAAACCCATCATGTGGCATTACAAATTACAAACAAAAAAATATGCATAACAACTGGATCATTAATTCAATTACTAATCTAAAACATAAAGGCATAACATTAAATAATTATTTAAACTTCGGTGCAATCAGATAATTTAAAAATAGAATCTAATTAAAAACATTACCTTTAATAAAACCGCCAAGTGAAACTTTTCGAGCTTCCATTTTTGAAATCTGAAAACCAAGTCTAGGTTAGGCTCGTAAACAATATCGACCGCCCCATCAACGGTCAATTCTGACGTCACGGAGTGCATTCGGAAACTTGAAAGTGGCTACCGTGCTGTTCAAAAATACTCTCAAATGTCGAAATATACACTATAATATTTGCAATAATTATCAACCAAAGAGAATCGACTAAAGGAAATAGTACTGATCACTACATGGTTATTAACTGTTTGATGGATTATTGTGGACTAGGGTTAATTTTGCCCCTATAACCACGCAATTCGTTTGTCCATATGGTTGATCCAGGCAGTACAGTAAATTATTGCAAGCAACGTAGGAGACGTACGGTTTTGCACAAACACAACAAAATCTTACTTTCTTAATTTATCATGCATACCTAATACCCACAATTGTTGTACTATTTGTTTCCTATTATATTTTCTTCGGGCAACCATACTTTTGTCAATCTAAACAATGTGGCCCCATCTCCGATTATTAACAAATCTCTGCTGTAGTAATTATTAGGCGGCTCCATAGCTTAGTTGGTATGCGCGTGACTACTAAGCATAAGTTCCCAGATTCGAATTACGACCTGGTTTGTTTGAAAAATGTTATGTGAGCATTTTTCACAAAAATACACCCTCGTTTGAATGAGATATAAAATATAGGTTCGTGTATGTGTTGTCAGGCACGTTAAAGATCCCGTCTTGCTGGGAACAACAAGGGTTTGGCAAAATTTAAATTTTTAGGTAAAAGAAAATTCGCTTCCTGGCCAAGGTATACCCTCGGGTGGAGCATTGGAAAATCAAATGTATTTTAGTAATTTTCAAAAGCAAATGTTTGGAAAATATAAATTTATCTGGTCCACTGCATCTTTATTTGCTGTTCCAAGTAAAGTAGGGATCTTTAACGTGCGTGATAACATTCACACACAGTACCTGCTTTTTACTTTTCATCCGAACAAGGGCATTTTTCGACTAACATTTTTCAAGCGGACCGTATGGGAAATCTAACCCGGAGCCTTGGACTTACTAATCACACGTATACCAACTAAGCCTGCTGTTCCAAGCAAGGTAGAGATTATTAATGTGCGTTACAGCACTCACACTCGGGACCTACATTTCACCTCTAGTCCGAACGAGGGCGTATTTTTGGTAAAAATGCTTGGCTAACATTTTCAAGTGGACCGTGTCGAGATTCGAATTTGGGACTTTGAGCATAATAGTTACACGCATAACAACTACCCCGCGGGGATTGACAGCACTATTACCACATCATTTAAAATATTAAGAACGGCGATAAATGGCAATATTCCAAAGATCCGCATGTAAAAAGTTTACTCTGGATTGGCGTTGTGGGCAGCGTAACCGAGTTCCTGGGCTTGATGTTTTATCCACCTCCAATATCATCGGCTGGCGGCACTTTCAATTGCTATAACGAGCATTATACAGCAACAAATGATCCTGTTGCAAATCAGCAACTAATGAAGCATTGTCGAGTTGCTGAAAGAATGCTTACATTCTTATGTCACCGATTATGTTCATTTATATATGCTGGGTATTTAAAAATGAACATCACATAGAGAAAATAAACGGATAATTGTAGCGCCCCGAATACAAAGGCGCTCAACACAATCGCGATTCGAATTTTGTCAAAAAATGACAGACAATAGAGATTTGTATATGTAAAAAATTATTAAATTTTTATTAAACTTGGCATTCAGAGATTTTTGGGGTCACTAATTACGAATCTGAAGTCAAAATTTAAAAATTAAGAATCCAACCGCCATATTCGATGTGAACACAAAATGTTTTTCTTTCTGATTGGGGGGAGGGGTGGGTCTGGTCCTGTTCATCATATGTTTTTAGGGTTGCTAAATCTAAATCCTATTCAAATCCATCAAGTCAGAATATGTCATAACCTTAAGAAACCTATAATGAAGCTATTCTCCTCACGTAATACCCAAAAATGTTGTTGTAGTTTGAAAATCCAATCCTTAAATCCCATTACATCATAACCCATTTAACTTAATCATCAATTTAACCCCATAACCCACTTAACACCTATGGCCGTATAACCCATTTAATTCCACAACTCAAAGAACATCAACTTTAAAAACCACATAGTCAGTTTAATCTGTATGCTTATCTGTCTGGTTTTCAAAAATAAATCTATAAGCAATGTCCCCCATAACTCTATTACACACCAACGAGCAATAGTAATTGCTCTGTGATTACCCACTTACCAAGAAATCTATTAATTTCAATATCCAAGTATGTCAAGACATATAGCTTGATATTTAGGGAGTATTTATGTAGATATATTCGTTCATGACTCCTTGTACAATGAGAACTATCAGTGATAAATCTGCATATTTTGGTACGTGGTTCTAGACAATATGCTCCTTAAAAAATTCAAAGTTGTGGTTCTTTGCAGAGCGACTATATTTTGCAGGCATCTGCCTCCACGGCACCTCCAGGTGGTAACGGAGGACAACAGAGCAATTCCGTGATTCGTCAAAGTCCCTGCATTGTGGTTTTCACGGTGTGTCTACATAGACAACGGTTAGTTCGTTCTACATCAAACATAATAGAAAAGGACTAAGACAATTTCTGTCCTGTTATATTATTGTATATAGCGAAGCCATCATTTTAGATTAATTTTAGAAATGTAACATTGTAACAATCAATACATTTTGCATCTTGTATTTTAGGAAACTTTGCAATCTACTTTGTCATTATCTTGTTCAAACCAAACCTTAATGTTTCATGTCATTTTTTTTTAATCTATACCACATTGGCTAATTACTTTGTATTTTTCATAATTAGTTTTTTTAAAGATTATTACAAACTAGGAAGTTTTTACTAACCTCTATACTGATTATCACATGCCAAAACCTTCCGTAGAAACCAGTATCCATGGGTCAACATGTATAAAAGGCCAAGACCCCCTTTCACTCATCGGTAGTTTGTGGGCAGCTAAGTAGCTAGCCAAGTCATTGGTCGTCTGCTGTAGAGCAAGTTGGCTCTCATGAAATGATGACTTAACCCGTTATAGATGCTGAAAAACCCCTAATCAAAATGGTCACTTAGAATTTCAACCGTAAGTTAACTCTTCATTATTATAACTGTCTAACTATTCTACTTTTAATTATTATTGCTGTCTAACTCTTAGTGTTTCGTATTTTATTAATATGTTGTTTAGCTTTAAGTTTATTCATTATTGACTACTGTTGCAAGAAAACGGGCCCGCAGGCGTCGTCATTATACAACCACAGCTCTACATTGGTTGGTGACTTCGCTAATGTAGAGTACAATATGACAAGAAGCAGTAACAATTCATTTCACGATTGTGATAGCAATGGTGATGTACGTTGTTACATTTGCTGTAAATACAAAATTGGTTCATTGCGGAAACAGAGAGATGATGACATAAAAGTCACACAAGAAGATTTTTAATTTGCATATTGGTGATCTTTCATGGGTTCCAATATAATTTGTAATTTTTGCAGATTATTGTTGAATCTTTGAAAATTGCCATAGATACCAAGTTTTACAAAAATTCAATAATTTTTTAAAAAGTCAATCCACCATATTTGATAGTCATTTTGAATTTTGAAAATCTGGCTTCAGATTCATAATCATCGACCCCTAAAACATCTAGATTCCAAGTTTCATAAAAATTTAGTAATTTTGTTAACAAAAATCGGCCGCCATATTTGAATTAAGAAAATCTGACTTCAGATTCGTAATCAGTGTCCCCAAGAAACCAACTTTATTAAAAAAAATTAACAATTTGTTTAAAAATTGAGCGCCATATTTGATGCGCTATTTTTCCTTTTGAAAATCTGTCTTCAGATTCGTTTTCACCAACTTCAAAAACCCTTAGAAACCAAATTTGAAGCAAATTCGTCAATACTTAAAAAAGTGTATTTGCCAAATAAAATCCGTTATGGTTTTGAAGTTATGTGAAAAACTTGATGTGATGGGATAAGATGGACTTTGGATTGGGTTTCAGCTATCTTTAAAACATATTGTAAACATAGTTACACTCCCAGATCAGAAAGCAAATTTTTTTGTGTGACGTGTATTCATTAAATAAAAAATATATCAATCTTAGTCACCATTTCAAACCAGTTGCATTTATATCCAATAACGTAAGCATCGCGTAAACCGTATTTAATTTATAGAAATTAAAGTTCAATATAAGCTTTTATATAAATACTTTCACCGTTGATTGAAGTATTAATTATTAATACTTCAATCAACGCTATCACAATTTTTATTTTTATGTTTTTTATATTTGGAAAGCTAATTTTCGTAAGTACACCCCTAACAAATACTACAAATAAGTGCGGCCCTGTAAATGACCTTCATAATTTCAGAGTTCAACCGAACATGTATTTTCAGTATTTTTGATGAAATTTATATTAAAATTATGAATTCACAATGCAATTTTATTATACTTCCTCTATTAAAAAAAGCTAAGTTTGATTCTTATTAGGATAACATTTAGTATTATAATTTAAATAAAGTTATAAAACAGATTCCTTTACACGAGTTACCTACTGATCCTATATAATTAACATGATTGGTCAGAAAGTGTTTCGCGGGCTTTCCTACCAGTGTAACGAACTTTTGCCGGTATCGAAAGTTAACGAGTAACGGTTTGGCTGGACGAGTTCATTTTGATCCCGGGCTTTGTTCTGAACACAAGTTTTCGTTCCTGAGTGAAGCGAGCATTTTTCTTTGTAAGTAGCTTTTAATTTATTTTCATAATTATTATTATTTAATTTAATATTATTTGGGATATATAGCAACTGAAATTATTAGAGGTCACGCCACAGTTATTATTTATCGACGTTCGGAATAATATGCTAATGGCGTGGCGATGCTTGCCTTGCATGCAACGCTTTTATAAATTACGCTTTGTAAAGCTGCTCCCAATTACGTAAATCCTGGTTTTTGGTTTACTTCAACATTTAAATAAATTAATTTAAATTTTATTTTCGTAGATTAAATAGGTAGTTAACCTTGGATTTATGGCGGGAGCTTTATAGCGTGGCCGCCATTTTATACATTGTTTAACGTAAAACTCGTTTATGTAGCGTTGTTTACTGTTTGGATTTTTTTATTGCTTATCTGTTAGGGCTGATAAAATTTGAACTTTTCTGAATTAATTTTAAATAAGTTTCAGCGGTTTTTCTTATAATATATTTTTCACAGGATTTATAAATTCATCATTTCATAATGCCGGCTGCAAAACGTGGTGGCACAAAAGAGGCCGAAAAGTCCGTCGCCCCCAAAGAAGAAAAGGAAACCAAGAAGAGGGCCGCAAAGGAGGTAAAAGCTGTAGAAGCTTTTGATAGCGGAGACGAAGACGCTCCTGCCCCTTCTAAACGCGGAAGAGGCAGGCCTAAAGCTGGTGCTGCTGGCAGCAAAAAAAAAGCCGAGAGTTCTAAAGCTGGAAAAAGCAAAGGTAATTTAGCATGTGTTTTAGGTATCAAACTTACGTTTTCTATATTATAGGTGGTAGAGGAGGTAAGAAGAAGAAGAAGGAGGAATCAGAAGAAGAAGAAGAAGAAAAGGACGAAAAAGAAGACGACGACGCTGAAGACGATGAGTGAAATTGATTTTAGTGCGTTAGTTTTTAGGGTATTTTTTAAGGAACTTTACGCATAAGTTTTTTAGATGTGTTTTATATAAACTTTAGTTGGTTCGGATAATCACTAGGTGAAATTCGAAAGTAAATTAAGCTAAAAATGAATATATTATTTATACGATATTTCTGTGTAGTCGTTGAGCAAATTTTGGATTGAATGGAATTCAGTAGGTGACGATACTGTTCATTTTGTCTTGCAACTGTTTGGCTAGTGACTTGTTGAAAGAATATTTGTACTTGGCTGTTATCGGTTTCCTAATCAATTGTTACCAATTAATATTGAAAAATGCATTTACTTGTTGCAAATTTATTCAGCAAAGTCCTCGGCAATGAACAGCATTTATTTGTATAGAATAAGTAGTAGCATTTGCAGAAACCCAGAAAACTTCGCCGTTTGTAAAATAATTGACTGTAGTTGTTCCCTGAAGTCTTGTTCATTTGTTAATGTATAATTAATGTTAATTTTAAACTTTAAAATTTCCCTTTTAATCTGGGAAATATTTTTATAAATAAAAGCTCAATTGTTGCTAACTAAAGTAATACAATTTCATGTACCAGTGAGTTTTTAAATTTTAGATTTAGCATTTGAATTGTTTCGTCTTGTTGTTTTATTACAATCTGCTTTTTGAATATCTATGAAATAATTTATAACTAATGGATCGGTCGATCCTTTACTGGTATTGCAGCTCCGTTGATGTTTGAACGATGTGGTTTGTTAAAACCTTGGTCGTTAAAATGTTCGATGGATTTTAATAAGAAATATCGACAATCTTCTGAAACAAGGGTTATGTATGTATAGAATATTTTGTTCAGTAACAAAACTTGACTATGCAACAGTGGTAACTTTTGATATACAATCATGATAATTTTATAAGTGGTGTATATCTAACGTCTCGACTGTCGGAATAAAACGCAAGGAATATGCTTGATCGAAAAACTCTTCTTTTCACTCTTAATATATAAATCATCTGACTGCACAATCAGAATCGAACCTAATCTCTCCCTGAAGTCCAATGTCGACCCTCCGTCCATCTCTTGGTCGGCCCCACCTACACCATATCTTACACTGGGTCTTTCTGATGGATCATCGCCCTCGATGAACTTTAAAGACAATAATAACTATACCTCATTATACAAAATTAAGAAAACGCAAAATACAACATGCTAACTAAAAATCAATAATTTACATCATAGTTCTGTAAATATAATGGTTTTCGAATTGTACGTTTCTAAATATCTGACGGCCCTGGCGCATTAACACTTGCATCACCGTGTTTTTCGAACACGTCACTATTTGCACGCTCTCTGATGTTCTGATACACTTTGTTAATTTCTTTGCCATGCGTATTGGAATCATTATCACTATCTGTAGGTATATGTTCCTCCTCGGACGTTGTTTGTTCATCTACTTCTGGTAATTTGTACATTTTCATTCGGCTCACATGCACCGTTGTAAAACGACGACCTTTGATGCCTTCAATGCTAGCTACTCTATAAGTATCCCTAATGATTCCGTAATCATAAACGTACCTGTGTTTTTGTACTTTCACCTGTATGTGTAGGCAATTTTTTTATGGAAACAATATCTTCTATTTTGTAAACTATTGTTGCAGAACGTTTACTATTGTGTCTTGCTTTAGCATCATGTTGTTCTTGCAGTATATTTTTGCGGATTTTGGTTTGAAGTTCTTTTGGAGGTTTCCATTCGACGTCTTTACCATCATGCTCCATATTTGTTAAACGACCATCTGTAAAACGTGGCATGAACCCAAATAGAACTTCGAATGAAGACTTTCCTAGCGTTTTGTTTACGGCTGTATTTAAATTTTGTTCTACTTCCATAATTTTTTCATCCCAACTCGTTTACTTCTCCATACTAGTCATAATTACGGGGAGTAATGTTGTGTTAACGCATTCAACTTGACCATTCGTGCTAGCCCATTGCGACGAATTCAATGTGTGTAATTCCATGTTTTGTTACAAAATTTTGAAACCTCTTATGTGAAACACATTGCATGATTGGATACTATTCGATTTGGAATACCAAACTGCATTATAAATTTTTCCATAACTATCACGGTCACTTTCGCTTCTGTGCTCTCTACTGGATATAATTTAACAAATTTTGTTAACGCATCAATAATGACCACAAGATACGCAATTTCCTTCTGAACTACGAATAAATGGTCCAATATAATCAATGTGAATCCTTGAAAAGGGTCGCTCCTGCACAAGAAGCAGATTTAAGAACCAAGGCTGCTTCCCTGCTTGGACTTTTGCTAACAAACATTCTGGACAAGCGCTTATGTGTCGACATACATAACTTTTAAGTTTTGCAAACCAATATAATTCACGATTTTTGGCCACTGTTCGGTCTACACTAAAATGTCCCATCATATCATGAAATTTTACAACAATGCTTTTTTGCATCGCTTTTGGTATTACGTATAACTGTGTCGTTCTGTCTTTTTAAATAAATTCTCGAAATAATTTTTCATTCCTCAGCACATAGCCATTTGCAGATTATTGTTCTTCGCGTGTACGTTTACCTGGATTTTTGATCACTGCTGAAATTATTTTATTTGTCTCTATCTGTGTGTTGAATTGTTAGAATATAATCTTCTTCAATCAATAAAAAATTTATTGGTATATCCAAAAGATAAGGAATTAAGCAAAGCTGATTTTAAATCCCTCCTAGAAATTGAATCAGTGAGTGCAGAAACAACGTCAGTCACAAATTTCAAATTTTTCAGGAGGGAGAAAAAACATAATAATAACTCCTCCAAATTTTAAAATATTTGAGAACTTTTTTTTCCTTTGTCATAACATGCTTTTATGTTGCTGTTATAAAAAAATTACCTAATTTCCACATAAATGAGGCTCAGGAGAATTAAAACTATGATTTTGACTAATGCTGTTTCTGCACTCAACTGTTTTTACAGACAGTAGGAAACTTGGAAAAAGAGAACCATTTGTTAAAAGTTTGTATTTGTTATTAATTTTGTTACGATTTTAGTTAATAATATTAATTTTAATTAATTTCACAAAAAATTTACAAATGTATATTTTTCCATATTACATGAGAAATGAAGTTACAGTATTGCAAAGTCATAAGACAGGAATATAACAAACTGAAACGCTCTTAAAATAGATCATTCTCGACGATAGTATCATTGTCATGTTCAGTGGTTGGCCAGGTAAATAGTTCATCATAAAAAACTTTGAAGTTTTCAGGAATATGAACCATCATTTTCTGGATGTCTTTCATTTTCTTTATGTTGATTGGAACTTTCCCTGATGGGTAGGCTGCAATACTTGAAGGAAAATCAATATCGACGTTAGGGAAAGCAGGTCTCAGCAGCTGATAGCTGTGCTTTTGTAATCCTTCAATGAAAATATATGCTGTGATTACCCCCTTTTCTTCAGAGTTATAGCGGAACTCTTTATATCGAGTGGGAGCAAACTTGAATTTTGCTTCTTTTGGCACACTCCTCCCTCGGCATTCTCTGGCTAGTGGGTTTTTTGTGTAATAGTCCTTCCACCAACCATCAAAATCTTTTATGTTACTGGTGAGTAGCTTGGTGATGTGAAAGTTGTTACTGGACTGAGCACACAATTCTTCATATTCATCAGGTGTGTATATCCGATCATGTTTACGTATCATCCTCTTCATAGTACCAAAATCTCGATCGTTTGGAAGATATGAATGCCCTCGAACCGGAAAGTAATGGAAAATTTGTTCAAAACGTTCTGTATCTGTAAGAGCAAGGCAGAATCTTATCATGGTGTGATTTCGATTCTGTCCGTAGGTACCATCAGAAGAAAGGTACAGTTTTTTTACACTTGATGGAATATTAGTGTCGATGTATTTCAGTAGCATGCTGCATATATCATTTGCTCCTTTATGGGCTACGCCTTCGTGGTACAGGAATATTTCAGATTTCCCAGTTTTTAGATTTTTTATTCCAAAACAGTTCACCCAAAGTTGCCTCAAGTAAAAAATATCCTGAACTGGGATCGCTGGAAGGGGGAGATTTTGCATGAAATCAAATGAAAGTGCAACGGTGTCTTCATGTTCCGCACACAACTTTGTGACCTTTTGAAGTTTATTGTAAAATTTCTTGGCTCTCCTTTTGTGAACAGTAAGCTCTGCCCGAAAAGCCCTTTTAGCTGCATCACCAAGAGAGGAGCTCTTGATTTTTACAGCACATTCTTCACATTTTATGCAGGTATCTACCTGGGGACGTCGAAACCTTAACGAAAAGTTGTCATGAAAATAATTAAGATAAAACTCATATTTTACATCCAAATCAGGGTACTTTTCTTTAAACAAGGAATGCATTTTTTTTACATCAAGGCGGGCATCAAGATAACTGATATCTTTGGTGCCATAGTGTGTAGTCTTTGTTGGGAATGATGAAATATGTTCATGTATTTTAGAACAAACTTCGGCAGAAATTGTGTTCTTGGGATTTTTTCCGCTTTTATCATGAGGTGATTTCCCCTTAATCAGGAGATCAGTAAGCCTTCGAACTCTGCCCTCAGTAATGCCGTACAATGAAATAAACGCTTTTTTACATACGTTTTTCCTTTCTCCTCTGTATAGTAAGAAATATTTGAAACTAGCTGCTGTTTCTCTAGGCTGTTCAGAACGAGGCCTACGGTGCTTAATGGCGTGTTTTTCGATCAGTTGTTGTAAGAAAATATCTTGCTCATCTTTTGATTTGAACTGATTCAAATTAGCAACAAATTCAGATTTTTCATCATCGCTAAAGTTAGTAAAGCATTGTAATTTACACTTACAAGCAGCACCTGTTGATCGAGATGGGATGAGATGCCCTTTCCAGTTGATGTGTTCAACCCCACGAACTTTAGATGTTCTAATCACGTTTCTTAGAAACTTCTTTTCATTGCTCCTCCTCTTCTTGGGAGCTGTTTCATTATCACTCTCACTGCTTGTGAGACTCACTGACGTATGCTAAAGACTGACAGTAGACGTTGAAAACTAACTTAGAACACGTTGAAACACTTGACTGAACTGACTTCGATACAACCCTCACCTTAAGGTTAAGGTGTTAATCACACAGCGCATGCTCAGCAAGGTACCTGACAAGACTGGTCACGCGATCTAGCGGTGGGTGCAGAAACAACGTCAGTCACCGACTCATGTTATTTCTGCACTCAACACTCGAAACAAACGTCCTGTATTTACGGAACTACTCAACAGACTAACGTAGTTTTTGCACCCAACACGCATTTTGTCTTTCTACGCTTATTTTCATTGAAAACGAGTTTTCGGATTTTTTTGACTGAAGTGGTTTCTGCACTCACCGATTCAATTAAGAAACATAACAATTATAAATTAACAATATAAGTAATAGGTAAACACAATGTACATATGCCAAACTAAGTAAAATTGATAAATAGAGGAAAGGATTCCAGCGTTTCCTCGATTTCCATCAGCCTAGCTTTGTGGGTGCTCATATAGTAAGACATATAGCTTCTTGTGAAATTTGTCTTTTGAAATTTCATAAAAGATTATTTTTTATTTGTTATATAATTGTGTAGCCATGTAAGGAAAACAATTTAGCAGTTTTATGCTGCATGATACTGAGGTCATTGTTATTTCTTAAATTTAGTAGTGTGATATATCTAAACAAAATGTACGCATTTGTTTACATTATCTATTATGTATAAATAATATAGCAGGTGGTTATCAGGCCACACGCCTGGCTATTGCTAAAGGACAGTCGTATTTAATATGTCAATAAGAGCGCACGGCGTGTGGCCTCTTAATTACATATTACATTACTAATGTTACTCGTGTATCATTAAAAGCCTACACCCCTAATAAGCAATAACCCCACCTAAGACGTTACAAGTAGGTGCATACTAGCTCTTGGTTTCATTATCTCATACAGATAAAGTGGGGTATGGGTGGTGATAATAGCATATATGAAGGTAGCTAAAAATAAGGTTGCTCGTCGGTCGAATTTAAGCTTGCAGTGCAAGTTGAGAACGGTGTGATATGCTGATAATAAGGTCCGCTATATGCAAATCTGAAAAATGTATTGTGTAAGACTTGTATTCTACGTTTCATTTGTGCGTTTTGATAGCTGTAGTATACTACATTGTAGTAGTCCAGTTGGCATAGAATTAGACTATTACATATTCTCCACTTTACTTCGGGGCTTAGAAATTGTTTATATCTGTATAGGGTGCACAACTTATAGTAACAAAGCCGATTTTTTTATTGACATGACTTTCAAAGTTTAATTGCTTGTCCAATGCTGCTCCAAGATATTTAACGACACTTCCAATGTTAATTGTTGCACCATTCATAGTAAGACTATTTATCTGAGCTTCTTCTACTCTTGCGTAATTTTCTTGAGAACAGATACACAGTGCTTCCGTTTTGGAGACGTTGAGAAGTAGTCCATGACATTGGACCCATCTACTAACAGCAGCCAGGTTTTTATTTAGTAGATTGATTGCAGAATTTACAATTAGTGTATTACACGATGTATATAATAATACATCATCTGCATACATGTGGTATCTACAAGTCGGCATTAAGACCTGCGGTAAATCTGCTGTGTAAATAACAACGGTCCAAGATTACTTCCTTGAGGAACACCTTGAATTACATATAGCGATTGTGAGGTTTTATTATTTAGTATGAGATTCTGATATCTGCCATTTAAATAGCTAGTGAACCATTCAAGAGTAGTTTTATCAAATCCAAAGTAGTGCAGTTTCACAATTAGTAGGTCATGCACGATAATGTCAAATGCCTTACTGAAGTCTATGAATGCGAGATATGTAACCTCCGATTTGTCTGCTGAATGTGATATATCATTTAGTACCTTGGTCAATGCAGTAGCTGTGCTGTGCCTGCTTCTAAATCCAGACAGGAGTTCAGGTAGGACGCCACATCTATTGATATGTTCCAACGTTTGTGTATATACTATATGCTCAATGACGTTTGACATCACTGGCAGTATACTAATAGGCCGTAAATCGGAAGGTGAGCAGGATAGTGGGTACAACGACAGATCGTTTCCAAGAATTTGGAAATATGTCCTCTTGCAGTGATAAATTCACCAGATATGTAATTATTTCGATACAGTAGGGCATTATTAATAATAACATCTTAAGATTGATACCGTCAACAACATTTGATTTTATGCATTTAAAGATGCTTTCATTCATTAATTGTAGAACATCTAGTTTATCTTGAATATCGCTTATTTGTTCACAAGCAAATAAAAGCAGCCCGGATGGTGTAAACAGTGGAGTCCTTAAAGAACTTTTTGATATTATTGATTATCCGCTACTAAACATAATAAATATGTCTTATGCATGGTATTGCGCCCAAAGACTTAAAGATATCAACAATTACACCAATTCAAAAAGTAGTATCAACAAAGAAATGTGAAGAGTACAGGCCTATAAATATGTTGGCCACAATTGAAAAGGTATTAGAAACAGTAATATATAAGCAACTGATGCAATTCTTGGATGAGACTAATATATTAACCACCTATCAGTCTGGTTTTCGAACGAAACACTCGTGTGAGACAACGATTCAGCTAATTATAAATGACTGGAAATAATCAATGGATAAAGGAAAGGCGGTGTGTGCAGTCTTTATAGATTACAAAAGAGCATTTGAGACTATAAGTAGAAATATTCTCATTCAAAAATTGGAAAAATATGGAGTTAAAGACAATGAGTTAGAGTGGGTTAAAGACTACCTACAAAACAGGGAGCAAAAAACGAGATGGCAACGGGAAACATCTAGTAGATCAGAAATTGAGTGGGGTGTTCCACAAGGAAGTATTTTGGGACCAATGCTTTTTATAATTTACATAAACGATATAGCGAATATAGTGAAGGTAACAAAGATGCATATGTTTGCTGATGACACTTTAATATATGCTGAAGGTGCAAATGTAATAAACCAAATTCAATCTGTAAATAGTGACTTAATAAGGATTAGCAAATATTTAGTTGGAAATGAGCTGAAGATAAATGTTGATAAAACAAAATGGATGTTGTTAACGAATGATAGAAGTTATCAAATGATAAAAACAGAAAATAGGAATGTACAAATAGATGGGTCCGATATTGAACTGGTACAGAACATTAAATACCTTGGCGCAATAATCAACCGAAAATTAAATTTTAAAATGCATCTACAGATGGTTATAAATAAAGTAAGCAAAAAGGTTGGATTTCTGAGAAGAATTAGTGCAAAGCTATCAAGTTTTGCTCGAATAACTTTATATAGAGCAATAGTTTATCCACACCTAACATATTGCAGCACCATTTTATTTGTCTCAAACCAAGGTGATTTGGAAAGATTGCAAAAGATACAAAATCGTGCAATGAGATGTTTATTAAAATGTAGCAGATTTGCCAAAGTTCATAAAATGTTAGAATGCCCTAATTTTTTAAATGTTCAGGAACAAATGAAATATAACAGTATGGTTTTTATATATAAAATTATAAATGGTATGCTGCCTTCGTACTTGGTTAGCAACTTAATTAAAGTGTCAGATATACATAACTACGACACAAGACAAGCAGACAATTACTATATATACAAGAAGAATAAAACGATAACCACAAAAAATGTATTTCATTATGGCGTTAAGTTATATAAATACATTACCAAAATCAGTTACAAATCAGCCTTCTCAAAGAAAATTTAAGGGTAATTTTAAAAAATTTATTTTAAGTTGTAGAAATGAAAACTAATTATATTATTATCTGTATTTTAATAATTTGCTTTATAGTATAATATTTTGTTTTATACTTTAATAACCTATATTGAGTTATGCAATAAATCTACTTACTTTTTTACTTTACTTGTTTACTTTCATCATCTGATATTGGAGCTCTGGATAAAGCATCTGCATGACTCATTTTATCACCAGGTCTATATTTTATATCTATATTATAATTCGCTAAAAGTCCATACCACTGCACAATTTGTGGACTTTGCGTTTTCTGCATGTTTAAAAATACCAAGGATTGACAAACCGTGTAAACAGAAAAGTTAATGCCAATTAAAAAAATTTCGCACCTTTTCCACGCAATACACAATTGCCATAAATTCTAGTTTTGACGAATGATAATTTCTTTCTACATCATTAGTTTTCTTACTTATATACATTACTGGATGTAGCTGTTTGTCGTCGTCTTGTAATTGCATCAGAATCCCTGAAATGTCATTAACACTAGCATCTGCGAACAACGCAGTTTCAGTAGCTTGCGGATTATACAATTTTAACACAGGTTCACTAGCTAGGGCTTCTTGAAGATCTACAAAAGCATCTTCTTGCACCTTTGTCCAATTAAATGCAACATTCTTACGCGTTAAAAAACTTAACTTGCGAGCACGAACTACATAATTTGGTCTAAACCGTCTAAAATACGAAGTAAGCCCCAAGTAACGCTGAACTACACGAACATTTTTAGGTCTTTGAAAATTTCTAATCGCTTTGGTTTTTGTAATCCTGGAGACATTCCTCTCGCAGATATTATCATACCCAAAAATTCAATCTGCTCTAATCCAAATTGACATTTTTTAAATTTTAGTGTTAAGTTTGCACTTTTGAAAGTTTCAAAAATTTGCCTTAATTTTTGTAACATTTCACACCAATTTTTTGCAGGCACAATTAAATCATCTAAATATAACATTGTAACATGGTTTTTTAAAGGTCCTAGCACAATTGACATTAATCGACTGAATTCATAAGGGCCATTTGTCAATCCAAAATTAATCTTTCAAATTGCCCCGTTGTATCTGGAGTAATAAATGCAGTTTTTGCTTTTGTGGCATCGGTTAAAGGTAATTGTAAATATCCGTGTGCTAAATCTAACGTTGTAAAAATTTTGCTGCCGCTCAAATTTTCTAAAGGTTTGTCCACTGTCGTTATTGGAAAATTTGATTTCACCGTCTGCCGATTTAAAGCACGATAATCAATAACAAGGTGCGGTTCTCCCGTTTTCTTGGTAATTAGAACTACTGGACTCGAATACGAAGAATTCGTTTTCGTTACAATACCTGCCTTTTTCTATTCTTCAACAATATCTGCAATTATTTGTCTTTTTTCACATTTGTTCGGTATGGTTTAGCACGTACAGGTACCCCTGTATCTTGAATGTCCATTTTCATTAAAGTTGTACAGCCCAATTCTGCTAAATTAAATGCAAACAGTCACGAAATTCTTGACATAACTTCAATCATTCCATTTTAATAGCCTCCTCAACGCTTACATCAATATTTAGCATTTCCATAGATATCTGGATGTTTCACTTTTTTTTCAGCTTTGTATAAATCAACGGTTGTATTCGTAGGTAGACGCCCTACCCCGATTACGTCACCTTCATGTAGCCTAATGTTCCGGTGTAAAACATTTGTAACCGGTACAGTTATCGTACTGTCATTGTACTTTGCTTTTATAAAATTGACATGATTAGCTATAAGCACGCTATCTTCTGCACATTTAATACGTGTACGCCGGGAAATTTCTTCAACATCAATGTCTTTAAATGGGAATTCATAGTTATGACCAAATACCAGTTTATCATTAACAGGTACATATGCAATGCTTGGATGTTCGGTGAACGATCTTCCCACTATAACATCTGTTCCTTGCGCTGTGTTAGGCACTACATAAAATTTTATATCCTGTAATTTAACATCATCTATTTCTACGGCAGCTTGTACATAAGCATTCGGCTTAAGTACTGGACTTTGTGCACCAAATCCATATAACTCCTCTTTGGTTTGATGTTCGTTTGGAAAGTACTTAGCCACATTTTCAGGCATTGTACAAATAGAACTACCCATGTCTATTAATAATTGTAATTCATGGTTGTCTACATTTACTATACGCAAAAATTTGTCAAACGATTTGATATTATGTTGCTGCTCTATTGTCATAACGGATGTCCAATTCTTTTTAACACCTTCCTTACCATCTTGCGGTTTAGTATCATTGACGCGTCCTGGACAATCTTTCAAAAAATGTCCACGTTGTTTACATCGAAAGCAAGCATTCAATTCACTCACTTTAGTACACTTTACAGACACATGTCCTTTTTCAGCACAATTATAGCATCGTACATTACTATTTGCTTCAACTTTATTTCTTAACCCACTATTTGGCTGCTCATATTGTCCGAATCCTTCATGCTTGTTACTAGTACGGTTACGATTTTCCTGTCGCAAGACCGTCGTGCGATATAAAGTGACTATATCGTGTAAAAGTTCATTTTTCGCTATGATGTAGTTTTGTTATTAACCCGGGAATAAGTGCTTTATTATATAGCCCCACCACAATCTGCTCTTTTATTTCAGTAAAAGGTAATTTAAGTGCACTACACAATTTATATTTTTTGTGAAAATAACTCTCCACATTTTCGCGATCTGTTTGTATTCGTTGCATCATCTTTTTCCACAAACTAGTTGTGCTCGGAGCAAGGTCAACTTTACTCGAAATTCTGCTTCAAATGCCTTCCAAGATGTCAGCTTGATTCTACGAACTTTGTACCAATCTTTGGCCAGACCTTTCAAATGTATTCGTGCCGTTTCCAGCTTGAAAGCCTCAGGCCATCGATGTAAAAATGCACAACTATCAACACGATTAAGCCATTCCATAGCTCCGCTGCCGATGTCACCCCAAAAACTTGAAATAGACTTATTTAAATCCGGCATCACCTGATAATTTAAATTCGTTGTTTTCGACGTAATTTGCTAATTTTGTTGTAAGGTATTATAAAACAGCTGCTCTGTGTGTGAACGATTTTACTCCATCGTTTTCACCATTTCCATCATTACAGTAATTTGTTGTTTAATAATTGTTTTAAAATCATTTACGGACGGATCTTCTGATGGTTCAGGAAATGTCCTGACACCACCTTCTATTTTGCTGGTTTCATTTGACACATCCATTATTGAAAAAAAAAAATTCATTTTTACGCACAGCTTGTGAATAGATCGCTATCTATATTATTCCAATCTAATCCCACTTCTGGTATGTTAACTCTCAGTCAGAATAAAACACAAGGAATATGCTTGATCGAAAAATTCTGCTTCTATTCACTCATAATATATAAATTATCTGACAGCGCAAACAAAAACGAACCTAATTTCTCCCTGACATCCAACGCCAACCCTTCACCCATCCGTTGGTCGACTCATGCAGGTCGGCCCCTGCGTACACCATATCTTACAATATATAAAATTTTTTTTTGTAAACTTCAACCAGTCCCATTGCTATTACGTGTTTAGCTAACTTTTGTCCATCCAATGGTATTTAGTCAACATATCCGCAATCATATTCTGTGTAGGACAATACAAAGCTCAAATTCTTTTCGTATTAATATAATCCTGCATGAACTTGTATTTGACATCAATATGTTTTACACGGTAGCAAAATCGGTCATTCAGTAATTTAATACAACCTTGGTTGTTTTCACACATCGTGATCGGAGACAATTTTCTCATCAAAATCACTGAATATTCTTTCAATCCAAAGAAGTTCAAGTAAAGCTTAAGCTAATTCGACAAATTCTGCTTTGGTTGAAGATAACGCAACAGAAATTTGTTTTCTGCTAGTCCAAGCGATCACTGCACCATTAAAATGAAAAATATACCTTGCTACTGACAGTTGTCAAAGTGCTCTTCAAGAATTATTATTTTCACTGAGTGAAATATATTTGCTGAAACGAAAATATTCTTAGTAAAGAATTAGATTAAGAGAATCGTACAAACTATTTGGAAAAACATGAAAACTTTATACAGCGAATAATCTAAATTAAAAATAATAAATGTCAAAACAACAATTCTATACAAAACTATTACAGAATGAGTGACATTTTAAATTTATATAATTGCTTTATGTAAAACTGATTGGCCAACGTATTAGTTTCAATAGGAATTAAAGAATTACAAAGAACAATTAAAGATGAAACGGAAGAAGCAACCTTCGACAGAAGAGGAAGTGACTTTCACCAGTCCGATCTGTTTAAATTCTGATGATTTATGTGACTGGATTATTTGTGACCATTGCAATTCCTGGATTCATAGAGAATGCGTGAACCTTTCCATTGAACAAATCAATATTCTAGGATCAAATGACAAGATCTGGTTCTGCCCTACGTGCTCTGATTTATTATCAACTCAGAAAGATACACAACCAACGTCAAACCTAATTCCATGTCCTTTTTGTCCATAGGAGTTGATCAAGAAATATAAAGGTTTAATAGCACTCCGCCGCTATGTAACACATGCTCATCATGATCGACTCCCTATCTTGTCACAGTCGCAAACGTTTGAAGAAATGCCTTTTCACAAAAAAGTTGCAGAGTTCAAGGAAAAAATACGAGTTTTAAAACGTATCTCGAAAGGAGCTCATATAACTGCAGCAAACAAACTAGCCTCATTAATAGATGAATGCATCGCCAGAAATGACGAGAAATCTTGGGAAAACCTTTTATCATTTGAATATATAGCTCTAAGGATCTTTGAGAAATCAAAATCTCTCGAATACGGATAAGTTTGATATGACATTACTTCGTCCACGTAATATCAAACGTAAAGTTTCCAATATCTGGAAGACAGCCGAAATTAAAGTTGGGGATGGAGATATTTGCAGAGCAGTTAGATTGTTATGTTCTTCAGATAACCTTGCTCCTCAAGATGGAGAAACATTAAAGAAATTAAAGGGGAAACCCCCCACTGTCTCGAATACTTAATTTGCCTAATCCTCCTGATCGGAACTGTCAATCAATGTGTCGTAGGAAGATGTATTCAAAGCAATATTTAGTTTTTCAAATGGTTCTGCTGCAGGAATAGACGGTTTAAAATCCCAACATCTTAAAGATATTATCTCTAAACTTACTGGAGATGCCAGAAAACGTTTGTTATCTTCCATAAGACTAGTAATGAAATGTTAGCTGGACGAGTGAATACCACAATAACCAAAATTCTTTATGGAGCTTCTTTTTGTGCCCTAAATAAGAAATGTGGTGGCATCCGACCAATAGCTGTGGGTAACACTTTCCGCAGACTGGTAGCAAAATTAGCATGTATGAAAAACAGAAAATCTAGGTACATATTTCAGATTGAAACAACTTGGTTTCGCTACAAAAGGTGGATGTGAGGCTGCGGTACATGGTCTTTGGACATATATTTTTGAAAATCGAAACTCAAATAAAGTAGTATTGAAGATCGACTTTGCAAATGCTTTCAATTCCGTGGAACGAGATGTAATGTTAGAAGAGATTTCGAAACAAGTTCCACACATTTCCATTCTTGTACCAATGCTACTCGGAACCTTCATTACTTTTTTACGGAAAAGAAACAATTGGCTCTCATGTAGGAGCTCAACAAGAAGATCCAGCTGGACTAATGGCATTCAGTTTAGTTATTCGGCCAATTATCGAGTCCTTAGCGTCGGAATTCAATGCTTGGTGCTTGGTTGACAGCACTCTAGGGGGATTCCTCGAGATGTACTTTCCGATTTCGAAGTAATTATTACACGATGCTCTCTTTTGGAATTGAAAATTAACCCTTTAAATGCAAGATATACTTCTGTTCTGATGTTGCTGATACTGTTAAAAAAGAATTTGAAGAAATTTCCCCAGAAATTAAACTTCTATCTGACAATACTCTAAATCTGTTAGGAGCAGCGATCTTTAAACCTTGCGGGACTTTACTAAAATGAATGAATTAAGACTATTGTCCTGAGTTAATGTAAAGGTTAGTATATATGTAGTTTTAGCTTTAGATTGCCAATGAACTTAGCACACACACACACACAGAAGTTCAGAAAATGGTTTTAAAGTTTTTATTTATACAACTCAATAAAAATTAGTTTTATATCTTTCATTTATGGCAACTCTATCTCTATTGTTTTTACAACCCACTTCAGTTACTTGTGAAATTGCAAATCAATAACTCAACACTCTCCCTCAATTTAACATTACCTAAAACATTATATAAGCTAATAGTTAAAAATAGAAATACATTCTGTTAAGCCTCAACAACATTAAATTTTTGTCTAAAGTATAAAAACTTGTTATTCTTTAAGGGTTTTGTGAACAAGTCAGCCACTTGTTCTTTAGTAGACACATACAATAAGGATACCTTTTTGCTGGTCACTAAATCTCTCAAAAAGTGATGTCGTACATCTATATGTTTTGTTCGCTTCGATTCTAATGTTGTAGCCATCTTAATGCAGGCTTGATTATCTTCAAATACCTCTATAGGGTAAACATTTAAATTCGAGGTTTCATTAACTATTTGTAAGATAAAAATGCATTCACTGATGCAGGCTGATAATGCATAATACTCGGATTCTACACTTGATAAGCTGACAACTGCTTGTTTCTTAGTTTTCCAAAACACTAAGTTTTTGTAGAAGTTTATGGTAAAACCACTGACACTTTTCCTATCATGTAGGTTATTTGCAAAGTCAGAATCAACATTAGCTGACAGAATAGGCTCCTTTTCATTTTGACATTTTGAAAACTTTAACCCATAATTTTCAGTTGTCTTTAGATACCTAAAAATGTCCAATGTTCACTACTATAGTTGTTTTGAAACATGCTAAAATATGTTACTGCAAAACTTATATCTGGTCTACTGCCTAGCATGATATACATTAAAGAACCTATTACCTGCTTATAAGGTATATTATCGAGTTTGTGTTCTGAAAGTTTTAAATTCAAATTTGGTTGAATAGGAATACTTCTAGGTTTTGAATCTTGCATTTTGGAAGTTTGTATGACCTTTTAAATTAGTTCCTTTTGGTCAATAAAAATACATTCATTGAATCTAGATATGTTTAAACCTAAAAATTTCATGTGATCCATGTTTGTAAGGTCTCTCATTTCAAAGATATCCATTAGTCTTTGTTTTACTTCTTTTCATTTGGTATCTAACCTTGATATCAAAATTAAATCATCAACATGTACTAGCAAAAATAAATTCTTATTGAAGTATAAACAAGGATCCGCTTTTGATCTTGTAAAACCTATTTCCAACAAATGCATATTTAATTTGTCATACCAACACTTAGGTGCTTGTCGTAGTCCATATAAAGATTTTTTTAGTTTACATACATAATCGGTTGATATGTCCAAACCATCTGGAATCTCCATGAATACAGGTTCACTCAAAGTTCCATTAAGAAAAGCACATTTGACATCAAGTTAATGTATTTCCAAATCATTTTGTACACTTAGCGAAAGGAGCAAGCGTATGCTAAGCATTCTAGCCACTGGCAAATATATATCTTCTTGAATGTCACCTTGAAGAAAACCCCTTGCTACTAATCTACCT
Source organism: Platerodrilus igneus (assembly GCA_036346225.1). Taxonomy (NCBI): domain Eukaryota; kingdom Metazoa; phylum Arthropoda; class Insecta; order Coleoptera; family Lycidae; genus Platerodrilus; species Platerodrilus igneus. The sequence goes on from JARFIW010000099.1 coordinate 1,700,370, forward strand.
TTTTGTATTATTTCTCCTTCTCTTTCTTTTATATTAAAAACCGATTTAGAATCAATAACTTTCATATCCTTTTCTCTAGGTACGTATTCCCATGTTTCATTTTTCACGCAAACTTCAAGTTCTTCTCTGATTGCATCCTTCCAACCTTTACCAATTTCCATAGCTTCAGAGTAATTTTGTGGAATACTTGTGGCTGTTAGAGCTGCAATAAGTTCCATGTCATTATTTATCTGTAACTCATAATCTTCAAATCTTTTTGGCATTTGTCTCAGCCTACGTGGTTTATCCGTGTTCTGTATATGTGGTGATCCTGATGCCTCTTTGTCGCTGGTTGTACCATTACTTACTGGTGTACTACGTGTAGTGTCAGATCGGTTCATATTGTTATTTGTATCATGTAGTGCCTCATGTTCATCAAAAACTATTCTAGGTATATCTATTGTATTATTGAACCAAGCAAATTGAAAGAAAGTTATTTTGGAAAATATGCAAACATATTTTTGGTAAAAGTATTAATAATAAGGGTATAATATGCATGTTTGTTGGGAATGTAATCTAAATATAGAAGATGACAAATGTTGCGAGTGTGATGGGTGTACAAAGATAGTACATTTTGACTGTACAGACTTATCAAGTTCTGAAATAAGATGTATGCAGTTAAAAAAAGGAAGAGTTTTAAAATGTTATTGTTTAAAGTGTTGTAACGTATTTTTTTTTCCTAGTTACATTTAGTTCAATAAAATAAAAATAAAACAGCTGTATTTTAAAGTATTTAATTTGTGAATTATCACCCAATAAAAATTAATATATAATATTCGTAATAACACATAGATTCTTGTATATATATAGTTGTCAGTCGGCACTTCATTCTTAACGCTCGAAAGTGCAAGCCGCTTTTGCAGACGAGGTGAAGTCGAAATGGCCCTGTCGAAACACATGGCTTCTAACAAAGTTAGGAAAAAGTAGAGCATTGAAAATTCTTGGTGTCTGGAGGTCGAGCCTAACAACGGTTGCGTGAGCATCATTTTTCGATAAGCCTCGCACCGAGTAGTTTAGTTGATCCTGACAGGCCTGAGAATATGGAACCCCTTTTTGGACATCATTTGAGACAGTTGGTATATATATTAATACAATAGATTATACTAATATTTTTCATCTTAGTGCAATATCTTAAGGACATATCTTCAACAACATTTTCGATAATAAACTAAAACAAATTTTCATGGCAGTAATTTAAAGCAAGGATTTATGGTTTCGTTCTATTCAATTTAATACGCAGTAAAGTAAACGTTCATTCTACATGGGATCTCGGTATTTCAAACCGATGACTAATGTCACATACAGATATTACGATGGAAATGTTCAACAGCTGATGTCAAGGTCTAGCACCTGCTGTACATTTTTAATGCACGTGAGTGTTTATAACTTTTGATAGCTTTGAAATTATAGTAAATTATTATGAATTATCCAACATTGATTATTTGAGTAACGTAAATATAAAGTAGTTTTAAAAAAAAAAAGTCAGTAACATTAACGAATAAGTATCTTGTTTGCCAGTTTGTTTGCACATGTACGCAAACAGTGTATTTTAAGAAATTCTGAATGACAACCTATGTCAGACAAAAAATATTGTAGATACCGTTTTCCAATCTAGACGCCATATGCTGCCTTGATTAATTTTACATTATGTTTAAAGACTTTCAGGTCATGTAAAGGCACTTTTATTGGTATAGGAAATTCGCGTGTTTTTTGTAGATTACAATTAAATTAGAATAATTACATTTTACAATGTCTGCTCTTTGATCATTAATTTTTGTTGTAATAATCAAGGAAGTACTTCAATGATTAAAAGAAACTTATGTGTTATGAACAAGTAATAAATTATATGTCTATCTAATTAAATCTTATAGAAATGATCTCCACATAGATCTTAATTTTGAATGTAAAACTTCATTAAAATTATTATGAAAAATTATGAGAATGATACAAATTTAAATATTGCAGTCACATGTATATAATCAGAAATTTATCCTAATAGAATCCCTTTTGTTTTTGAAAGACGTTTTATTATTCAACATTTAAAAAAAGTGCAAGTCCTCCCGGAATAGAAAGTGTGTGTAATGAAAATGAATTCCCTCAGTATATTTTAGATGTCTAAATTCTATTATTCTATTTTTGGCAAATGTTTTTGAGGACACAAATGGTGTCCATGTTGTGCTTTTGTTTGTTCACAGGTAAAGCTGAGACATCTGTTTGACATCTGGTGGTTGAGGTCTTGGTAAGTGTATCCGAAAGAGTGAAATTCAAGTTTTATGGCTATGTTAGTGGTGTTAAGATAAGGTTTCCGCATTCCCCTTATACAAGCACAGTTAAATTTTGTTGGTTATTGTATTAAAAAATACGGTGGCGCTCATTAAATATATTTTTGGTCTTTTATTCACCCATGACCCAAGCTCATGATCTACCCAGAGCTAACACTCGACTAGCCGTTTATATCTTAAGAGTTTTTCTTTGTCTCAAGCCATTTTCCATCCGACATTACCTTGGGCTCAAAAGGAAAAGAAGAAATTCTCGACCCCGTGATATCAGATTAAGGTTTAGAAAATTGGGAGGTTTGATTTATAGCTGATAGTCACGAGGATAAAGAAATATAAAATAACAAAAAATTATTTTATAGTACAGTGCGAAAAGCAAGTGACTGAGACGAAATATGTACTTGGAAAAGTTATGCAAAAATTACAATCCCTGGAAAGAACTCATGAGGAACTTTTAAAAAAGTTTGATGAACAGAGTAAAGACTTGGTAGAAATAAAAAATAAATTATTCGAACAAAAGTGTCCAGAGGCAGAACTCAATGTTAATAAATTGTACAGTGCAGTCACTAAACGGAATGTATCTCAACCTCCTATAGTAATAATAGATAAAATTGGTGGAAAAACAGACTCTAAGGAAATCCTTAAAAAATTGAAAGATAATATTGACCCTGTTAGTTTAGAAATTGGAGTAAGTGTAGGGAAAACTACTAAAAATGGTGGTATTGTTATTGAATGTGAAAATAATAGGACAGTAGAGGTGATGAAGAAAACTATATCACAAAAAATGGGAGAAGAATATACAGTAAAGATTCCATTAAAAAGACTTCCAATGATAAAAATTATAGGAGTAGATGAAAGTGACAAAGAAGGCATTTACAAAAAAATAATAAATCAAAATAAGTTAGATGAGCATAAACAAAATTTTCAAATGAATATTAAGTATGAAACCAAAATTGTTAAAGGGTTATTCAACATTATTGTAGAAGTGGATACAGATACATTTAAATACATTATGAGAGAACTATTGCGAATAGGATGGAGGAGATGTAAGGTATTAGAGCATGTGGCAATAAAAAGATGTTATAAGTGTTGTAAGTTTAGGCATATTGCTAAAGAATGCAAAGGGAGTGTAGTGTGCCCACGGTGTGCACAATCTCATAATGAAGCTGATTGTCAAGAAAGTCAATTTAAGTGTATTAACTGTGTGGACGCAAAAATCGTTTAAATATAGAATTAGATGAGCAGCATACAGCATGGGACTATAATTGTACATGTTTTAAAAGGATTATTGAATTACAAAAGCGTAAAATAAACTACTTATAGCAATTACCTTCTAGATGTTTAAATATAACAGCAGACTATAAGTCAATAATTTTATGCTTAAATACACAAGGCTTAATTACACATTTTGACGAGATACAACAGCTAATCAATCGAGAAAAACCAATATTGGTATGTTTAACAGAAACACATCTGACAAATTGTATTGAAAGTAATGAAATAGGCATTAAAGGATACAGTTTAGGTAGGGTTGATTCTAGTTCACAACACACAGGAGGTGTCATAATTTACTATCAGTCATTTCTACAGTTTGAAATATTAAAAGAGTTTAGCCTCCATTTAGAATATTGGGGTATTGTTGGTAATATTAAGTTGAATAGTAGAACTATAAATATAGCTGCGTTTTACCGTTCACCAAGTGGAAGTTGTGCAAATTTTCTAAACCTGTTGGAAAATTTGTTAGAAAACTAGTAGAATCACGTGGTAGTGAAGATATCATTCTGATTGGGGATTATAATATTGATTGGAATAAAATTAATGATTTCTATACAATTAAGTTAAAAAATATTGTAGAGGACTGTGGATTTGTACAACTAATTTCTAAGAGTACAAGAATTACTAAGGAATCTGAAACATTAATAGATTTAGTGATAACTAATAATAATGGATTAAAAAGTACAGTATGGCACACTCCAAAAGTTACAGATCATAGTATCGTTGTTGCAGACATTAGTCACATCACACAAAAACTCCAAGTTGATGCAGAAAGCAAAATAAAGAAAATTCTTAACTATGAGGCCATAAAGAACGAGTTAATATTGGCAGATTGGAAGTATGAAATAACCGACATCGATAAACTTTATAAAACATTTTACACAAACATTAAAAATGCAATTGACCATAATTCATATAACAAGGAGGTGTCACAAAATAGTTCAAAATTATGGTTTAATGGAGAAATACAAAGAGTAATTAATATACGAAATAAATTTTATAAAAAATTTACATTCACAAGAAGTATGGAAGATTGGAAAGCATACAAAGAATGCAGAAATAATGTGATATTCATGATCCGTAAAGCTAAGATTAAATATTATGAAAAGAAAATAGATGAAAATAAAGGTAACTCGGTAAAAATGTGGAAGACTTTAAAACTTGTATTAAAAACCGAACGTATTCAAAATAGTAAGCACATTATATTTGAGAATACACTAGAAACTAATGACAAGACTATTGCTGAAAACTTCAATACTTACTTCATAAATAGTATAACAGAAATTACATCATCAATTGGTATTGAAAAGTTTGAGTTTCACGACCAAATACGTACAAGCCTGAAGGAATTAAGTACTTTTAAATTATTAAAAATACACGAACTAAAAGAATTGGTATATAAGCAAGCAAATAAAAGCAGCCCGGATGGTGTAAACAGTAGAGTTCTTAAAGAACTTTTTGATATTATTGGTTATCCGCTACTAAACATAATAAATATGTCTCTTATGCATGGTATTGTGCCCAAGGACTTAAAGATATCAACAATTACACCAATTCAAAAAGTAGTATCAACAAAGAAATGCGAAGAGTACAGGCCTATAAATATGTTGGCCACAATTGAAAAGGTATTAGAAACAGTAATATATAAGCAACTGAAGCAATTCTTGGATGAGACTAATATATTAACCATTTATCAGTCTGGTTTTCGAACGAAACACTCGTGTGAAACAGCGATTCAGCTAATTATAAATGACTGGAAAGAATCAATGGATAAAGGAAAGACGGTGTGTGCAGTCTTTATAGATTACAAAAGAGCATTTGAGACTATAAGTAGAAATATTCTCATTCAAAAATTGTAAAAATATGGAGTTAAAGACAATGCGTTAGAGTGGTTTAAAGACTACCTACAAAACAGGGAGCAAGAAACGAGATGGCAACGGGAAACATCTAGTAAATCAGAAATTGAGTGGGGTGTTCCACAAGGAAGTATTTTGGGACCATTAATTTTTATAATTTACATAAACCATATAGTGAATGTAGTGAAGGTAACAAAGATGCATATGTTTGCTGATGACACTTTAATATATGCTGAAGGTGCAAATGTAATAAACCTGATTCAATCTGTAAATAGTGACTTAATAAGAATTAGCAAATATTTAGTTGGAAATAAGCTGAAGATAAATGTTGATAAAACAAAATGGATGTTGTTAACGAATGATAGAAGTTATCAAATGATAAAACCATAAAATAGGAATGTACAAATAGATGGGTCTGATATTTAACTGGTAGAGAATACTAAATACCTTGGCGTAATAATCGACCGAAAATTAACTTTTAAAATGCATCTACAGATGGTTATAAATAAAGTAAGCAAAAAGGTTGTATTTCTGAGAAGAATTAGTGCAAAGCTATCAAGTTTTGCTCGAATAACTTTATATAGAGCAATAGTTTATCCACACCTAACATATTGCAGCACCATTTTATTCGTCTCAAACCAAGGTGATTTGGAAAGATTGCAAAAGATACAAAATCGTGCAATGAGATGTTTATTAAAATGTAGCAGATTTGCCAAAGTCCGTAAAATGTTAGAATGCCTTAATTTTTTAAATGTTCAGGAACAAATGAAATATAATACTATGGTTTTTATATATAAAATTATAAATGGTATGCTGTCTTCGTACTTGGTTAGCAACTTAATTAAAGTGTCAGATATACATAACTACAGCACAAGACAAGCAGACAATTACTATATATACAAGAAGAATAAAACGATAACCACAAAAAATGTATTTCATTATGGCGTTAAGATATATAATACATTTTCCAAAATCAGTTACAAATCAGCCTTCTCAAAGAAAATTCAAGAGTAATTTAAAAAAACATATTTTAAGTTGTAGAAATGAAAACTAATTATATTATTAACTGTATTTTAATAATTTGCTTTATAGTATAATATTTTGTTTATACTTTATTAACCTATATTGAGTTATGCAATAAATCTACTTACTTCTTCTTTCTTCTGTTCATCAACTACAACATTTCTAGCAATAACACTTTTCTGTTTCTCACTATCCCACAAACGATAATCATTGTTAGCATACCCCATCATTAACATTTTCTTAGATCTACTATCTAATTTGCCGTGTCTTTCTTCTTTAAGAATATGCACAAACGCATCACAACCAAATACTCGTATATTACTTAAATTAGGTTTCTTCTTATACCAAATTTCAGCTGGTGTCATTCCTCTTGGAAGACATGACGTTTCAGTTCTATTGTATAAATAAACTGATGTGTAAAGTGCTTCCTCCCAAAATTGTTTTGGTATAGTAGCAACAAAAATAAGACATCTTGACTTGTCTAAAATGGTGCGATTAAAACGTTCAGCAACTCCATTTTGTTCGGGAGTATGTTTAACCGTTTACTGCACTTGTATGCCTTTTCTCATACAATATTCTTTAATATCTCTCGAGATATACTCTCCCCCGCCATCACAACGAAGTCTTTCCACTTTCAGATTAAATTTTGCATTCACCATTGCCAAGTAATTTCTAAACTTATCAAAAACCTCAGATTTTGTCTGAATAGCAAAGCAGACAGCAAAATGTGAGTAGTGATCAATAAAGGAAACAAAGTATTTCTTATTAGTATGACTTTCTGGTGTTATGGGTCCACATACATCTGTCGATATTACCTCTAGAATTCTTTTAGCCTTTGTCTCTGAGCTAATAATTTTAAAAGGAATCTTTGTCAGTTTACTCTGTAAGCATGTTCTACATAGTTGATCCCCAGGAAATTTTGAGGAATGCCCCATACGTCTATGCTACAAATTCTTTTCATTAACTGTCAAATTGACAGTGCAGTTTCTTTTCATAAGTTCAAGAAAGTACAAGTTGCTTTTAACCGCTCCTTGTGCAACAGTGTTATTGTTCTTTTTTATATTTACTTGCCCTTTCTCAAAGCTTACTTTTAATCCTTTTTCTTCTAGTTTCTTTACTGACAGCAAGTTATGTGATAAGTTCTTGCATAATAACACATTCTTCATCAAAACTAATTTGCCATCGGCTGTTTCTAATCTTAGTGTTCCTGTTTTTGTAGCAACAGTGGCCTCACCTACTTTGGCGACACTAATTTTGTAATTTATGGATTCAGTTTCTTCTAAAATATGTTCCAGTGAATCCTTAATTAAATGATTAGTTGCCCCACTGACTACAACAAAAATCACCTTTTCAACATTTTCTCTAGCCAGATGAATTTCTGAATCTATAGAATCATTAGTCATAAATGCAATTTCGCTTTCTTCTTCCTGAGTCACATGGCATTTTCCAGAGCACTTTGTACTTTTGTTCTTAGGGCAGTCTTTCCTTTTATGCCCATGTTGCCCACAACCATAGCACTTATACTTAAATTTTCTCGCATTTAATTGACTTCTATTTCCACTATAATTCCAGTTCCCACCTGAGTTTCCTTGTCTCTAATTCTTACGCGAAACAAATACTTAAGATTCAATTTCACCTTGCTCTTTACCTTGTCGTGCTTCTTCTGATAAAAGCTTACTTTTTATAAAGTCAAACGTAACTTTTGTTTATCATGACAGTACAAAATGTCTATTGCTGTTGTTACTGATTGGTAGTCATCAGGCATTGCAGACAATAACTGGGTGATCACTTCTCCTTCAGCCTTTTAACCCTGATACTGTTTTCTCGTGATTCACCAAAAAGTCATTCAAAGATGAACCTTTTGTAAATTTCATATTCCTCAACTTCCTCTGTAGCTGAACTTGGTTAGCTGTACCACTTTTTGCATATGTGCCTTTCAATTCACATAATATTTCTTTAGCTGTACCTTTATCCTTGATCATAATTAAGACATTATCCGCAGTTTACAATTAAATTTCTGGCCTTAAGATCCTTCTTTTTAAATGCCGGTAACATTGCTGGGCCATTCGGTGGGTTCTCTTTCAACATATCAAGAACCTCATGATGTTCCAACAGGAGTTTTAGCCTGAATTCCCAGTTCTCATAGTTCGTTCCATCAAATGCTTTAATGGTTTGTGTAACTATTGACATTTCTTTGAACTTTTCCAAAACGCTACTTTCACAACTTTTCAGTGATATTCCGTGCTTTCTCTATTCTTTATCTTTTCAAGCCTTCCTATCTAGATTCATGCACTAACATCTGGACACATAACCTCTTGAGTTAATGTAAAGGTTAGTGTATATGTAGTTTTAGCTTTAGATTGCCATTGAACTTAGCACATACACACACACACAGAAGTTCAGAAAATGGTTTTAAAGTTTTTATTTATACAACTCAATAAAAATCAGTTGTATACATTTCATTTATGACAACTCTATCTCTATTGTTTTTACAACCCACTTCAGTTACTTGATATGTGAAATTGCAAATCAATAACTCAACATATTGTTTACTCGTTTAAAAAGTTTGAACAACCACGCAGCTTATTACTTACTAATTAATTGCTTCACGATTCCCAAATTAACGTACTTCCTCCGATCATGCCCCATATGGAATTTCCAAAATATCTTATGTGACATCGATTTACAAATCAAGCGCTATCTACAACTTATTACCAATACCAATTTAGACCCAATACAATGGACTATTGCATCACTGCCAATTCGAAACGGAGGTATTGGAATACAGAAAGTTGGGTGTGTATCTATGATTCATGACATTGTTAATTACAAAACAGTACGGTAACTTGATACACAAACATCATGATAATTTTATAATAAGCATTGTATATCTAACACCAGTTCCATAATTGGAAGAGTCCTTTGTGATGTTTTCGCTGGTAGTTTTTAATCGGGGCCAGTTTTAGCATATTCTTGCCCTTATAACGCTTCTTTTTGGCAACTATTTATCCAAAAATGGCTGCTTCTTATAGTTACAATTGATGCTTATGCTCTTGAATCATTTCTAAGAGAATTCTTGCTATTTTCTGGAACGTTTTCAAATTTTATTTGTTCCCAAAATCTTTTTGACTGAAGTTTGTTCCACAAACCCCTTCGTTTCTAATAAAAATAGTATTATTATAGATTCCTTTTGTAAAGACAATTTTAAAAGTTTTATTTTTTCTTTAAAAATTATATAATTGCATAAACTTCGACCAAATGTCATACTCTTATATACAGCGACTGTGTACATACTTTTTTTTTACACTAGCAAGTTGGGCTTATTTACATATTTTGGCATTTTGTTGCCACACGTTAATTTTTTTTTGCCAGATTGTTCTGGAGGGCATTAACATTTTTATAGCTTTAACACCTTCACTACCAACATTGAAAAGCAACTTTCACCAAAAACCAAATTGTTTTTCTCAATTGGTATTTAAAAAATTGTTAAATAGCTTCTAATCCACTTCGTTATGAATCACTGATAAATTTTTGGCTTGTTTTGGACATTCAAAATTTCACGCACCAGCGCGTGATTGGCATTGGACCTTAAATTTCATTCTGGTATGCCGAACACGCGCCTGTGCGTGATTATTAAATTAATAACATTGGTTAAAAACTAGTATACATAGCAAGTACAAATACAAAAAATAAAGGCATCATATAAAAAAGAAAAAATTGTTCTTATCTTATATGTATATAAACGTGACAAAGTGCAAAACAAACATGCTCTAAAAACAAATGGAGCCCAAAATCCGATAAACTTTAACTCACAAACTTTTCAAGTTCTTGTGTAGATAATGGCTGAAGACAGTGCCATTTTAACCTTTTACATCTATAGGGACCAGCTGGCTGATCTTTACTATCTGCCATAATTGACCTTTCTTTGATCCCAATGCAATATAAAAAACAAAACGAAACTAGAAACCACTTGCATCAAAACTTTGTTAAATACCATAGGTCAATGCCTACACAACATACCGTGTTCAATTCCAATGCCACAGTAAATCAAACAAAATATATAACACAGAGTAAAGCATACTCTCGTGCGTGATCGGCACTGGCTTAAATAGCATCATCGCGTGCTAGCACGTAATTGCCACTGAACATATTAAGAGGAAGCCCTGCACAAATTTGCAGCCAATGATGAGATCTTGCATATCCTTGCAACGTTATCCTGTTTGATATACTTATTAATCATAAGGACATATAGTTACACGTGGTTGTTTTAGATTTGAAAAATAAGTACCTATAAACCAGAACAAAAATTATTTTTAATATTAACTATATTATAATTAATCCAAGCTAGGGTTTTGATATTCCACGAATTCGTTTTCGCATTTTAGACTCTGTATAATTTTTGTAACCGATTTTAGAGAGTTGTTGAGTTAAAAACTTGCACCTGTTAATATTTACTTGTAACATGTTTAATTTTAGTAATAATTATTCGCATTGAATTACGAGGATAATGCGCTAAGCATGCATTATTCCTTATTAATCTTCTTATCTTAAAATATCTGTGTCACATAAAGTTATTTCCACGCGCATCTCTACTTGTTCCTTTCGTATTCCACGCCTCTAACGTCGCGACGATTCGGTTCTTGTTTCGTTAAGTTAGTCGCCCGCTAGCAACAGCTTTATCAACATGTATTCCCGGCTAGAGGCAGGCGACCTTCGCATCAATTACTAAAGTAAGCAGGTTAGGTCGTGCTCGACCTGAAACTATTAAGATACCTTCTACTTACGGTTGGTAAAGTATATATTTTACGAACTAATTTAATTTGGTTTAATTTATTTAGCGCGTCATGTAGGATTCATTATTTAAAATTCGTTACTTAGGATTTGTCGATTTGAAATTTGTCTACTAAGAAATTTGTTAACTAGGAATTATGGATGTTAGTTTGGATTGCAGTTGTCTCTAGTTAGAAATGGCTGGTAACTTTGTTTGAAGAATATAAATTTCCATCTCGATTTGTCGTGGAGCAACAAAAGCAGTTTGGTTCATTATTAGATATAAGATATTTCATGCATGTGTTTTGAATGTCATAAAAATTTGATAAACAGACTATCATATAAAGCACGTACAGTTGCTATTATGTTTTCAACATGTAACCTGTGTAATTCTCAATTATTGTTGAACTGGTTTTATAAGCCGTAGAACAAAATTTTGTCAGATTAGGTTTTTATAATTACAAGCTTTGTTCCATCTGAACCTTAGATAATTTCAACGTATGTTTTCGACGTCATATTTTTTTGTGTTGCACAATTGACAGATGTTGTCATGAAAACAAATGCTTCGTGCAGCTGTCATTGAGTTTAAACCAAACATTCCAATTTTTGTGATTAGCATTTATCTACATGTAAATCATAAAATTTAAATCTGAAAATTTAAAGACACTCTGTATAAGATTCTAGAAATTGTAATCCGCCTGAAAAGATCTGCCCAGGTTAGAACGCAATTCAGTGTATTATGCTTACAAATTATTTTCACTCAAATGTTTAAAGCAGGTTCATATTTAAAGTGTAGTTTGTTGTTTTAAAAAGTCAAAACCTTGACTTTGATATAGATGTTAATGATAAATTTTGTTACTTGTTAAAAGTTCCGAAATTTAAAAGAGAGTTTTTAGTAAACAATTAGTTCAACTTTGAGGCTTTTATTTTGGTCAAATGCGATCAAATCTAATTACACAAAGGTAAAATTTTTTAGTAATAATTTGGTGCCAATATCATATTGGATATACATTTTTTTATTTTTTTTATACTTTTATAGGACACAAATGGTGTTCTACTTTTTTATTTATTTAATCTTTGCAATTTCTTACAGGAGCTGCGTCTTATTTTGATAAGACAGGTTTTTGTTAACGAAGGCGATCGTTTTATCTTTGGGTTTCCACGTCCGCCCTTAGAACTGTGCTCTGCTATTATCGTAATTATCTCAGGACATGGTGACGCCTATTTAATTTAGCTTAGCTTTGGTTTGCAAACAGAATTCAACTTACCCCCCACTTCTTATTGCTCTACCCAGGAATAGACCCCTAACTATGTCGAAAGATTTTTGTTCACTGGCGCCCATTAAGAAAAATAAGTTATACTAGCGCCTCAACGTAGAAGAAATAACGTTTCAGTGGCGCTCACAACGTGGTGCCTTCTGTAAAACAAAAGTCGTTTCATACTTTCATATACAAATAATAAATATGGTTTAAAATAAAACTTTACAAGATAAAACGTTCATGCAAAATTAAATCCGAAGTCTCATCTTTATAAAAAAAGCTACCAAAAACCAACCAAACTTAAAATCGCCTATAGTCTCTTTTTTCGGCGCATTCTTGCGTATGTAAGACATTTTGTAAAAATGTCTACCAAATTTCGCTTCATTGGTACACACTGTAGTTCAATTCGTCCATCGTTTGTCTTCTGTAATTTTGAAAAGTTTGAGCTCTATATACTTGCTGTGACCACTCGTTGTGTTGTTACAGTTATCTAGGCTGCTTGAAAAATGTTAGGCGAGCATTTTTCACAAAGATACACCCTTGTTCGGATGAGAGGTAAAATGGAGGTCCCGTGTGTGAGTGTTGTCACGCACGTTAAAGATCCCTACCTTGCTTGGAACAGCAAGGGTTCGGCAAAAATTCCAAATTTTCCAGGTAAAACAAAAACTCGCTTCCTGGCCAATGTAGTACCTTCGGGTGGAGCATTGGAAAATCAAATGTAATGTTACAGTTATCTTCTTTGGTGTTGCATTGTCGATCTCAATCTTTTCCACGAATTCTTACTATCAACCTCTCAAAACTTGCATAAACTTTTTTATTCAAGAAACTTTACTGCATTCACAGAGAGCAATAAATTCTACCTCCACTATACTTAATGACGAATGGTTCAGTTGGTATGTGTGTGACTATAAGTCCAAGGTTCCGTGTTTAAATTACGACACGGTCAGCTTGAAAAATGTAAGGCAAGCATTTTTTTTCATAAAAATATGTCCTGGTTCGGATGAGAGGTACAATGTTATTATGCACATTAAAGATCACTACCTTGTTTGAAACAGCAAAAGTTCTGCAAAATTTCCAAGTAAAAAAATTCGCTTCTCGGCCAATCTAGCACATTTTCGGGTTGACCATTGGAAATTCAAATGTATCATAATGTAATGCATCGCTGTTTGTGGTTCAACCAGTTATGGCTCTACCAAGAACTGCCATTAAGTACACGCTATATAGCTTACAATCTTCTTGTTTGTACTCCAATATGCATCGATATAAGTGACTATCTGATTTCCTGATAGGTTATTTTTGTACGTAGTCCCGTAGTTAATATCCGCTTTAAGCGATCCAGTGGGATTAGTAAGTAAGTAGATTTATTGCATAACTCAATATAGGTTATTAAAGTATAAAACAAAATATTATACTATAAAGCAAATTATAAAAATACAGTTAATAATATAATTAGTTTTCATTTCTACAACTTAAAATATGTTTTTTTAAATTACTCTTGAATTTTCTTTGAGAAGGCTGATTTGTAACTAATTTTGGTAATGTATTATATATCTTAACGCCATAATGAAATACATTTTTTGTGGTTATCGTTTTATTCTTCTTGTATATATAGTAATTGTCTGCTTGTCTTGTGCTGTAGTTATGTATATCTGACACTTTAATTAAGTTGCTAACCAAGTACGAAGGCAGCAAACCATATATAATTTTATATATAAAAAACATACTATTATATTTCATTTGTTCCTAAACATTTAAAAAATTAAGGCATTCTAACATTTTACGGACTTTGGCAAATCTGCTACATTTTAATAAACATCTCATTGCACGATTTTGTATCTTTTGCAATCTTTTCAAATCACCTTGGTTTGAGACAAATAAAATGGTGCTGCAATATGTTAGGTGTGGATAAACTATTGCTCTATATAAAGTTATTCGAGCAAAACTTGATAGCTTTGCACTAATTCTTCTCAGAAATCCAACCTTTTTGCTTTCTTTATTTATAACCATCTGTAGATGCATTTTAAAAGTTAATTTTCGGTCGATTATTACGCCAAGTATTTAATGTTCTCTACCAGTTCAATATCAGACCCATCTATTTGTACATTCCTATTTTCTGTTTTTATCATTTGATAACTTCTATCATTCGTTAACAACATCCATTTTGTTTTATCAACATTTATCTTCAGCTCATTTCCAACTAAATATTTGCTAATTCTTATTAAGTCGCTATTTACAGAATGAATCAGGTTTATTACATTTGCACCTTCAGCATATATTAAAGTGACATCAGCAAACATATGCATCTTTGTTACCTTCACTACATTCACTATATCGTTTATGTAAATTATAAAAAGCAATGGTCCCAAAATACTTCCTTGTGGAACACCCCCCTCAATTTCTGATTTACTAGATGTTTCCCGTTGCCATCTCGTTTCCTGCTCCCTGTTTTGTAGGTAGTCTTTAAACCACTCTAACGCATTGTCTTTAACTTCATATTTTTTCAATATTTCTACTTATAGTCTCAAATGCTCTTTTGTAATCTATAAAGACTGCACACACCGCCTTTCCTTTATCCATTGATTCTTTCCAGTCATTTATAATTAGCTAAATCGCTGTTTCACACGAGTGTTTCGTTCGAAAACCAGACTGATAGGTGGTTAATATATTAGTCTCATCCAAGAATTGCTTCAGTTGCTTATATATTACTGTTTCTAATACCTTTTCAATTGCGGCCAACATATTTATAGGCCTGCACTCTTTGCATTTCTTTGTTGATACTACTTTTTGAATTGGTGTAATTGTTGATATCTTTAAGTCCTTGGGCACAATACCATGCATAAGAGACATATTTATTATGTTTAGTAGCGGATAACCAATAATATCAAAAAGTTCTTTAAGAACTCTATTGTTTACACCATCCGGGCTGCTTTTATTTGCTTGCTTATATACCAATTCTTTTAGTTTATGTATTTTTAATAATTTAAAAGTACTTAATTCCTTCAGGCTTGTACGTATTTGGCCGTGAAACTCAAACTTTTCAATACCAATTGATGATGTAATTTCTGTTATACTATTTCTGAAGTAAGTATTGAAGTTATCAGCAATAGTCTTGTCATTAGTTTCTAGTGTATTCTCAAATATAATGTGCTTACTATTTTGAATATGTTCGGTTTTTAATACAAGTTTTAAAGTCTTCCACATTTTTACTGTGTTACCTTTATTTTCATCTATTTTCTTTTCATAATATTTAATCTTAGCTCTACGGATCATGAATATCACATTATTTCTGCATTCTTTGTATGCTTTCCAATCTTCCATACTTCTTGTGAATGTAAATTTTTTATAAAATTTATTTTGTATATTAATTACTCTTTGTATTTCTCCATTAAACCATAATTTTGAACTATTTTGTGACACCTCCTTGTCATATGAATTATGGTCAATTGCATTTTTAATGTTTGTGTAAAATGTTTTATAAAGTTTATCGATGTTG
This sequence comes from Platerodrilus igneus, assembly GCA_036346225.1. Taxonomy (NCBI): domain Eukaryota; kingdom Metazoa; phylum Arthropoda; class Insecta; order Coleoptera; family Lycidae; genus Platerodrilus; species Platerodrilus igneus. The sequence continues at coordinate 1,716,361 of JARFIW010000099.1, forward strand.
GTTATTTCATACTTCCAATCTGCCAATATTAACTCGTTCTTTATGGCCTCATAGTTAAGAATTTTCTTTATTTTGCTTTCCGCATCAACTTGGAGTTTTTGTGTGATGTGACTAATGTCTGCAACAACAATACTATGATCTGTAACTTTTGGAGTGTGTCATACTGTACTTTTTAATTCATTATTATTAGTTATCACTAAATCTATTAATGTTTCAGATTCCTTAGTAATTCTTGTACTCTCAGAAATTAGTTGTACAAATCCACAGTCCTTTACAATATTTGTTAACTTAATTGTATAGAAATCATTTATTTTACCAATCAGAATGATATCTTCACTACCACGTGATTCTACTAGTTCTTCTAACAAATTTTCCAACAGGTTTAGAAAATTTGCACAACTTCCACTTGGCGAACGGTAAAACGCAGCTATATTTATAGTTCTACTATTCAACTTAATATTACCAACAATACCCCAATATTCTAAATGGAGGCTATACTCTTTTAATATTTCAAACTGTAGAAATGCCTGATAGTAAATTATGACACCTCCTGTGTGTCGTGAACTAGAATCAACCCTACCTAAACTGTATCCTTTAATGCCTATTTCATTACTTTCAATACAATTTGTCAGATGTGTTTCTGTTAAACATACTAACATTGGTTTTTCTCGATTGATTAGCTGTTATATCTCGTCAAAATGTGTAATTTGTTACGTGCCAAGGGTCACTTTAACATTGTGTTAGTAGTTTAGTTTTTAATGTACGGAAGTTTTCCCGCCATATTTTCAAATACGCGAGACGCGGGAATTTTTAAATAGACTAGGCGGTGCTTCCGATACGTAATAGTAGTGAGTTTGCGCAAGTAGTGCATATCCCTAGAGGGTTAGGGCAATACTAGACAAGGAGTTGGGGTGACGCGCTGAATCGTGGCCATTTTGCCTTTGTTCGTGAAGTTATGTGCACGTGATTGTCTGGTAACGTATCTATCGTAGCGGTACCTATGTAGAAATCCCTATCTAATTATCTTTTGTTGTTTACCTTATACCTTATCTTCCTGTCAAACCCTACATAGGTAAGAATTGCCGCCACCTAAGGACTACCGAACTCCGCGCCTGAGGAGGACTCATGATTACCTTGGCTAGCCGAGCCGAGCTGTAGCTGTGCCTTACGCATTTGATGGCGTCGACGGATGATCTCTCATTCCGCCGGATACCGGATCCCTTATGTAAGTAAGCTTTTACTTATTTGTGTTAAAACGGATTAATTTGTTGTTAAAATGACTCTCGTTTATCTTTAATTGTTTAATTTTTATATTGCAAATTATTGTGCAATATCGGTGACATCATCAGTAGTTGACGCGCCGAAATCCGTATAAGAGTCGGCGCTGCCAACTGTGATAGTGTCTCTTATAGCATGCTACCGGTGTAGTAATTATCGAACTTTACATTTTAACTACCGTTTTACTTATAACAAATTAAGCCTTGTGTATTTAAGCATAAAATTATTGACTTATAGTCTGCTGTTATATTTAAACATCTAGAAGGTAATTGCTATAAGTAGTTTATTTTACGCTTTTGTAATTTAATAATCCTTTTAAAACATGTACAATTATAGTCTCATACTGTATGCTGCTCATCTAATTTTATATTTAAACAACTTTTGCTTCCACACAGTTAATACACTTAAATTGACTTTCTTGACAATCAGCTTCATTATGAGATTGTGCACACCGTGGGCACACTACACTCTCTTTGCATTCTTTGGCAATATGCCCAAACTTACAACACTTATAACATCTTTTTATTGCCACATGCTCTAATACCTAACTTCTCCTCCATCCTATTCTCAATAGTTCTTCTCTCGTAATGTATTTAAATGTATCTGTATCCACTTCTACAATAATGTTGAATAACCCTTTAACAATTTTGGTTTCATACTTAATATTCATTTGAAAATTTTGTTTATGCTCATCTAACTTATTTTGAATTATTATTTTTGTAAATGCCTTCTTTGTCACTTTCATCTACTCCTATAATTTTTATCATTGGAAGTCTTTTTAATGGAATCTTTACTGTATATTCTTCTCCCATTTTTTGTGATATAGTTTTCTTCATCACCTATACTGCCCTATTATTTTCACATTCAGTAACAATACCACCATTTTTTGTAGTTTTCCCTACAGTTACTCCAATTTCTAAACTAACAGGGTCAATATTATCTTTCAATTTTTTAAGGATTTCCTTAGAGTCTTACGCATTTGATGGCGTCGACGGATGATCTCTCATTCCGCCGGATACCGGATCCCTTATGTAAGTAAGCTTTTACTTATTTGTGTTAAAACGGATTAATTTGTTGTTAAAATGACTCTCGTTTATCTTTAATTGTTTAATTTTTATATTGCAAATTATTGTGCAATATCGGTGACATCATCAGTAGTTGACGCGCCGAAATCCGTATAAGAGTCGGCGCTGCCAACTGTGATAGTGTCTCTTATAGCATGCTACCGGTGTAGTAATTATCGAACTTTACATTTTAACTACCGTTTTACTTATAACAAATTAAGCCTTGTGTATTTAAGCATAAAATTATTGACTTATAGTCTGCTGTTATATTTAAACATCTAGAAGGTAATTGCTATAAGTAGTTTATTTTACGCTTTTGTAATTTAATAATCCTTTTAAAACATGTACAATTATAGTCTCATACTGTATGCTGCTCATCTAATTTTATATTTAAACAACTTTTTGCTTCCACACAGTTAATACACTTAAATTGACTTTCTTGACAATCAGCTTCATTATGAGATTGTGCACACCGTGGGCACACTACACTCTCTTTGCATTCTTTGGCAATATGCCCAAACTTACAACACTTATAACATCTTTTTATTGCCACATGCTCTAATACCTAACTTCTCCTCCATCCTATTCTCAATAGTTCTTCTCTCGTAATGTATTTAAATGTATCTGTATCCACTTCTACAATAATGTTGAATAACCCTTTAACAATTTTGGTTTCATACTTAATATTCATTTGAAAATTTTGTTTATGCTCATCTAACTTATTTTGAATGATTATTTTTTTGTAAATGCCTTCTTTGTCACTTTCATCTACTCCTATAATTTTTATCATTGGAAGTCTTTTTAATGGAATCTTTACTGTATATTCTTCTCCCATTTTTTGTGATATAGTTTTCTTCATCACCTATACTGCCCTATTATTTTCACATTCAGTAACAATACCACCATTTTTTGTAGTTTTCCCTACAGTTACTCCAATTTCTAAACTAACAGGGTCAATATTATCTTTCAATTTTTTAAGGATTTCCTTAGAGTCTGTTTTTCCACCAATTTTATCTATTATTACTATAAGAGGTTGAGATACAATCCGTTTAGTGGCTGCACTGTACAATTTATTAACATTGAGTTTTGCCTCTGGACACTTTTGTTCGAATAATTTATTTTTTATTTCTACCAAGTCTTTACTCTGTTCATCAAATTTTTTTAAAAGTTCTTTCCAGGGATTGTAATTTTTGCATAACTTTCCCAAGTACATATTTCGTCTCAGTAACTTGCTTTTCACACTTTAAACAATAAAATTTTAAAACTCTTCCTTTTTTTAACTGCATACATCTTATTTCAGAACTTGATAAGTCTGTACAGTCAAAATGTACTATTTTTGTACACCCATCACACTCACAACATTTGTCATCTTCTATATTTAGATTACATTCCCAACAAACATGCATATTATATCCTTATTATTAATACTTTTACCAAAAATATCTTTGCATATTTTTCAAAATAACTTTCTTTCAATTTGCTGGGTTCAGTCCTGTACAATAACAAAACAATGTGGCAATTGTAATTGCAGAGATAAGAGCTAGTTATTGTGAAGATAACTGTTGATAATAACCAAAAGTTTGTATACTACCAATTTAAAATGTTAGTTATCTGTTGATATCATAGTTGTGATGCACTTTTTATAAAAAAAAGTTTAGTAGTTTGAAAGCCTGTCTAGTTAGCTATAAGATGATACCAAATTTGATATATAAGTAGCACTTTTTATCAGTTAATTTTAATATACTTTGAGGAGCACATTAACACTTTGTTAACAAAACCAATCACTTAAATTAGATATAATTTGGTTTAGATACGTGACAGCAAATGTAACGTCTGGCCTCGTATTTTTCATTTGCATGAGCTTCCTATCACTTATTGAATTTCAAGTTTTCATCTATATCTTTTTTATTCTTCGTATATTTAACGTTGTCTATCGCTGTTATTAACTTGTTTACAATCTTTCATATCTTTGTCTAAAGCAACTGTTTCGTATAATTAGCCTGAGATATATCTTTAGTTGGTTATTTTTTCTGGTACTGTTCATGGAAAGCAGCCTTTTTGCCATTCTCATCATTAATTTTACACAATGCAGTTTTGTTTTAATTTTTGAAATGTTGCTTTTCTTCCGTGTAGGGTTATGCGGCCGTGACTGAAATTCGTTTCTCGTTATAATATACTTATGGATCTGACTGACTGCGGATTATGTTTTGATTAATCAAAAAATTGTTCAACCTTTTATTTCATAATAAGTCAGATTCATACAGTCCATATAAGTTTTTCTTAACTTGTATGTATTGCTCCTCATGCTGATTCCAAACCTTCTGGTATTTCTATACATACGTCGCTTCCAATTTTTGCATTTAAAAGACGCAGTTTATGTCAATGTGTACAACACTCCAATCATTTTTTACAATGAACGCCAATAGTTTTATAATCGCTTTTCTCACTACAAATGGTGCAAAGTCTTATCACAATCAATATTCTGTACTTGTTCAATTCCCAAAATAACTATTATTACTTTGTATTAACATATTATTATATACTTATAACAATAATCATTATAATTTTGTGCTAAATCTAAATCTACCAATACATAGAGTTTGTTCATACATAATATTTAATTACTAATTACTAAATCCGTTCATAAAATAACAAGTATGCCTTTGCCTCAAACACCTTTTTTTCAGGCACCTCTAACACATGGGAGTCACTAACATGATACCACTTTTCCAAAGGAATTTCAATGTTGGCTTCGTTAATTTTACACTGCAAAAACGAAATATGTTTTTTATTTGTATGTAGAAATTGGCAATTGTTTCTGTTGTTTTCTAAAGGATATCCTATTTTTATGTATGCGTCATAATGACCACTGTGAATTGAGCCGCTATGTTGGACAACGCCATATAGCGAATACAACACATTAGATTGACTAGAATTAAACGTTGCAATGTTTTGACGTTGTCTTGAGCAAAATGGCGCTAAATCTAGTAACATTGGAAAGGCAACATAGTTATTCACTTTGGCTGAATGAAGTCTTAAGACCTTAAATTTCTTTAAATGTAAAATTAAAACTGTAGGTGGATTGGAAACTAGAACTTGCTTAATGACATTTGTATAAACAGTTTCATTATTAGATCTGCTATGTGTCTTTGTGCACACATCGCAGCTTACTTGGTTATTTCCGATAAGTAACTCACTTGCCGTGAATTCATTTAAACAAGATTGCAAAGAGTCTTCGCCTTCTTCACATTGGTATCTTAGAATACTGGTGCTTCCATCAGTCTCATTTATATCATAGTCTTTATTCATTTTCTTTTCTTGCTGAATATCAAAATCTCTATAAGAACCATCCATGTCATCGCCATTACAAAGGCAAGATGTATCATCGTTTAGTAAAAGTGATTTTTCTAAATCCCCTTTTGTAGTAATATTTTTATTATTTAGAAAAGCCAAAGGTGATGCTATGCAGTCAAACAATTCATAAGTGTAATCGGAGTGTCTATTATTTCCACAAAATGTTTCGTTAGATGATTCATTGTAATTTGTAGCAATTGATTTAATTGTGGGGCTGTAAGCTACAATACCATAAGAGTCAGTTCTCTTAAAATTTTTCTCATGTTTTGATGTGTTTTCATCAATGTCTTCTAAATCAGCATGCGACTCATATTTTGAATTGCTCTCTTTAACTTCTTCAGCTCGACCAATATTAAATATTACACTATCTACTACATGTTTGTGGTCCATTTGTTGTTTTCTATTTTTTTTAGTTTTGTATTTTTCCTTCTTCATAAGACATTTTGATGATGTATTTTCTTCCAATTCTTCTGTTTTTTAGGACTTTGTTTTTCTGTTATTGGTAAACTCATATCATGAAAGACCTCATTTCGATATGAAATATGCATACATTCTTGACATTGTAATCTACTGACTAAGACACCTTGAAAAACTTGTTCAGAGAGAAATATCAATTCGGACTGATGTTCGTAAAACTTTACAGTTTTTCTTTTATCACTTTCAAAAGATGATTTATCTGCTTTGCAACTAAGTTTCAATTTCTCTAGAATTACTGCTTGATGACTTCTCAAATTTTCTTTGCGCACTGCTTCTAACAAATTCTGTAGTAATTCATGTGCGTCATACTGCTGGCCTCCAGCAAATTGTGGCATACTTTGTTTGAGTTTTGAAAATAGCATGCTAGGATTGTATGCTTCTGGTCTATCACTATGTAATTCTTTTAGCGTTTGTACTAAAATATTTGTTAGGGGTCGCTGTTCTTCTGAAGTTTCTTCAAATGAATCTAACATCAATGAATATTTATTGTATGGATCTAACCTGTCACGATGTTGCTTGAAATATTGGTTAGATTCTAATGTTTCAGGAAGTAATTTTAATAAATATGATGTTTGCCCAAGACATTGCATAACTGAATTGAAAAAGCAAGTATTGCCTAGATTAGTTAAACCACGTATCATTCAACAGTTCAATTTCCTTATACTCTCTGGCACGTTATAAGTTACATTATTCATCTTTGAAGGTTGATCAACAGTTTTGTAATATGGAAGATTGCAAAAGTTTTCTTCGTCAAAGTTTAAATTACTTTTAATGGCTGGATTATTGGATGTTAAGATAAAATGATTTTTCCAAATAGAAGTCGTATGTGTGTGATTTGAATGACTTTGGGAATACGTAATTTTATTATTTTTAAACAGAGATATGAAAAACTCCTCTAATTGTTGTAAAGAGGTAAGCGTTCCCAAGATTGAAGCAGCATTACCCCTTTGGATTGCAATGCCTATCCTTTGAAAAAGAAACATTGTAGTTCGGTTGTTATATGTTGATTCGAAAATCCTTTTACATATGTCTTTCAGAAATTCAATTGCTTGCAATTCGAATACACCAAGTGTTTCAACTGGGACTGCGTAAAAAATGTAATTGTCTGATAAATTTTTATATTTTCGGATCTTTAAAGATTCCGCAGCAACAGCTGCTGCACCTGGTGTTAAAACGCCTGAATTTATATGCGATTTAGCTAGAGTATCGGAACACGTACAATCCCATACGACTGGTTTGCCGAATTTCCACGGGATCATAGTAATTTCATTGGGCCTGTTCCCGTCGTTGCGAAAAATACTATTAGGTTCTAAGATAGCTGGAATGCCTGCGGTAACTAAAGCACGTTTGATAATGTCGTTTTCCATTTTATGTCTAGGTTAACATCCTGCGCTGAAACTGCAACTTAATCCATGAGTTCCTGGCGAACCGCATATACACGTGTGTGCGATGCATAATTGAGCACCTAATCGTAATCCAACAGCTATTCTGAACGTCTCGTTGTCTAATAGAGAACCTAACGAAGCTACTGGCAAAACCTATATCCAAGCTCCACTGTGTTTCGTAGTTATTGCTTGAATGCGAGCCTTATCAGTTAATGTTAGAGCTGATTCCAGCAAGTTATTTGAAACAATGTCGAGCATTGGTTTATCCCATTCATTCTGTGAGGAATTGTTGTGCTTAATTGATGATTGCCGCACAGTTGACATCCACAGATTTTCGCCTTCAAAATAAGTGGTGTCAAAGCTGATTGGTTGTCCTGGCAAAATTTCGCTCATTAGGGACACAGATGCGTTAAAAGATGATAGAAAAGCCGGTAGGGATAAAGAATTTGCCAAACATATTCCTAATCCCCTTTATTTATTGGAAGAGTTGCCTGAGACCATTGCGTTTCCTCCAACTTAATGTTAGTAATTGCTTTGATTGTGACCCGTAATACTTGCGTATTACTTGAAAATATAATGCATATTACATTGCAATGCACCAACTAATTGTGACATCATTAAATTCAATTTAGTTACATATAAAAATATCAGGTTATCATAAAGTAAGGGATATATTTTAAATTATGATAACTTTTTAACAAATTAAGTTAATAACAAGAAATAAATGAAATCTATTGCTTATGAAATGGGATTTAGTATGCCCAAAACAGGTTACGGCAATTGCTCAATATGACCTCCATTTTGTTGTTGTAAGATCACCATCCTTACCTCCAAATTGTACACAGCATTTCGTAACATTTCTGGTTGAATTGTACCAATTTGCTCCGTAATACTGTCTTTTAATTCTTGTAGCGTAGTTGGTCGTCTTCTAAACACTAAACTTTTTAAATAACCCCACAGCCAGTAATCCGCTGGGTTTAGATCAGGTGATCTTGGTGGCCATGAATTTACGAAATGTCTGCTTAACACGCGATCTTGAAAAACGTTGGTTAACAATTCTTTGACTGGTCGAAAAATGTGAGGGGGTGCTCCATTCTGCATAAAAATGATGTTTTCAATTCCATAGTGCTCGTTTTGAAGCTGTGGAATAACATAATTTTGTAACATTTGCAAGTATCGTTCACCATTTACAGTTACAAATACGGCTTGTCCATTCTGCATTTCCTCGTAGAAATACGGACCAATAATAAAATCAGCTGTAAAACCGCACCAAACGGTGACTTTCTTGTCATGAAGACCTTTTTGAACGATTTGTTGCGGATTTTCTGCAGACCAGATTCTACAGTTTTGAGTATTGACTCCGCCATTTAGAGTAAAATGTGCCTCATCTGTCCATAAAATACGGGATAACCATTCGGGTTCAATTTTCATCTGAGCCACTACTCGCAAAGAAAAATCGTACCTAGTAGCCAAATCTGCGTCCTTTAATTCAAACAGCATTTTCAGTTTATATGGATACATGTTTAGAATTTTGCGTAAAATTTTCCAAACCGTGGTATACGGCATTTGCAATCGCTTGGATATCGCATTTGCACTGCTGATTGCGAGTGAAATGCTTCTGGCCATGTCTTGATTTTCATGAAGAACCTCTGCAACTTGGACATCACTAATTATTGGTCTTCCTGATCTTGGTAAGTCAGTTACAGACCCTGTTCTTTCAAATTTTGTATCAAATTGCGTGCGCTTTCATTTGACAGGGTCCCGCTCTCAAACCCATTCTCGTGCGAAATCTTCGTAATCCAGCGGTGTAATTTCTGCCGGATTCATAATAGCACTGAACTAAACCAATTCTTGTTTGTAAATCCATGTTATTACAGTTGAGTCGTTTGAACTCAACGTTTACTTGAGTTTTAATTTCAAAATAAAACTTCAAATTGAATAATTTCGTTTTGACACTAGTGTCAACAATTGTTATGACAACGCTTTTGTTTCTCATAGATACGGTAAAATCCCATTCATTAAGCAACTAGATTTCGTTTATTTTATGTTACTAACTTAATTTATTAAAAAGTTGTAATGATTTAAAATATATCCCTTACTTTATGATAACCTAGTATATTATAACCGTCACATAATCACGAGCTTATCTCCTATCATAAGATGCGTCCAATTCTGAGCGTGGTTAAAAGACGACTTGTGTCCACAACCCTGCAATTACCCTTCCAAATAAGGGCATGATAGTTCGTTGCTACCAGTTCCCAAGGGAAAAATTCTCCTTTATGCTGATGATACTAATGTTGCTGTTACTGACACTCTTCTCTTAACCATAGGTGAGAAATGCTCTTCTTTACCGGTAGTGGTTGAAAGTTGGTTAGTTAACAACCACTTGACGCTCAATGTGTCTAAAACCACCACTAAGACTTTGAAGTGTTTCTTTTTTATATATATATATATATATATATATATATATATTGCATGGTTACATGACTATCCTCGCGCCTGGGCAAGTGTAACGAAGTCTTCCGACATAACTAGGGGTCTATTCCTTGGGTAGAGCTATGAGAAATTGGGGGTAAGTCGAATTTTGATTGTATGTTGAACTTAATCCAAAACAAATAGGCGCCACCAAGTCCTGACTTATTTAGGATAATTGCGTAGTATATTTCTAGGGGCGGACGTGGAAACCCAAAGAAAAAAAATCGCCTTCGATGACCGAAACCCGTCTTAACTGAATAAGACGCTGCTCCTGTAAGAAATAGTAATAATTAGCTTAATAGAAGGGTGGAACACTATTTGTGTACCACAAACAAACCTAAAGAAATATAAAAAAAATATCTCCTATATAAGTTGACATCAAAATTCCACTCTTAAGGATATTAGTTTCTTGTAGTTAGTTTTGACCATATTTGATCAAAATAAAAAACTTTAATCTTGAACCAATAATTTACTCAAAAGATTCTCTTTTAAAACAAAATTCAATGCAACAAAATTTCATAATTAATTAAATGAGTTCATGGGTTTTAAATTAAGGTTTATTAAAATAGTTGATAATCAAACATTTTAAAACTTAGTGTGAACTTGTTACAAAAAAAAGAGGTCGACCCGCGCAGATCTGTTCGAGGGGGTTACAAATTAAAACATAGTTACTCAAGTTTCCTTATCTAAATTATTTGTGTTAGTTTCAATTTCTAATATAAAAAGATCACAAAAATATTCTGGTTTACTCAACTTAGGCAAACTCTGTTCAAAGCATATGTTTATTAGAACACAGGTGTCAGCAGTATATTGCAGACAAACAAGTGACGTCAAAAACACCTGTCGCTGTTACCAACAGAACAAAATGAACCACGTGTATGGTTTCTTAAAACTTTAAAAATTGTGCATTATAATTTTTAACACTGAAAAATTTTATAACATTCGTGCTTTTATGCACTAAACAAAATAGCGTGTTTCTAATTTGAAACACAAAGAAATTTCTTAAAGTTATCTACGAACCAAAGCTGCGTTTTGTGGCTGTGAAGAGGTGTTGTAATATCAAACGTCATCACCAAACTTCCATCAGCTGCGGCAATATGTTGAACCTTGCTGTCTCATCAAATAACACCTTTACGTTTTGTAGTAATATGGTCTTCTACAAATTATTCAAATTTTCCATCATCAAAGTTACTTCCTACAAAGTGGTTTTACATCAGTCGTTGGAATAGTTGTTTCTAAAATTGATTTTATGGTGATAATTTGCGCGCTAAATAAAATACCTCAATTAAACAAATTAAATAACGTTCGTAGAATACCAACCGCTATTTAAAAGATGGATCTCGCCTGCTTAAAATGTAACCGCAAATTGGCGGCCTGCTTCCAATCGTACATTTTGATTCAACAAGCTCGCATGGCCGACTGGTTATCACCTCGCCCGAACGACAGCGTGTTCCCGGTGGAGGCCTTCAACCAAAACGCGCCTGCGAACAGTTATCGAAGGCACAGAATCCGACCATACACAGAAAACTACATATAGATACAACTTTAGCGTATTACTAAACTTGTTAAATGTATTTTACTTATAATTGGAATAAAAGCGTTTTATAACTTTGCACTTTTATGGATGGATTCAATAACTAAGAAATAAAATTGTTACAACTTTCAGTTTAAGGCCCATGCCTAAAAGTGCAACAGAAATTTTTGAAATATCAGTTTCCTTTCTTGGCCTTTGTATGGATCATAAAATGATCTCGGATTCAAATGGCCAGAAGGTTTGCAAAAAATTAGCCGATATATGCCCTTTGCTCTCTCAAAACCAGTATCTCCGGGAAGTGCCTGTTGGTGGCATATCATGGCATATTGCAATGTCATAAAAACTATGGGATTCTCCTATGGGGCGATTTAAGTAGTAGGCACCGCATCTTTGGTCTACAGTGAAATGTCGTTCGTATCATTGCTGGCTTGGGCTACCTAGATGATGTACAACAAACTATATTCGACTAAAAATGTTAACTGTTCCTTGTATTTTTATTCTAGAATGTCATATATATAACGAAAGAAATGAACAATGACATGTCCCTACGTGCTTATGGCACCAGAAATCGAGATAAAATCTGTATTCTTCATTTTCGTCTCAAAAAAGTCAGAATGGACCCAACTTTCGTCAACTAAATTTTACAATTTGTCGTCAGGAGTAATCATCATACTAAGGTTTGATAAGTTTAAATTGTTAGTTAAGGGTTTTTTGATATCCAAGGCCTATTATAGTATAACTGACTTATTTGGAGATAAGTCGGTATCGCATATTACCCAATGTAAGAATTTCAACTGTTTTTACCTACACCAATGTATAGTTAATTGTGTATAATTTGATTATAATTTATAGTTGATTTTACATGATATGTATAACCCAATTTTGTAATCTTAATATCTTCATTCAGTTTTGAAAATATATCTTTTCATGCCATCATATAGTGTAACGTAGCTGTACTGCTAGTTAATGAAGAAAGTACTAAGTGTAGCAAGATGGTTTGGGTTTGGTTTATGGTGTACTGGTTAATGGAGCTTAAGCAGTTGTTAATGACACAATCTGATGTATTAAAACTGGCATAATAATATGCTTTATTGGCATTGTGTAACATAAAAAGCTCTTATAACTAAGAGAGAAAACTGGTCAGTACTTACATGATAAGCTTCACTAACTGACCACTGACAATAACCGTGGTTTAGCGTTGAAAGAGAACTATGAGCTATGAACTAAGAACTCCCTTCTGACATGATCTCTAATGATTATATAACCCTTGTCACATGTGTTAGTGCAATTTACAATATTCATACGTGGAAATTAATTGCAAGATGATGGAAGTAAACGATTCATGCAGTGATCAATTACGTAGATTTGAGAGCGAAGTCAGTGGGATCAAACAGAATATAACCGCTTTAACGGGGGATAGACCAAGATATTTTTCGAATAATTTATCTTTACATCAGCACATGAAATTCTATAGGGATAATCGGGTGAACCCACAAATTGTTATTAATAATGTTAGGACGTTTGAGAATAATCTGTATGATGAGCAGGCAAAATTAAATTTATTAAAGGCGTTATTAAAAGACAATGCCGAAGCATGGCATAATCTGGTAGGACAAGACATTGAGTCATATTATTTAGACTTTGAAGAAAAATTTTTCAAACATTATTGGGGTGATCATAAACAAGATCAAGTGTGAGATGATTTGATTACAGGGAAGTATAAAGGGGAATTTTCAGGATCTCGGGAATAGTATGCGATCAGAAAGTATAGCATAGCGAAACAGTTATGTCCACCATTAACGGATAAGCAAATAATTAAATATTTGTCACCGGCAGAACAACGCTAGAACACCGTCGACCGGATGAAAGGAATTGGCGTGACTGAATACAACCCACGATGATCTTCTGCTGAAGTTTCTTGTCGCCATTCACAAGAAAACCTAAAATGCACTGCTGGATGTAGGAGGGTCGTCATATATGATCATGGAAGACCAGATACCCACAAGTTTACGGGTAGAACCGTACCTTCCTGCCCATCTAGCCGAAGCAGGAATAGAAATAGCCATCAAAGAAAAGTTCTGCACGCCATTCACTCTCGAACACGTGACGGACCATGAAATCTTCCTGGTAGTAGCTACCTGGCTGAAGATCTCATCCTGAGGCAATTTTTGCTTCGAAGCCAAAAAGTAGTATTGTATTGCGATAAATACTCTATACACTTTGGAACACATAACCGCTAGATGCTCCCCAAAACCGGAAGGATGACGTTGCATGACGAATGCATTGTTCTTTTTCTTTCCCGCATTTGCGAATAATTTCCCATTTTATGGCATGTATATCTGTTTTCTTGCTTCATCTTGTCTGTTTTTGTATTTTCGTCTTTCTTTTATTAATTGTAGAATATCTTTTGTTTACATGTCGTGGGGAGAATTCAAAAGGATGTTACGCTTATTTCCGGGATAAAATAAATACCTCTTTTTTCCTTGTAAATTCATTACCCGTTCGAATAAATTCCGTTTCTACTCTTAAATTCTTCAACAACATCCTATATATCATACCTGTTTAGAATATGCCCGCTTTATAATAATTTTTAAAGCAAATTTATTTGCTTGGAAACGTAAAGTTTATGCTATAATTAAATATTCAATACCTTGTTTTAGGTACCCGTTAACTTATTATACAGTACGACCGCGTATAATTGATTCTTATGTGATTTCGACCTAACCGTTCGTCTAAATAGTGTATTGAACTATTCGATAAAACCGTGTTTTCAAGTTTCTAGTCGTTTGATAACACGAGTATTACTTCGAACTCTTCTGGTTATTTCGGAACAAATGAATATGCATTTTCTGTTCAGAACACAACAAAAGTACTCGTTGTTATCGTTGTATTTTTTGTTTTTGTTGTTTTAATGGGATTTCGCGTACACAATATTGTATGGAAAGTATTTCTGGTTTTTAGAAACATGTACTTTGCGGCGACAATATAGTAATTGTACCTCTAATTAGTCCAGTTTCACACGATGGATTGCCTCCCCTTTTTGTGATGGGTGAACACCTCTAAGACGGAATCGCGCGCCCCCTGTTTCGCTACGTTATTAGAGACGGTAGGAGCCAGTCCTACGTTGTAAACTCAAGGGTGTGTCTAGTCACCCATTTATTATATGGGGTTAAGGAGTTGGTGATACTTCATATGCCCATTGTTTGTTTCATTATAATTTATGTTGCGTGTGGATTTATTGAATGAGTATGAGCATGGTATTTTTATTTCAGGCCTTACTTCATTTTTGGTAATTGAAATACCCGCTACTCACCGACTGAGCCCGGCCATTTTCTTTCGTTGTTTTTTTTTGGCTACGTCGATGCTGGTAGCAAGGAGGGAAAATGGGTGTCGCACGAATTGATTGCGAGAGAGATGAAAATTGAAGAACCTTTTACGAAATTTTGCTTTTACGGCATGAAAAAAAGAGTTTCCTGCATAGAATTGTTACTGGCAAGTGAAAAGTGGAAACATTTCGAGAATCTCAAATGCAAAAAGTCGCGGCTTTCACTTGGCGAAGCATCAACATCGACGGCACGACCAAACAATTTTCGAATAGAAGAAAATGCTTTGCGTTTGGTGGGATCAAAAAGAATGGTGTACTATAAGTTGCCGAAATTCGGTCGAAACGGTTAATGGGCTTTGCAACCGACAACTGATCAATTTGAACCATGCATTGCTTGAAAAACATCCATAATAGAAAACGACACACGAATGAGTGATATTGCAACACGACAACGCTACGTTATATTGCACTTCCATCGTCAAGCACTTCATCAAAATGCCTAAATGGGATTTTCTACCGCACCTGCCGTATTCGCCAGACCTGGCCCCTTTCGATTATCACCTGTTCCGGTCGATGGCGCATGGCTTGGCTGGACTGTACTTGCCCCAATTGGAAACAGTGCACAATTGGTTGGATGAATGGTTTCAGGCCAAAGACGCGTTGTTTAGTCGTCACTGTATTCGTGTATTATCGGAGGCAGCAAAAATGTGTAGCTAATGAGGACGATATTTTAAATTAACCATTTTTTGTATTTCTCTTAAAAATTTTCATTTCTGATTGATAAAAGAAATCCGAAAATTTAACGCACGCACCTCATAGACGTGATTTGAACCTTGATATTCTGAAAGCTTAAAGTACATTCACATTTAAAATATTTTTGTTTTCAACCGTGTTTTATGTTAAAATATTTTTGTTTTCAACCGTGTTTTATGTAAATCTAATAGTACACAACGAATCAGACAGTATATTATCTTAATACATATATCTTACAAACGTATAATCAATCATGTAAGGTTGCACAACATATAACAATTAAGTACTACTTACGTTATCATCACATTGCAATAGAGATAGTATTTAAGATCAGAATAAGCCGAACATAAGTCAACTATTCCATACAAATATTGTGCTAGTTCAGTTGAAAATGGCAGTCTACAAAATTATCTCTGCATTTCTTTGCATTATTGCAATTACTGCAAGTGAAGGATTTGCGGAGCAGTCAAAAGGAAGCATCTATGTAAATCCTCTATTCCAGCATCTGGTACGTTTACTTATATTTTAATTATAATTCAAGTTTGTTATATAACACAATTCAGTACCATATCAATATTTCCAAATATTAATGAATTGTCTAAAAACTTATTTTTGTGACAACAATTGTAGAAACCATTAACGTTTGTGCATTTTTAGGCTCCAAGATTTGTGCACGGCAGTGACTTACCAGAAGAGGAGCAAGATTATATACTCTTAATATCAAAAAGAGTCTTTGATGAAATGATACACCCTACTCAAAGAGCTCTAACGATTCAATCAGAAGTAGATCAGTACAAACGAGGATATAAATCAAATGTACTTATCGCATATTTGGCCGAAAAAATTGACAACCCGGATTTCTATGTTCTTTTAACTGTTGGTAACACTTTTGTCTACATTTTTGGTTATAAATATTAGGAATGAATAAATATTCTGGCTGTTATCTATGGATATACCTAATATAAGACACTTTTAAACTATGTGTTTTAAGTTGAATATTACTTAGTTTTGTATCTTAATTTGCAACATTATGATGGAGATGTAACCTTTAAAATTAAACGCTGCCAGTATAAACAAATTATTTAAAATTTTGCCATTTTAATTTAGTTCTTCACATACCATGTGCACAGATCACTCAGCGCGACAAGAAATTGATAAAGTGTTTGTCTACTAACTACTAAAACATTTCATCATTTGGGGTAGCATTAACTGTTTGAGAACATCTTTCACTAATCTGTTGGAAAAAATCGTTTCTACTGTGGAAATGCAACGATAATACGTTTCTTTGGTTTTTGTATTAGAATGGTAGACAGCTTTTTTAATCTTATACATTAGATAACAATTTGATGAAGTATAGGGATTTGGTAATTCCATCGTCGAATGTTATAATATCACAGTCAACTAGCTAAAGGCTTCCCTGTTTAGGATTCCATTTTACTAAGAAAGCGGAAGAGTGGATGAAGGATTTGGGCACTAGTGTTTTAAGGAGAGAAATCGCCTCTGAAGGTGGATGAACAACTTAATGTCTTGAGCAAGCTTAATAAGGAAATGGAAACCCACATCAAGACTATTCTACGAAAATGCAGCTTTGTAAATTATGATAACACTCTGTTTAGTGATATACTTTGAAGGTAAACTTGTCCCTAGTGGGGGGTCATAAGAAGAAATAACCAACAAGACTTCTAACACTTTACCAATATGTGGAATGATATGAGTTTAATTCTAGTAAGACGATGAAATGAATCTTTTGCGATTGAATTGAGGAGTGCTTCCTATCAAGACCTGTCCTGCATTTAATCATAATTTGTCGCCCCACAGACTTAAAATGAGAACAAAAAAAACACATCAAATGACTGTGTCAAAAATAATGTCAAGTATCTGTTACAAGTATTTCCGTTTATTTTATTTCTACAATTTATTAAGTTAAAATATTTTACGAGAAGACTTTTTAATCTTGCATGTGAACAAGGGATCTGCTCCTGAAGTGATTGACCAAATCATCATTTAAAATGAATATTTTTACAAATTCATACAAAAAATGTGACGTCATTGACAAAATGGAAAATGTCAGCGATAACATTACAATTCATAATAAAACCCAATATGATTTAAATTTCTGTAACATATGCAAACAAAGATTTAAAAATTCTAAAGGTCTTAACATTTGCTTTAGACAAATACATAAAGAAAACAGAGTAATCAGAGCCAAGTTTTTAAAGAAAATAGCAAAATTTTACAATTAAGTGAAAATAAATCTTTGAACAAGGACAAAAAGCTTGCATTAGAAAGCATATTAAAAAATCTGAAATTGGCAAGAGTTTTCATCGTTTAGCGTATACCAAAATCGGTGAGAGCTCAGGTAGCAAAGAAATTATGTGAGCGTATTAACACTTACATTGAAAAGAGCTCAATATCATCATGGAAAGAACTTTTATTATTCCCTTACTTATTGCTATCGGTTCCTAGTAAAAATTTAAGCAATAAAGGCAAATCGATTTCGAAAATAGTATTAGAAAATTTACGGAACCCTTTGTCCGTTGAAGAATTTGTTTCTTTCAGCAGTAGAAGTGGCATAGCTACGTTTAAAACTAATATTTCCAAACAAATCATATCAAAAGTTTCAGATGGCGATTTATATCCTCTGCGGTTAAAATTTTAAGTCCGCATAAATCTCTTTAAATATAGACGCTATTGTTTAGAAGATATAAAAAAAACATCCAAAATCAATTTTGCCGTCAATTTCAGGAGATTAAAATATACAGAGCGGTGGTGATCAGAAGAAGACTATTTGAATAATTACATCGACGTGCAGCGTTATCATATCAATATATATATATATATATATATATATATATATATATATATAAATATATATCTCGTCGTATGTCTGTCTGCTACGTTTCATTAATATTTATCAGTATTTATATTTGGGCCTTTTCTTTGTTATATTATATTTAATAAATGGATAAAAGTAAATTTTGTTGTGAACCAATTATTATTGGCATATTTGCCACGGCTTATTGAAACTTATCTCAGGTTTTAATGAATTTAAATAATTATAAACAAACAGTGTGGGTACAAAACTGTATGCCTATATATTAACCACTGCCAGATACAGCCCCCTCTAGTTAATTTTTAATATACTTGCTCTAAAACTGGGTGTGATCTTTACTACCATTTGTATTCAGAAAATAAACAAAGTTAGAATGCTTAACTTTTGATAAAAATTTTTAGATTTCAATGAATACTACAGTTTTTTAAGTGTTACAAATATAAGAACTAAGTTGTTTTATACCTGTAATTCCATTGAAGTCCGCCTGTGTTTACAATAATGGACCTTGGACTGCATACAGACCACCAAAACTTGGAAGTGCACGATTACCTGTTAAATTTAAGTTTTAATAATTTGTATTTAAAATTTCACGCTTTAATTTTAGGCTTTAGAAATACTAAAAGGATATTATAATGAAAAATGATACTCAGAATCGGCTATCTAATTTAGGACTCGTTCAAACTATCACTGCTCAGAATAATGGAATCTTCTGGACTATTTTTAGCTCTCGGTACCTCAATTCACATCAGCTTGGAAGCCAAACACATTTCACTTGAAGAACAAATAATCTTCTGGACTACTAATGGTTGTATAAACCTTTTAAATTTACTACACGTTGCACAAAAACCTCTTTTAACTTCAGAATTACTCTTTCAACTAGCTTCAGCTCTTAATACTTGAATAAAACTACGAGAGCAGGTAAAACACATCTATTCTGTATATTACAAATTTTATAAGCCCATTTATTTATATCCTTATCACCTAGGAGATCTCTTAAAACAATTGTCATTTGTCTACTACCTCTATAAAGTTATTACAATTACAATCCTTGATCAATTATTTACAAACATCTCTAATCACTCTTTCAAAACCTTTCATTTGGATCACTTGGTCCTATTTTCCATTTGTTACATCTTGTTTTCAATTTTCCATTTACTTATAATTATTTATAACATCCCATACCAAATAAATTGTGTTTCAGATATTATGGTACCTATTACTTATAATAAACATACATATAGTGAACATACATTAAACAAACATTATTTTTACATCCTATAACTACTTATTTCTACTAAAACATGCTAAATGACTTATTTTTTTAGATCTTGTGGTATGTCTTACTTTTAACAGTAGTGTCCATTCAAATAGTGAACATAAACATTTGAAACAATCCACAGAAGCTTCCTCAAATGGAATTACGTTTGATTTTTATAAATTAAATTAAATAAACACCTATTTGAAATCTCAAAAAGCTCTATCACACTGAAATAGCATTTGATATTAGTTCAGTAATTAATTTTGTACGATCTTGTTTATCATTAGTTTTAAATTGGATATTTCATAAATATGAGTAGTAAATAAGTGCGTCTAACCTTGGATATTATATAGAACATTACATAACATAACATATATATATATATATATATTGCTATAATTATAGGGTTAATTTAGGGGTAGGTTAAGTCATAGGGGTCGTAGAATAAACAAAAGAAACTCCCAAGTAACAAAAGCACATAATTACAGATATTAGAAGAGTAAATAGGTCATTATAAATATCATTAGTTGAGAGCACACTGTATATAGCAGTATAAGCGATTAAAACACATATCCAAGAGTAGCTATGAGCAAAGATAAGAATTTAAAAATGTAACGTAGCGCATTGAAATTAAATCAGTGAAAAACCTGCATGAATTGGCTAGATAAATATTCAAAAAATTCGTTAATATATCATCTTAAACGCACGCAGAATTTATGCATTATTTGAAAAGCGTACGTGATCTAAAAGTATCACATTTGTTCAAAAATCCAATTTATTAGGAAATAAACAAACACCAAATTTATTCCATTCAGATTAGAATAAGGCCAACAAAATAGTACGTGATTTGTTGGACGAAGATTCCTGGGATTTCTGAATTAAATGTGAGGTATTATAATGAATTACGTGACATTCTGAGCATCGCTTCCTGCAATTGAACTAAACAATTGGTAAAGTTTCCCAAAATAACAAGAGATAAGACACTTGTCTCGCCCAGCACATGAAGTCAACGAATCGCAAACAAGGGGCCGATCCTATAAATATCATGACAATTAAATATCGAGTTAGTATACTTTAGAAACTGGGCAATAGCTATACTTGAAAGTGCTAAATATTTACGTGAACAATAAATTAAATTAAAGATTGTGTAATTCTGCAAACGAGCTGTACTTCTAAAGACGTAAGTAGATCAGATTTAGTGAAATTATACCATTTCTAATAATAAATAAAACAGGGCTCTTAATCACCACTTTAATTACCATCTTAATTACCATCTCAATTACAATCTTAATTACAATCTTAAATTACAATCGAAATAACGATCCTAATAAAGATATTGTTACGATTTCTGTTAATTACGATCTAAAATTCAATTTTAGATACGAGACTCTGGAGAATGCTGCCTGTTCAAGCAATTTGATAATCTCTGAAAATGGTAAATATTCTATTACGGAAATGAAAAACCTTTCATTTGAATAAATTCACCAATAAGGATTTGGATACTAATTTGGTTGGATGTCGACTTCAATTCTTGGAAATGCAGAGCACCTACTGAACCACTTCAGGTTAGATATTTTGATATGATTAAATTTTAAAAACTGTTTTATCTCAATAATAATTCAAATTGTAAGAACCGACAAATTGGGGTTTCTTGTATAAATTTATGAAAAGTAATAGACATCTTGAAACGTTTCAATAGGTCTCTAAATGTAATAAAAAGCTCGTTTTGCTGGCTTGATTTTCTAAAAATCTGACGGATGTTAATAATTTAAAGAAGGAAAAGATATTTAAAAAGGTTGTAAATATTTAATCATTATACGGTGTATTGTAGAATTGCTTTATTTAATTGAATCAGCTAGTCGAGGCAAAAAAAATTTTAAATTAACATTTCTACAAGTGCTTGAGTAATAAAAGAATAAATTACAGTATAAATATATCTGCCCAACCGAGGGGCGAGAATAACAAGGGTTTTGTTTTTCCTACAGGAAGATAACACGACATAAATAGCTCGACCCAATTGTGGGGCTAAATATTAATATAATAACAAAGGGCTGCAAGTATCACAGCATAAGTATGTACGCCCAAGCCGTGGCGCAAATATCACAGTAATATATATTGTCGTGGAAATTATAGGTTAAGAAGGGTATATAGGTCTAGATAATAAATTTTTAACAACTGTGTATATAGGAAATAGGAACAATTTATTTACGCGCCAAATTAATCAGTTTAGATAGTGAAAACGGACGGTTATTAAGATATTTTTATATTTTTAAATTGGAATGTAAAAATTGCATAACAGGTAGAAGCTTTAGAGTACATGAAAACTCAAGGATACGCGGATAAGAAACGGAGCTTTTGAGTATAGAAAATCAATATTTTAAACGCATATTTCCATTTAAATAAACGAAACGTTCGTTATACAAATCCTAAGAAGTGCTAAAACTCGGAATTATAAGTTTAAATGGATAGTTTACTTCAAAGAAACACCTGATAGTTAAATGTCAAGTTCAAAGAACTGAAATATACGTTGAGATAAAATTCTATAGAATTGTTTGTAACGGTCGGTGCGACAAGCTGGTAAAATAACAACGCTTTGAAGACAAAGTGAAATAAAAGATCTATAATGTAAAACAGACAGAGAGCACGTATAATAAAACGTTGGTTACAATACACGTCTAAAATACGCAGTACGTTTGGAGACCAACCACAATATCGATTTTTTGTAGCTTGAGAGGGGTTCTAAAAGAGACAATAAATATGGGTAAAACGAAGAAAGGTAGCTAAGGGTTGGACGTTAAAACGGGTGAAAGTAATATAATTGGTCGAAGGCTAGAAGCTTTGAGAAGCTCGCGTCGGTTAGATGTCGTTGAACGAATTTCATTGAAAAGCAGGGTAAACTTGGAATTTTTAGACGTTGAAGTTTGTTACGAACAAAATGTAGAGAATCGGTTTTGGAAAATAAGCTTTTCGATGACAAGAGGGTTCGTGAGGGGTATTCAAAATGGTATAAATACACTGGGAGATGTATTAACGCTCTCTTAGATCTTTTACTTACTTGCTATTACGTGCTCTTACGTTGTACTGATTGTCGCTTATTAGTTGAATTATTATACAACATCCTATTTAAAAGTGTGTAAAAGCTGTTAGTAACGTACCAGCAATGTATTAAAAGTGTGATTTGCACAAGTGGGTGCTAGCTTATCAAAGGTGCTGTTACTACACTCTACAATCTAAGGATAGGATGGTACATGGGTAAGCGAATCAAGAAGTTTGAAACTACTATGCGTGAAGTGTAGTGGTTATGGAAGGTTCAGCTTGGTCGAGACCATTATCCTGGTAGAAATACTAAAGGTGGTTGCAGAGATTTGGATAGCTCGTGGACATGAGTTAGATCCAGGTATAATCACGAGGTGTATGGACACAACGACGACGATTTTGGAACACATCTTCAGAGGTAACGATGGACGAAGCTTACTCCAGGTAAAGAAAATTAATTTCTTGCTCTTGCTTGAACATTTGTGCTGGTATTTTGTGCTTGACTGTTTTGACTTATTGGGGGTGTATTTTGATTACCATAAAACTCATTTGAAGGGGTACATGTAAAGGACAATTGATATTGATTGTTTAAAAATGTTCATTAATGATATAAAAATGATGTTGTAAGGAGTAAACGGGTCTTTAGCTTCATTTTTAACAAAAATGCGATGCGTAAAATCATTTAGAGTAACTGGGTTATACTGAGCTCAAAATAAACCAGCGTAAAAATCAATTTAGGGTTGCACGACGGGCCCATCTACTCGTCTAAAATAAAATTGTTGGAATATATTAAAATCATGAAATTTTAAAAGATTTAAAGATTGAGATGGTAACAATTTTATCAAACTGTATATACAAATGTGTAAATATTTTCTTAATAATGGAAATTGGTTAATATGTGTAAATAAAGAGGTTGTATGTCGTGTTGCATTATTTGAGTGGTAATTTTATTTGACTGTGTTTGTGAGAAAGGAATGAACTTAGTATGGTAGGTATTCAAGAAAAAGCAGATTTCAGAGCTAGCCGAGATGTGCAGAAATAAAAAGACGTTCCAAAGGTATTGTAAGAAATTTTTTGTATTAATTTTATTTCAGAAAATTTTATGATGGCCCAACGACACTAGGGCTCGAATTGATATAGAGAAATCCACTGCAACTTTTATGGCACCCAATCCGTGGGCGAGAAAGAATTTTTTTGAAATCGACTGCATATATATATATATATATATATATATATATATATATCAGTGAATAAGATGAAATAATAACTTAGACTTTTATGCAAAGCCCAAATGTTCATTTCAAATCGAGCTAGTAATTGGAAGAAGGAAAACATAATTACTAGCTCGAGTTGAAATGATTATTTGGGCTTTGCATAACAGTCTAAGTTATTACTTCATCTTATGCTTATTCTAATCTAAACCGAAATAAATTTGGTGTTTGTTTATTTCCTTGTTAAATTGGATTTTTGAACAAATGTAATACTTTATGTCACGTACGATTTATTCAAATAATGCATAATTTTAGCCTGCGTATACGATGATATATTTAACGCACTTGTTAAATATTTATCAAGCCAATTCATACAGGTCTTCCGTTGATTTAATTTTGATGCATTTCGTTACGTTTTTAAATCTTATCTTTGCTCGTAACTACTCTTGAATATTTCTATTTCTTATGCGTTTAATCTATTGTACTTTTATATACAGTGTGCTCTCAACTAACAATATGTATGGTGACTTATTTACTCTTACAGTACCTGTAATTATGTGCTTTTGTTAACTGAAAGTTTCTTTTATTTATTCTACGACCCCTGTGCCTTAACCTACCTCTAAACTACCCTATAATTATAGCATTAAATATATATATATATATATATATATATATATAGATTTTGGGCCTCTTGGAGCGTCTTTTTAAAAAGACTTCTTACAAAAAAACTCTTCTATCAATCTTATTAAACAGAAAATACAATTTGAATTTAATAACAGGTACGTTATATTCAGTAACGTATTGAAATCAAAAATATTCTAAGTTGACAACCACTATTTAATTTAACTAAAATCAGGGTGAGTAACTGAACAACCAACAATGTTAAACTTGTGAAGCTCGAGACTGACTGACCCTCTGGGGTTCTCAGGGTATTTATGCCATCCCTGCTCTTTACATCACTTGTGGGAAACACAGATCTCATTTCTGCTGTTTCTTTATTCAATAAAAAGTATTACATTTTAATAATCTTAATTCTAATAATTGCTGTCTTATTGTCTACTGTGACCTGCACCTGCAGTATCATATTACGTCTGGAATACAATGTAACGTTTCCGTTCTTATGTCTGGTTTGTGTATTTTCATTAACCCTTTATTATGTCCTTTAATTATACAATGCAACAATAATTCTTTAGTTTCAATAGTTCTATTTGATCATACCTATATACTAATTTGGGGGATATTTAACTCGCGTCAGGCCCTCCGCTTGAAAAGAGAGATCAACCACGACATAGAGTTGTTCACGGACCTCATCCTTCCAATATTGAGGAATCCAATTTATGCCGACAACTCTATGAGTGAACATATGGGACAACCGGCCCCATAGGAGCACCAAGACCTCCACCTGCAACGGAGCAACTGCCATGGTGCCGCATTTGAACACACCACCATTGGCACCGAGACTGCCCAACCAGAGGGTCGGGAAACGATGCACCGGCAGAACGACACTAGAACACCGCCCAACCGGATGAAAGGAACTGGCGTGACTGAATACGACCCACGATGATCTTCTACTGAGGATTCCCGTCGCCATACACAAGAAAATCTATAATTCACTGTTGGATATAGGAGTGTCGTCATGTATGATCAGGGAAGACCAATGTCCACAAGTTCACGGGTAGAATCGTACCCCTCTGCCCATCTAGCCGAAGCAGGAATAGAAATAGCCATCAAAGAAAAGTTCCGCATGCCATTCGCCCTCGAACACGTGACGGACCACGGAACCTTCCTGGTAGTAGCTAACCTGGCTGAAGATCTTATCCTTAGGCAATATTGGCTTTGAAGTTAAAAAGTAGTGTTGTATTGCGATACAGATTTCATACTCTGTGGAGCACATGACCGCTAGACGCTCCACGAATTTCCAGCCGAATTTTTGCCTAAGTTCTGTAGTCTTCGGGAAGAATTCCAATCAATGATTAATGGTCCAACACAACCAACTACCACTGCCGGCACCAGCGAAAACCGCCTGTTACCAATCGACACCAACCGATGCAGACCACAGGCCAATTACGTGTCTTCGTCAATCTGCCCAAATGTATGCAAGCTGCGCAACACGAAAATCGAATTAGTGTGCCCTTTGTGTTCTGTTAACTGTTTGCCTTGGTTTTAGTGTTGTCATTCGGTATGCTCATACACTCGCAGCATTGCCAAACGAAAGGCGCATCTTGTGTAGTGTTATTTTATAGTCGCGTTGTGTCAAGCTGGCAATGGTTTGCATTGCCTGTGTCGCGTTGTTACATGTTGTGGTGCTAGTGATCGTAATTGAGTTTTTCATCCAGTGCCACTCCCAAGTATTTGCATGTTCGTGCTCGTGCGATTGGTTTGTTGTTTATTAAAATGCATAGATGGAGTTTAGAGGTTAACCTGATGACTGTGTGTGTGTGGTCTTTGTCTGTGCGATTTTAGTTTATTTTTAGCAGTCCAGTTGTGTAGCTTGAGTAGTGCGCTTGTCGCTTAGTCTTCGAAAGTCCTCCTTCAGTCCCCTTCAAACACGATTAAGATGTCGTCTTCATTGGCTATGACAGACAACAGTTCTTCCGCGGCTTTCAGATCTCCAGCAGTTCCTCGACCACAATCTCCCAAAAGATCAAAAGCAATTGGGGATGCCGATCTGCATGGGTTATTGGATGAAGATGATATGCAAACACAAAATCCACTTGCGGAATCATTAAACATGACTCGCCGAAGGACTTTCAAACGTTTACATTATCATTAATGGGCTTCAGTTCTAGAACTGGTTGGACGCGTACCTCCCTTGTTTCCTATTCTGAGCTAACCTACACATTTCTCTGAAATTCCCGCAACCTACATCTTTCACTACCTGTATGCAAAGGCTTAATCTAAGTCTACACCTACCTGTCGTTTTTTCTTTCTTTGTTTCTAATACATTACGCACTATTCCCTCAGGTCTTAGTCATCTTACCTCTTTCATTTTGATCGTTTTCGACATTTATTTCTTCCTCTATCATTTTGAAAATCTCTTTGTTCGTAACTTTGTCTGTCCATTACATCATCATCATACGCCTATAGCACAACATTTCAAAGATTTCTACCTTATTTCTGTCTGCTTCTTACACTGTCCACGTTTCACAGCTGTATAGTGCCGTGCTCTACATATATGTTTTCAGCTATCTATTCCTTGTTTCTATGTTTGTTGTCTTTGAACATAGTAGTTGCTTTTTCTTGTTAAATATAGCACGGCCTTGCGCATGTTTGTTTTAAATCTTTTATACTCTTCACATCTTGTGTCATTCGACTTCCTAGGTAGCAGAAATCTTTAACCTCTTGTAAATTGTCGTTTACTATTTGAATTTTGATTTTTTACTTATTTACCAATCCTTTACTTACTAATACTTTAGTTTTATTTTTGTTAAATTTCATACTCTCTGTTAGAACTGTTTCCATTTCATTAAGGGTTGTTTTTAAATCTTTCTTGCTAGATGCTAATTCCGCTATATCATCTGTAAATCTAAGCATATCAATTGTTTGCCCCTACATAGTAATTCCAAATGTCTTTCTGCATTTGACAGTATTCATTTGTCTTTTCGATATATAAGTTAAAAATTAATGGGGATGGGCACATCCCTGTCTCACCCTTTACCTAATATTTACTTATTTATGTTTCTGCTTTAATTCTATTGCCGCTGTTTGCTCTTTGTATAAGCTATGTACTATTCGTCCATTCCTATAACTCATTCCAATCTTTTTAAGTATTGCGAACATTTTCTCCCATTTTGCATTGTCGAATGCTTTTTTCAAATCTATAAACCCTATATACACGCTTTCTCTTTTTTATATTGTTATATCCATTAACACCCTTGAAGCTAAAATGGTCTCACGTGATCCCCTGTTTTGCCTAAACCCAAATTGATTTTCTCTTAGTATTTCTTCAGCCCGTTTTTCCATCCGTCTATGTACAATTATAGTTAATTTTTTGACACGTGTGCTGTCAAATTTATTGTTCGAAAGTTATCACATCTATCCGCACCTTGTATTACGTTTAAAATCTTTGAGTATATCGCATGTCTCATACATATAACTTACAAGTTGGAAGAGACGTTCTGTTACTGCTTGTCCAGCGGTTTTTAGAGTTTCCGCTTGCGCCTTATCTATACCAGGTGCCCTATTATTTTTCTATAAGTATAGAATATTCCAAGTCGTCCTTTTCAATGTCTAATTCCTGTTCTAGTGCTTCTAGTTTCTGTCCTGCATATAAATTCTCTATATATTCTTGCTGTCTAACCACTTTTTCTACATTTTCTATAATGACGTTTGCTACGTACCTAGACGTAGCCGGAAGAAAAGTAAATACCAGGCTAACTACCAAACGCGGAGAGTGGGAGGATTCACCTACATACCAAGAAAACAAAAAAAAAAAGCACGTCGTCCACGATTATCTATTAATAAATAAAAATAAATAAAGGATTCTGTACAAACAAGCCAAAGAAATTAAATTAAGCGTTACTATTTCCAAGCAAAGAATTATGTGATATGAACAATTTAGTACTTTAGATACGAAGTGCGCATCTCGTATTTTACACAAAACAAAATTAACCAGTTTCAGGACTGAAGACCCAATGATGATGATGATGATGATGATGAAAATTAATTTTGTCAAGCGTTTTTAAAATTGCATCCAATACTTTTGTAAAATAAACTAATCAGTAGGAAAGAATTAACTTGTTTCTGTCAAACATTTTTAACAATGGTACATCACGCGTGTAGAGCGACAAAAATCGATTCGCAGCAACAAACAATAGTTCTACAGTGTCACGTTACTTATCACGTAACTAGACCAAACGTTAATATGGAATATGCCACTGATATACACACAAGAAGACAAGCTGTATACCTGTATGTGTCTGGGTACTTAGCTTGCAAGTTGTCGGGGTGAGTCAGCACAGCAACGCCATGGTCGTCAGGATCCATTTACCCTGCTACCATAACTGCAACAGCGGTTTACGGACAAAAGCAGTTGGTCTACAGAAAAAAGGAACTCATTTGGCCTCCAGCTAAAAGCTAAAATCGGATTACAATGGGTAAGCGCGGGAAAACTCACCAATATACGCAAGATACCTCCTATTTGTCGAACAAAACAAACGTGCATTGCTTTCGAAGTACTGTGACAAATAATGTAGAAAATATTTCAACGTACAAACTGAAGAATCAAATTCAAAATGGGTTCAAATAGCACGAATTGGAACTGCAATCCTCGCGTTATCGAAGCACGATTAGCAAAACTGGGAAACACGCTAGCAAATAATAGTAGGATCTAACATTTCGACAAGTGTTTAAATGGGAAACACCAGAGAAAGCAATTGTACTTTATCGAAAGGTTTAACAATTTACCGGATATCTAAAACGAGGTATAGACCATTTAATTTATCGAATAAATTTTCGTTTTAAAAGCAGAGTAGATTTGAGTTAAAATTATGTTGAGCGGGCATATACTGAACAGGTACACTATATAGGATGTTGTTGAAGGATTTAAGAATTGAAACGGAGTTTATTCAACCGAGTAATGAATTAACAAGGGAGAAAAATAGGGTAATTAATTTATGCTGAAAATAAACGTAACACGTTTCCTCCCACTCCCCTTGTTTTTGCTATACGGTTTTATATCCATAAAATTAATTTTAATTAGTTTGTATGCTTCGTCTGTCTTTTTTATTTCCATCTTAGTTTGTACTTCTTTACACTTTTCATCAATCCGTTGTTCTTTAACTTTCCTGCATTTGCGAATAATTTTCCGTTTTATGGCTTGTATATCTGTTTTCCTGCTTCATTTCGTCTGTTTTTGTATTTTCGCCCTTCTTTTATTAAATATAAAATATCCTTTCTTTACATGCCACGGGAAAAATTCAAAAAGAGGTAAAATGGGTGTTGTTCGAGTTGACTGCTAGAGAGATGAAAATCGAAGAACCACTTACGAAATTTTGCTTTTACGGCATGAAAGAAAGAGTTTCCTGCATCGAATTGTTACTGGCAATGAAAAGTGGAAACATTTCGAGAATCTCGAATGTAAAAAGTCGCGGCTTTGATTTGGTGAAGCATGATTATCAACGGAATGGCCAAGTCACTCCGAAAAGAAGAAAATGCTTTGCGTTTGGTGGGACCAGAAAAGAATGGCGTACTAAAAGTTGCCGAAATCGGTTAAAACTCTTAATGGGCGTGGTAATCGACAACAACTGATCAATTTGAACCATGCGTTGCTCAAGAATAGAAAACGAGACACGAATGCGTGATATTGCAGCACGACAATACTACGTTGTATTGCACTTTCATCGTCCAGGACTCCATCAAAACGTTTAAATGGGATTTGCTACCGCACCTGCCTTATTCGCCAGACCTGGCCCCTTTCGACTATCACCTGTTCCGGTCGATGGTGCATGGCTTGGCTGGCCTACACTGACCAATGTGGAAAAAGTGCACAATTGGTTGGATGAATGGTTTCAGGTCAAAGAAGCGTTGTTTAATTGTCCCTGTATACATGTATTATCAGGGAGATAGCAAAAATGTGTAGTTAGTGAGGGACGATATTTTGAATAAACCATTTTTTGTATTTCTCTTAAAAATTTTCATTTCTGATTGATAAAAGAAACCTGAAAATTTAATTACGTACCTCGTAGATGTGATTTCAACTTTGATATTACGAAAGTTTAAAGTACTTTTACATTTAAAATATTTTTGTTTCAGCTGTGTTTTATGTAAATCTGATAGTACATAACGAATCACACAGTCTATTATCTTAATCCATATATTTTACAAACGTATAATCAATCATGTAATGTTGCACAACATTAAACATATCACATAATGCAATTAAGTACTACTTACGTCATCATCACAATGCAATAGAGATAGTATTTAAGATCAGAATAAGCCGAACATAAGTCAACTATTCCATACAAATATTGTGCTAGTTCAGTTGAAAATGGCAGTCTACAAAATTATCTCTGCATTTCTTTGCATTATTGCAATTACTGCAAGTGAAGGATTTGCGGAGCAGTCAAAAGGAAGCATCAATGTAAATCCTCTATTCCAGCATCTGGTACGTTAACTTATATTATATTTTATTTAAAATTCAAACTTGTTACATAACACAATTCAGTACCATATAAAAATTTCCAAATATTAATGGATTCTCTAAAAATTTATTTTTGTGACAACAATTATAGATATCATTAACGTTTGTGCATTTTTAGGCTCCAAGATTTGTGCACGGCAGTGACTTACCAGAACGGGAGCAAGAGTATATACTTTCAATATCAAAAAGAGTCTTTGATGAAATTATACACCCTACTCAAAGAGCTTTAACGATTCAATCAGAAGTAGATCAGTACAAATGGGGATATAAATCAAATGTACTTATCGCATATTTGTATCAAAAAATTGACAACCCGGATTTCTATGTTCTTTTAAGTGTTGGTAACACTTTTGTTTATATTTTTGGCTATAAATGTTAAGAATGAATAAATATTCTAGCCATTATCTATGGATATACCTAATATAAGACACTTTGAACTACCTGTGTTTTAAGTTGAATAGTACTTAGTTTTGTATCTTAATTTGCAACATTATGATAGAGATGTAACCTTTAAAATTAAACGCTGCCAGTATAAACAAGTTATTTCAAATTTTGCCATTTTAATTTAGTTCTTCACATACCATGTGCACAGATCACTCAGCGAGACAAGAAACTGATAAAGTGTTTGTCTACTAACTACGAAAACATTTCATAGTAGGGGTTTTGTCAGGCGATTGGCCCCTCATTTTCCTCCAACATCCTCATTTTCCTCCCATTTACATGTAAATTCCCCATAAGGAGGGAGATGAGGAGATCCACTAGTTTTCCTCATTTACATGTAAATTCCCATAAGGTGGAAATGAGGAGATGAATCTCCGTTTTCATAGACTAATAGTTTTCTTCGACTAGCCATTTTTTATCTTTCGAGATAAATATATCTAACATTTTTATCTTAGCATCTACATTTCCACCCGCATCTAAACCAAATAGTTTTCTTCGTCTAACCAATGTATCTTTCGAGATAAACCTACCTTGTTTGGTATCAATTAATATTAGATTTTTCTCAGCTACCCGAATCTCTAGGAATTTCGTAGATTGCATCACCCCCCAGGGAGCTACCCTCATTTTAAGATTTTTGAACGGCAGCGATTTCTGACCGTCCTTAAACATTTTTTTTAGTCATGCAATACATCAAATTAGTCTAGAATTTTATGCAGAATTCGAATATGCAAACAGATTTAAAATCGAACCACCTCTTACCGTATTATACATATACCCTCTGCGAGATAAATCTTTCTCCACATTTCCACCCACGAGATAAATGTACCTTGTTTGGTATCAATTAATATTAGAATTTTCTCAGCTACCTGAATTTCTATGAATTTTTTAGATAACACATCCCCCAGGAAGCTACTCTTATTTTAACATTATTTTTATCGACAGCGATTTCTGACAACCCTTAAACATTTTTTTAGCCATGCGATACATCAAATTAGTCTAGACCCTTACAAAGTTACACATATACCCTCTGCTAAACATATATAAGATTATTTTTTTCATCTTTTAAGATAAATCTATCTTGTTTGGTATCAATTAATATTAGACTTTTCTCAGCTACCCGAATCTCTTTGAAATTTTTGTTCATCTATGACATATGCTTTAAACAAACATCTCCAAAAGTCAAAAACGCGAGAGTTTTAGAAATGAGTCCTTTATGGGCCATAAGTGTTTAATATTTCAAACCGATAGTTTTCTTGTAAATCTTCAAAACCATGACTTTTAAAATTTTAAACAGTTATCAATTTCTGGTTTAACATTTTTGTAATTACTAAGTACGTCACAAATAATTATATGCTTAATGCTTGGAAAAATACAATTTGTTTCCTTGACGATAATAGATTACTCAAATTACATGTGAAAGCTGTATATAATTTCTTTTCTTGGACTTTCTATTAATTATGTTTGAATACAGTGCATTACAAATTGACGTATAATTGCTGAGGATTCACACAAGGTACTTTCTAGTAACCATCCTCGACTACGTATTTAGGGAAATACAAATTTTAAATAAACACTTTAAACCTTTACTAAGGGAATACCAAACTTGTTGTCTACAGGATACTTACTAATAAAGCAATTTAATTTTAAATAACTTCTACGTCATATTTTCGGAAATGGCATGCCTGTATATTTTCTTTGGAAACAATCGAAGATTGTCGAAGACACTCGAAGAGTGCACAAACGCGGTTACTAAACCAATTAGCATTAATATCAAGTATTCCGTAATTTCGTAGGTTGCTCATTTCCTAGGACCAAATCTTCCGCAATGTACAATGTTCTTAAAACTATCTACATTAATATTCTTAATTACACTTCGTGAGACCCCTTTAATCTTTTTAATCGTGTCCTTCTCGCTTACAATACAGTAGGACTTAGCCTTACTACCAACAAATTTTAATACTAGACCCACATTAAAGTTGTCTTTGAATTTCCCTACAATTTTTTTGTTGACATGCGGTATATTGTGTTTATTATCTGCGGGGTACACCACTTTAAACCTAAAAATAAAAACAAGATAGTTTAATACGTCTATTAATAATTTCTGCTAATGTTGGCGATACAAATATGTAAAAACAAACTTTATCAAGAAACATGTTTTTAATAAAATACATACATGTATTGATAACATCTATAAACCGCTGTGGTAACCAGAGTCTGGCAAATCTGGGATAGCCAAATCTCTAAACATTTGCGCAAGCGATTGCCTTGCAGTCGTATCTTTTAAGTACTGGATGGGGTAAGATTTAATAATTTCCAACACTATCAAGTAATTTAAATTGCTGCAATCATTAGACAGAGAAATACTGTCACGGCTCTCTTCCTCTAATAACGTTTGAACCCTTTCTTCCTCCGTCGTATTTCCACATACTTTTTTTATACCACCTACAAATTTTTCGTAAAATTCTGGAAAGTTTCTACACCTTAACTCAACCATTTTAAAACAGATTAATTTTTGCAAATTTAATAGCTTGATGCACTCGTACGCAGGTAGCACAATAACATTCCGATCTTTCGTAATTTCCATATTATATAAATTCTCTTTTTCAAAATTGTTCAACAGCCATATACTTTTATTAAAGGCTGTGCTCAGCTGCAATTTGAAATCTTGATCCAATTGTATATCAACAACGTCGTTTCCAGTAGTCAAACCATTTAATCTGACTTGTTTTGAGTCTTGAGCAAATTGGTGAATTTGAAATTCCACTTGAAAAGTACACAATTTCTACCAATCGAAGTATGAGAATGTTATTGTAGAGATTTGGCTATCCTAGATTTGCCAGACTCTGGTTACCACAGCGGTTTATAGATGTTATCAATACATGTATGTATTTTATTAAAAACATGTTTCTTGATAAAGTTTGTTTTTACATATTTGTATCGCCAACATTAGCAGAAATTATTAATAGACGTATTAAACTATCTTGTTTTTATTTTTAGGTTTAAAGTGGTGTACCCCGTAGATAATAAATACAATACACCGCATGTAAACAAAAAAAGTTGTAAGGAAATTCAAAGACAAATTTAATGTGGATCTAGTATTAAAAGTTGTTGGTAGTAAGGCGAAGTCCTACTGTATTGTAAGCGAGAAGGACACGATTAAAAAGATTAAAGGGGTCTCACGAAGTGTAGTTAAGAATATTAATGTAGATAGTTTTAAGAACATTGTACATTGCGGAAGATTTGGTTCTAGGAAATGAGCAACCTATGAAAGTACGGAATACTTGATATTAATGCTAATTGGTTTAGTGACCGCGTTTGTGCACTCTTCGAGTGTCTTCGACAATCTTCGATTGTTTTCAAAGAAAATATTCAGGCCTGCCATTTCCGAAAATATGACGCAGAAGTTATTTATAATTAAATCGCTTTATTAGTAAGTATCCTGTAGACAACAAGTTTGGTATTTCCTTAGTAAAGGTTTAAAGTGTTTATTTAAAATGTGTATTTCCCTAAATACGTAGTCGAGGATGGTTACTAGAAAGTACCTTGTGTGAATCCTCAGAAATTATACGTCAATTTCTAATGCACTCTATTCAAACATAATTAATAGAAAGTCCAAGAAAAGAAATTATATACAGCTTTCACATGTAATTTGGGTAATCCATTAACGTCAAGGAAACGAATTGTATTTTTCCAAGCATTGCGCATATAATTATTTGTGACGTACTTAGTAATTAAAAAAATGTTAAACCAGAAATTGATAACTGTTTAAAATTTTAAAAGTCATGGTTTTGAAGATTTACAAGAAAACTATCGGTTTTAAATATTAAACACTTATGGCCCATAAAGGACTCATTTCTAAAACTCTCGCGTTTTTGACTTTTGGAGATGTTTGTTTAAAGCATATGTCATAGATGAACAAAAATTTCAAAGAGATTCGGGTAGCTGAGAAAAGTCTAATATTAATTGATACCAAACAAGATAGATTTATCTTAAAAGATGAAAAAAATAATCTTATATATGTTTAGCAGAGGGTATATGTGTAACTTTGTAAGGGTCTAGACTAATTTGATGTATCGCATGGCTAAAAAAATGTTTAAGGGTTGTCAGAAATCGCTGTCGGTAAAAAAAATCTTAAAATAAGGGTAGCTTTTTGGGGGATGATGCTATCTAAAAATTTATAGAAATTCAGGTAGCTGAGAAAAATCTAATATTAATTGATACTAAACAAGGTACATTTATCTCGTGGGTGGAAATGTGGAGAAAGATTTATCTCGCAGAGGGTATATGTATAATACGGTAAGGGGTGATTCGATTTCAAATCTGTTTGCATATTCGAATTCTGCATAAAATTCTAGACTAATTTGATGTATTGCATGACTAAAAAAATGTTTAAGGACGGTCAGAAATCGCTGCCGGACAAAAATCTTAAAATGAGGGTAGGTCTTTAGGGGGTGATGCAATCTACGAAATTCCTAGAGATTCGGGTAGCTGGAAAAAATTTAATATTAATTGATACCAAACTAGATAGGTTTATTTGTAAAGGTGCATTGGTTAGACGAAGAAAACTATTTGGTTCAGATGCGGGTGGAAATGTGGATGCTAAGATGAAAATGTCAGATATATTTATCTCGAAAGATGAAAAATGGCTAGTCGAAGAAAACTATTAGTCTATGAAAACGGAGATTCATCTCCTCATTTCCACCTTATGGGAATTTACATGTAAATGAGGAAAACTAGTGGATCTCCTCATCTCTCTCCTTATGGGGAATTTACATGTAAATGGGAGGAAAATGAGGATGCTGGAGGAAAATGAGGGGCCAGTCGCCCCATAAAACCCCTACTTTTCATCATTTGGCGTAGCATTAACTCTTTGAAATATCTTTCAATAATCTGTTGGAAAAAAATCGTTTCTACTGTGGAAATGCAACGATAAGACGTCTCTTTGGTTTTTGCATTGGAGTAGTAGACAGTTTTTTTAATCTTATACATTAGATATCAATTTGATGAAGAATAGGGATTTGGTAATTCCATCGTCGAATGTTATAACATCACAGTCAACTAGCTAAAGGGATCCCAGGTTAAGGATTCCATTTTACTAAGAAAGCGGAAGAGTGGATGAAGGATTTGGGCACTAGTGTTTTAAGGGAGAGAAATCGCCTCTGAAGGTGGATGAACAACTTAATATCTTGAGCAAGCATAATAAGGAAACGGAAAGTCACATCAAGGATATATTACAAAAATGCAACTTTGTAAATTATGATAACACTCTGTTTAGTGATATACTTTGAAGGTAAACTTGTCCCTAGTGGGGGACCATGAGAAGAAATAATCAACAAGACTTCTAACACTTTACCAATATGTGGAATGATATGAGTTTAAATCCAGGTAGGCGATGAAATGAATCTTTTGCGATACAGGATAGACGAGTGCTTCCTAAGACCCTTCCTCTATTTCAACATAATTTATCGCCACGCAGTCTTAAAATGAAAAGAAAAAGCCATATCAAATGGCTGTGTCAAATGTGTAAAATAACTGGATAAAAGACAAACTCTATATTATTTCTTTCACACATCTCAATAGAACTATACGACAAATGAGAGGACAATGTATTTACTAACAGGATTTTCCTTCAGGTAATTTTGACGCATACGGAATAACAATGGTGTTTGTGCAATCTTGAAAGCAAAAAGAATCAAACCTACCCTTGCATTACTGGGTCCACCAATTGTCCAGCTAACATTTACTCGTATCGTCGAACGAGCAAGACGTGTATATATATCGCTCCCATAACGGTTTAATTTATTTAAATTGAACATTTAATTTCAATTAAAGTTGTATTGTAGTTTATTAAAATAAAATCATCCTAAACGACAAATTTACAGTGCGAGGGTGAAATAGTTTAACTTATTACCCCCGGAAGAGTAATTTAACCAAATTAAATATATTATTAAGTTTTTTTTTTACATAAACCGTACAAGTGTGCAAACTTTTAAGAATCGCTTAGAGTCGTTCGTTGAAAACCAGGTGTGCGTGTGTGTATGCGATAATTTCGAATAAACATTCGTTTGAAAACACATGTTCACTAAGAGACCAGCCAGACAAACTAAGGTCAGTAACTTTAAACAAATCAACAACACCAACAGTACAGTTAATACCCCCACCACCTCCACCATCGGTGGAAGTGTTAACACCCTTCAAGATGTTACACTCACCACCTCCGTGATTTCGAACATCCTCAGTAGAATCTAACGCCTCTGAAAATAAATCTAAAAGACCGCGAGAAGAAGACCACAATACGGAACAACTGTCAACATCAACTTTAAAGAGAATCAGTGACATTAAAATAGACATTACTGAGTTCGTATTAAAAAGCAGCAATAAGATCAGCAAACCGAATGCTTCACACCTCATCGCTAAATTCGAAGAACTGGCTCTTATCGCCACAGAAAATTCACACCTACACGACATTGTCATTATCAAATTACAGTCAGCTGAAAAATTAATAGGAGATCTAACAAAAGTAAAGTTCAGTTCAACACTTACATACATTGACACACAACCATCTACCTCTGCATCCACCCCCATTACATACGCTGCCGCAACATCATCCAAAACAATTTCCCAACCCGCTCCCCCAACAAGACCACCTTCTAAATTAATTACCCTAAAACCGATCACATCAGATACGACCCCCTCAGCTCTCCTAAAAATCATAAAACTAACCTTCCCAATCTCAACATAAGAAACATCCGACCTACTAAAACCGCCGTCAACATCTTAACAGACAGGCATTCGGATATTAAACTTATTACAACCTTGAACCGACAGTCCTGTTCCATTCACGTCCCAGCCCCAAGACAACCTCAGCTCATAATCTTTGACCTAGACAAAGAAACTCCCAACACCAAAGTCCTAAATTTCATTTACACTCAAAACTCCCTTCATAACCTAATTCCTGAAGACCAGTACAGAAACGAAATACACGTAGCGGTACGAACACCTAAAACAGACAACACGGACAATATGATTATCAACGTTTCTCCCCGACTTAGAACGATTTGGACAAACCACACGCATTTGTTTATAAGATACAAGGCCTGCCGAACCCTAGACCTGGTATCCGTCACCAGGTGCTACAACTGTTAGAGGTTCGGCCACTCGGCGAAGGTCTGTCGGTCCCAGGTATCCTGTGGCAGGTGCTCCGGATAACACACAATACGAGACTGCACCAGACCAACAAAAGCCGCCCCCAACAGGCAAGGAACGACATAGAATAAGGAAAGATTGTATATAGCATGTATTAGAATGGGATAAAGATATGTGTTAAGTGTTCGTTTGACTTTGAAAGAAAACTGTGAGACAAAGCAAGATTAATAGATTGTGTATTATAGGAGTAGGATGAACGTATTTTGTATATCATGTAGAGTGGTTGATTTAATCAAGGACATATTAAGGATTATTGGATTTCATATATAGAAGAGAGACAGGCGATAGTTTTAAGATTGGTTAGAGAGAGTAAATGTTATTTTGGGTATAACCGAACTTGCAAACATGGTGTAAAAGGGATAGACGTTGTAGAATACATGGTAGATTGGGATAGAGATAACTCGTGGTAGAAATATGAAATAGGGAGTGCGAACGAAGTAAGAAAGAGAAAATTTTTGTATGTAGGCTAGAATGAGATGGCTTTAATACGTGGATTATGATGGACGTGTGGTAACCAAAGAACTTATTTTAGTAGGGGC
This sequence comes from Platerodrilus igneus, assembly GCA_036346225.1. Lineage (NCBI taxonomy): Eukaryota > Metazoa > Arthropoda > Insecta > Coleoptera > Lycidae > Platerodrilus > Platerodrilus igneus. Next base: position 1,755,674 of record JARFIW010000099.1, read on the forward strand.
TAGGATTCGGCGAAATAAAGATCCGTTGCAAAGCTAAGGTGTATTTTTGTGGTAAATTGTTGTTTGTACTGTTGAAAATTCTAGGATTTTGATAGCGATTGGTGCTCGGATACGAAATTTACGGATTTACGTGTGTTGTTAGAATTTAGTGACCGTTGAAAATTTTGTTTGTGGAAGGGTCTTAACCGTTTCGAAAATTACCAAGAAGGCTAGTTTGTTTGTATTGATGTATTTACGAGAAATTTCAAGTTAAGGGGGGTAGATTGGGCTACATAACCACGAGAGTGTAGTGACAGAGCGTTCTTTCTCTTTTGCTAGTCATAGACGCGTCCACTAATATTGGAGAAGAAATTACTGTTGATATTTTTTAGTGAAATTTAATATTTAAATTAAAGTTGAAAATATCATATACAAGTTGGTGTAATGTTTTACTAGCAATCCAGAAATGCGAACCATGTTTGAATACTAGAAGTAAAGACAGCTTTATATTTTGGTGGTTGGCGCAAGTTGTGCACACTAACGAAGTAGAGAGTATTGATGGATCGATTTGGTGTTTTACCTATGGTAAATGGACCAGTAGCGGAATTGGGAGAGTTGGATGTACCGTCACTTGATAGTCAAGAGATTTGAGTAGCTGACTGCCGTTACTGTAGGTGTTATACAGTTTGGTAAGGTTTGAGAACGTGGAGTCACTGGTGAGGACATCAGACATAATGGTATGATTGCAGTTCCATGTGCAATGGTGCATTCCAGGTAACAAACTTTTGTGAAACATTTTTGTGGTTATTTGGTGTGTTATGAAATTTTGTGCCTTATGGGTATATTTTATAAACTCTATGGACTAAAAAGTTACTTATTGAACGTTTATGATTTATTATTTAACTATTTTATGTAGGAATTTATATTCATTCATAAAATGATTGTTGTAATATTTGATTGTGTGCAAAGTAAGAGGGACAAATGGTAATTTGCAGTGCAAAATTTAGTACGAGTATTTAACAGTCTTACTATGAGCTCATATTAAAACCAGGGGTAACGTATCATGGACGGTTAAGTCCTGTTACTTTAAATTGTTTATTAAAGGATAAAATGTTATATCGAAAATAATTTGAAAGAAAAAGTAGTATTTAAGAACGAGGTTGTAAGTAATTTTACTCATGTGTGAAATAACAATTGATAAAAATTCTTGGTATGGAATTGTTTTATTTGAATAAATCGAGGTGAGTACCCGTAGTCGAGTTTTTTTTGGTAGAATAGTAGGGTAGTATTTTTCAGATTGCAGCAGAGCAGCCGTGGTGAACTTTGCTGATGAAGATGTCGACACAATTGTGAAGCTTAGATTTTGGAACCTCGCAGTAATAATGACGTCCCAACGGTGGTGAACGAGATAACAGACCGGCGATTTCAAAGAAATATATATACATATATATATATATATATATATATATATATATATATATATTTCTATGGAGTTTTAGGTTAAAAACGTTGCTAGATATGTCAGTTAAATATTTTATTAGGGTACACCATATATATAGCAGTCGAGTAATTAGTTATAGCATTTGTCCAAGCTAGAACGTAAGTATTTCTTATTTAATAGAAGCTTTAAGATTAATTTTTACTTCATTTTAGAATTAGGTTAGAGAGTAATTACAGTTATTAGAGATAAAAAGCATAAGTCCGCGAGTGTAAATATAATTATCATGCAAAGGTAGTGATAGGAAAGCTTTTCAGTGTAGCATAAAAATCGATAATTCTTGAGGGTGAATTCGAAGTAACGAATATTCAAAGCCTAATTAATTAATTTGTGTACATAACTTAATGTAAGGTAGTATAAAGCTGGAACACGTATAATTCTTCAAAGGTTTAGCATAAAATATAAAAGTGTGGTCGTTAAACAAGTTAACTTTTAAGAACTTCTAAGAACAAAATATTTTCAGTAAAGTTTGGTACTGTAAATATGTTCTTGGTATCGAGTTTAAAAGCTTGTCAACAAACAACAAGGTTTCCTAGTAAGAGGATCGTTAAAAACAAACAGCCACTCTAGGGTAGATAAGGTGTTGAACGTCACATGCAAAAATGGATCATTAATATAGAGAGAAAGGTTGTGTTTTACATGAAGTAGCAAAGAATGGAAGAAAGCATATGGTTAGTTGTCATTGACTTTGAAACGTCTGTAAGACAAAGAAATTTTAAAGGTAACTAAGCGAGACCGAGATGCAACGCGTGTGCGTAAGATATTGATTAAAGAGGGAACTGGAAAGTACGATAGAAGGCTACAGACAGAGTAGGACTATTAAACTGTATTTATAAGAATGAGAAAGACGATAATGTAGATTGGTTTAGTGGAATAAAACTTAAGCGGGGATAAAGATAAAGAAATATAACATGTAGGTAAAACAAGGATATAAGAAATCGATAACGAACGTAGAAAAGCGAGGAAGGGTACAAGACAAAGAACAGAATATTTTGAATGCAAGTGAGAGTGAACTGATAGGATGTGCGCGTGTGAGAGAGGAGTGTTTTGATGCTTGTGTGGAAGTTAGTTGCCGGGGGGATTTCGACAGCTGTTTGAGATTTTTAATGAGCGTTTTGGGCTAAACTACTTGTTTGCGAGTGGAATTCTAAGATTTTTGGGACGGTTGGAAGACTGTTGCCAAGTTTCTTCGGAATAACTCAAGGATAATAGCTACTTTTGGAGAATTGGACGACGGTTAGATGTTGTGGTGTGGATGAATTTGTGGAATCGGTGGACGGTTGAAGAAAACGTTGCCGAGAAAGCGTGTTAGGGGTATGGTGTAAGCCGATTCAGGGTGGAATTTTGAGGCTATATAAAGGAGTACGAGGCAGTAAAGACTCTCTTTCTTTTTCGATCTCTAGTTAAGCTTCGAACGACTATAATTAATGTGACTAAGTGAGTTTAGATATTTTTAATTACAATTAATATGCACAAGTTGGTGCGAGTTTAATCTAGCAATTGTGGATTATATAAGATACGGTTTGAAAAGCGAAGCTGAATGGAAGTAAGTAGACTTTTTTCTACTTATGGCTGGAGGCGCTTGGTGCACACTGGGTAGAAATCGTATATGTTGATGGACCAGCAGCGAATGTACGGGAGCTTGCAAGTACCGTATATTGGATGCTGAGAAATCTGGGTAGAGGCGTGCAGTTCCTGATGGTGGGAGTCCACTTGGAGTAATTCTTGCACGTGCAGCCGTGAGGGAGAACTATATCGGAGATGGTTTCAACGCAGGGAGCTGGTGGTGCTACAATCCAGATAATTGAACTTTTTAAAACTTTTTGACTATTGTGATTTTGTTGGTGATTATGACAATTTGTGATTTTTTGGTGGATTTTGCTATATTGTAAGGACATTCTAATTGACGATTTATCTTTGTGAAGGAACTATATGAAAATATATGCATGTACAATTTTGTATTATAAAAAGAGGGTGTAATATTTGTGTTTGTGTACTAGGTAAACGGGTTTTTGGTAATTTTTCAGTGCTATAATTAGCACTTAGGTACAGAAAGGTTTTTACTATGAGCTCGTATTAGACCTGGGGTTTTAATGTAAAGTTTTGGGATAAGCCCAGTTATTTTTTATTAATGATTGATGTAAATAGAAAATTTCCAAATTATTTTATTTTGAAAATGACTTCCTATAAAATTGATAAGGGTTGTTAAATGTTCAAGGTGTATGAAGAATATAAGACTAAGATTTTTGAATAGCGTATTGATGTTCTAATAAAGCGTGATGTACTTTTGTTAGTCGAACTTTATTTCTTTTTGTTTTGAATAGTAGGGTAGTATTTTCGGGGATCAAGTGAGCAGCCATTGCGAATATCCCTGAGGAAGCTGAGCAAAAAACTGAAAACTTTGGCATCCTAAATTGGAGAGTATCTTCAGAGGGTATTATAATAAGTGATATACAATGTAAGTCTAGGTGGTAGGGCTTTGTTTTCAGAGTAGGTGCAGAACATTTACGACGACCCATTCGTAGAGCTAGACTTCAGATTATTATGTCACCCAAAGTGTGTGGCACGAATTAACTTACAGGTTAACCTACTAGGACCCGAGAAGAGCGCAGCAATATATATAGATTTAGATATTTAAATTTATTGTAGCTATATCTGACTTATCTTATATTGTAACAGCAATTAAGAATTATATAGAACACTCTGGAAAATAGGTTTATTCAGTTTTTACTAAAGTGGCATCATATCTGTTAAGCGATAAGAAGGGATGATTCTTAGGTATCGTATTACAATCATATCTGTCCAGCGATAAGAAGGATGATTAATAGGTATCGTAATACATAGGTTTGATGATGCACGTTTTAGATGACTTCTCAATTTAACTACTACAAAGGATTATTGTATATAAGCGCAAACTCCATTGCGATAAATCAGTTTTAGTTTTAACTCGATCCCAATAAACGTTAGATGTACATAAATTAGTATGAAGATAAATTCGCTTACGTGATATAAATACGTTAGATAAATAAATTCCCAGTAAAATTAGTGCTATAGTAGTGTTTAATTTGTTGTACTTAGAAGATTAAATTAGAGCCTACAAATAGTGATTAAGCTAGTGCTAATGTATACAAGTCCCCTGTAAGTAATACTTGTGAAGAATAATTATTGGACTTATATTTATTGGAGATAAAAGACAAAAGAACAATTTAAGAACTCATTACAATATATACGACCACGTACTATAATGGTCAATGAATTTCGATTCTATTCTATAAAATTTTTGAACAATTACGTTATATCAATGTAAAAGCTAAATTTTTACAAACAACTACACAAAGGAAATATTTTGAACACTATTGAGTTAAAACTAACATTGGTAATGATTACAGAAAATACGTATTATAAACCAAAAGCCCTTTTCAATAATGTTTACAATTCTATGCCGCATTAAACTTTCCACCTAACAGAAAATACCAAATATAATTACATAAACATTTTGAACATACAAGTAAATATAAAAGTTTTGGTAATAAGCTGCAGCTTGCCATTGTAGGATTACATTCACCTTGTAAGAGGGTTTCAGTTGACTCACTATGGTCTGCAAATTGTTAGCACGTTGAGTAGGATTTGTAGTTGAACTAAATACATTTTCTGCCTGTTGTGCTATATAGTTTTGTTGGTTCAATGGCAGGTTACTTTCTATCACTTGTGCTGCAGTTAACTAAAATTAGAAAATAAATTATTTAAGTAAAGAAATACTTGAATACATAACACGTAATTAAAAAAAGGCACCTTAGGATGATAGGTTTTGCCTTGAGGCATGAAGAAATTGTTAGGACAGGAATAGAGGGTAGATCAAAACGAAAATGTGCAAAAAGGCAAAACTCAGTGATATAAACCGGTTTAAGAAAAACGCAGATAATGGTAATTATTGGTTTTTGAAAGAGTTGGCTCACGATAGGAAACAGACTTTATATTGTTACTAAGGTAAATCTAAGTTTGAATGAATTATATGATTCTATGTAATGGTTAATAATTATACCATGTAGGTGTAGGAATGTTACAAATATGTCGGTTTTGGTTTGTGTTTGTTGAACGGAACACATGTGATATTTGTTTTGGGGATACTGACTTGTTCATTCAAGGTGAATGAGTATGCAACCATCCACATTCCTAAGTAACTAACCAATAAGTACGCAGCATGAAAATAAATCGCACGCTTAAAACATCCTTCAATTAATAACGGACTCGTTTGACATCCCTCAAATACAAAATAGAGCTGTTTGAACGTACAATACAAACAAACCCAGGATATAAAAGGAATTTCAAAGGCTAGAACAAATTACTTCTTAATTGTTCCCTCTTTAAGGTAGTCACCAAACTTCTTGGAGAGATTCTTTTAAATAATAGAACTAAATATCTATCCCACAGTCAATTTTTAATCTTGTTTTTTTAAATGTTCATACGAAAAGGTATTAATGGAGAACCCAGACACTCAGTATTCTTAAAAAAAAATTTTTAAATTAGATATCTTAAGTTTACAATAAATTGTTTCGGCCGTCTAATAAAATTTAAAAACGATAATGGCCATCATCAGAAAATGGTAAAATAGTTCCTTATATGACGAACAAAGGTTTAACAGCAAAATGGAATTTTTTTTGAAAAATGTGGCCGCTATTTAGAGGTAAACAAATTCATAAAAATTTTTGGTTTTAAAAACAAATTCATTCTAAATAAAGTTACTTACATTTTGATAATGTTGCGGTGCAATTCTATGTGCATTTACAATGATGTGATGACTTGAAATTCTTAAGATAATCATTGAATTAGTAAAATAAAATTTGTAGGTGACAATAATAGTCTTACCTGAACGACACTGACAAATGGACAAATGAAGCTTATGCGCAAGATCTGAAGTGTTGACCTAGGGCCAAAATTCGTCAACACTTTAGATCTTGCGCATAAGCTTCCTCTGTCACATTTATTAAAGTCATTTATGTAGGGCTATTATGGTCACCTGAAAGTTTTATTTTATTAATTCAATGATTATATTAAGAATTTCAAGCCATCAGTTTATTGTGATGGCACATAAATTGTACCGTAGTATTATCAATATATTATCAATATATCATCAATATTATATTATCAATACATCAATATTATCATTAATTAACACTCCTGGTAATAGTACCCCATGGAATGAAGAAGTTATTGCGTCGAATATAAAAAGTTTGGTTTCAGTACAAAATATAAGTGAAAACCGGCAGATTATTGTTGCTGAAAATTTTAATAAGAAAGATGATCTTCCATTAACTAGGTCAAAATGTACTTAGTGATGCATCAAAATCTAGGTCCAAAGCAGTTCTAAGCCCAAAGACTGATGAATTCGTAGTTAAAAGAAAGGTAAGGAAAAGAACAAGAGATCCCACAAATTGGGAAAGGCATATAAAAAAAACGAAACTGTGGTGAGTCATACTCAACTTATTCTGGAAAGGTTGTAGCTGCTAAGGAACTAAAACCGCCTGCCAAACAAATCTGTAGATTAAGATATAGCAACGAGTTTACTATGGACGAGAGACAAAAAATTTTGAAATCCTTTTGGAAGATATGCGACATTACAAGATATAGAAATTCTTTATTTCAAAATATGAGGAAAGTGAAGTCAAAGTACTCAATGCACAAAGCAGACAACAAAAGATCTGCCAAATTTGACCATCATTTTCGAAAACACAACGAGGAAGTACGGGTATGTAAAAAATTTTTTATGTCGACTCTGAATATAGGAAAATCAATGATTAGTACAACAGTAAATAAACCAAGTGCGATAGAAGTGACAGAAGGAGATAGGAAATGAAACGAGGAAAAATTGTCGAAGAAAATATAAAACAAAATATGCGGGATAATAAAAATTCTTATTCATTAAAGGAATCGCATTATAGCCGGGTTAGAACTTCTAGATACTACGCGGATGCCGATTTAAACCTTACTTTATTATACAGGGATTACAAAGGAAAATGTATAAACACTTCAATAGAATATGCGAAGCGAGGTATGTTTGAAAACATTTTTTAAGGCTAAATTCAACATTTTTTACAGTCCTAAAACGGACAAGTGTTCTCTTTGCTCGGCATTCAGCAATTCGGATGAAAAAAGGAAAAGCAAAACTCATCTTAAAGAAAAAGCTCTCAGTCGTTATGAAACGAAGAAGGATTTTGAAGTTGCAACAGAGAACCCACACAAAGTTGTATGTTGTTTTGACATGCAAGTAATATTCGAGACTCCATGTGGTAATGATGGTCTTTTTTTTATTATAAACGAAGATTAAATGTGTACGTACATTCTCTTCACTGTCTGAAAAGAATGGGTATTGTATTTTATGAAACGAAACTATGGCTGAAAAGGGTGTTAATGAAGTTGGAACGTGAGTATATAATTATTTAAAAGAATTTTGTGCAGGAAATGAAGTCGTGTTTTATACGGACAACTGCGAGTTACGTTTTGGGCATTGGGAGCTGCCTTTTTAAAAAGTCTTCTTCCAAAACTTCTTGTAACAATTATTTATTTAACAGAAATTACATGTGGAATTTTTGTAAACTATTTAGAATTAATCTAAGGCAAAATTACTAATAATTGAAGTTAAATTAGGGCAAGTAGTCCGAACTACCAACAATGTAAAAGCTGAGAGGTTCGAGACTGACTCCCGGGGTATTTATGTTGTCCCTACCCCTCACATTTTTGCGGGAACTGCAAAGCTCATGTCTGCTTATTTCTTTGTTCAATTATACAATACAAAGTAACAATCTTAATTCTAATAATTGCGGTTTTTATAACCGTCTGTGACCTGCACCTGCAGTGTCACTTACGTCTGGAATACATTGTATTTACATCCGTTCTCACAACTTGCTTGTGAACTGTCATTAACCTTTTGTTTATATATTCTTCAATTACAATGTTGCGTCTAACTTAAGTTTTTTAAGAGTTTCTATTAAATTATACATATATTGATTTACGGGATATGTAACCTGCGTACCACAAAATAAAAATATATATTTAATGTCCCTGTATTTATATTGTGCTCAGAAAGAAAATATTAATGTAAAGTCAATAACCCACAAATACCTTGTAGTAGGGCATACTCAAAACAAGGGTGATGGTGTACATGCAACATGTGAGAAAGGAAAAAGACGCATACTAAAGAGTGGTCTAATTTTCGTACCGGCCCAATGGCGCTCACTAATTCAATCAGCAAACAAGCATGGGTCACCGTACAGTGATACTGAACTTGAAATTACTGTCGTTAGATAGAGGAAAGATTTTTACAACAAATTTAAACGGCGAGAAAATTGTGTCGAATAATATAAGAATAATAAAAATTGATCATGTATTCTTATGAAGAAAGAAGTGAATGGTATGTTATCAATGTAAGAGATCAGATGAAAGATCGTTCAACAACTAACAATATTAAACTACCTAACGCTTTCAAGGAAAGACGAAAAATCCCTTAAACAAAAAGTCCGATCTATTGTCATTCTGCAGAGCCAACCTGATCCATTAGAATTACTACGAAATCATTTTCTCAGACAACTCAAACGTTAACCAACTAGATTTTGTTGATGATACCGAAGTTGAAACTGACGAGTTTTAACACTAAAGCTAAGTCCGGTAATAATTGTAGTCTATTCTAATTCTTATTAATAAACATACAGTATTTGCTCTTTAGAATCTTGAATTCTATTTTTATTTCCGCGTTTTTGTATTATTGTCAATAATAACTATGTTTTATTATGACGTATTACCTAATCAGTTTTTGTATCTACGTTAAGTAAGACATGTTTGCCTCCAGTTGTATATCCACCTAAAGCTGTTTAATTTCAAGATATTTGCTTTGTTAAAATAAAAAATACTTTTTAACGTTGTTTTAATATATTTTTGTTGATGATTGTTGAGACAAAATGGAAAAAATATATATTCTAGATCAGTAGTAAGACAATTAGAAATCATATCGTTTACAACGGTGAGTTTGACACGCACTTACCATTCAGCAACTGGAGTTATGTATCTCCCAATTTATATATGTATTATATAATAGAATCTATTAGAAAATATTAGAAATCATAAAGAAATTATTAAGTAAAGTACAACAATGTAATTCAAAAACAGTTCATAAAAACGGATGCAATACAATGTATTCCAGACGATAGTGATACTGCAGGTGGTAGGTCACAGACGGTTAAGATACCGCAATTATCTAGAAAATAAGATTGTAACAATGTATTAATGAATAGAATTAAGAATAAGCAAACATGAGCTCTGCAAGTTCCCACTGAATTGTGAAGGGCAACGACAACATAAATACCCCGGGGGTCCCAGGACCAGGCAGTCAGTGAAAGTATTTCAGCTTTAACATTGCAGTTTGCTTAGGCTACTCACTTATATTAGTTTAATTGTTAATTATTCGACTTAAATCAATTTATAACATTTTAACTAATAAAATTTGTTACGAACAGTTGGAAATAGTTTTTAAAAACACCGCTCCTAAGGCCGGAAACGTAACTGGCGCAGTCTGTAGAATGTCAATTGGTCACTAGGGAACCCAAATTCGAAGAATTGGTGGTCTGGAATTTTAATTCCCAATTTGACAGAACCCAAAGAAAGTTGGACCAGGTACAAGCATCGACCGAATCCAGCAAAACAAACATACTTGAAGGAGATACAGGCATCGATCGAATCCAAACAAAACCAACGTGGGCGAAGTACACGAATCCATTGAGTGCATGAAAGCGACGAAGACACTAATGTAAGTTCATTTCCTTAAAATGAATTGATTTTTACAAATTATTGATATTTGCTAGTACAGGAAAATTTTTTTAAATTTTATTTTACATATGTACAGAATTTTTTATTTTTAATTATTGCAATTTACGTCATTTTATGAAAATAATTTACCAAAAAAAATTATTTTCAAACGAAAGCTATTTTAAGAAAATTGACTTTTAGAAAAAGAGAATTTCCAAACAAGAGAACTAAAAAGATGCATTACATGCGCAAATTAGTACAATTATTACAATTATTAAATACAAAACGTAACTGGCGCACGAGTTATGAAAATTAAAACGAATTCAATTCAGCAAGTCTGAAGCATAAAAATAGAATGCAACAAAGTAACTCTACCATTATCACTAAAAGCTTAGTGTACAAACGCAATTCTTATAGAGAACTAATAGCTAAAACAATTTATTTCAGATTTAAACTTTATCGAAATTCTATAAATAAAACACCTCAGTTATAGAAACGAATTATTCAAAACTCGATCTTCAGCGCCGCATATTGGCTAAAGTGCGTAATCATAGAAACGTTTTTCAATTTACTAAATAAAATTAACTCATTATTAATTAAAACAAGCGTGCAATTTATAGCGCGATTCTCCCCGGAAACTCTCATTGTTAAATATAAATCATTCACCATTGCAACTTTATATATACTTACATCACTGAAAAGGCTCACTCAAACGTAACATTATATAATTAAATATTTCACCAATTAACGAGGTATAGAACTGTAAAAGACGCGATTTATTTAAATTTATCATCGACTGAAAACAAAATCTATTCAGAAAAATCAAATAAAATATAATTGAAAATTTTTTACTACGAAGATATTTAATTAAACAAAACCGTTACGGAATTTATTTCAAACCATTTCCAGAGACTGAAATTGCATCTTTCAGTAGACTTAAAAACTTTGTAATTAAAGTACAAAGGAAATTTTGGACGCAACTACTGTAGCAAAACGGTAGATTAAAAACTTACAACTTTATAATTAACACTCAAGGTGACGAGACAGTACAGTTGACAGGAACATCTTATAAATTACAACACTCACGGAGAGGAGATAAGTAAAGCAGACTCAATAAATCAGCAAAACAAAAATAAAATCATAACTGGCGCAAAAACATACGAAGTAAAGTAATTATTGCGGGAAATTATTAATTCACATCGAAACCTTTCAGAAAGTAGAATTTACGACAAATTAGCATCCGCGAAGTATAAAAATACACAAATTCCTCAATTTGATTACAAAACTGTATAATTACGATTCTTTACATAACCCAGCACAATCCAAACTAAAAAGTAACAGTACAAACCGCGAAACAAATCTCAATTTTTACAAAAAGGTTAAAAATTATTTAAAATAGAAAGTAACTATTAACTATCGGAACAATCCGTAACAAAAATGAGTTCAGATATGAAGATTTATCCTGAAACCATCCCTAGCTTTATCGGAGATCAAGCCTTGTTAGTAAGCTTTATCACAGCATGTGAAATATTTTTGAAAATCTTCTACAACCCAGGAGATAACGAAAAAAATGTATTACTTTTACGCCTGTTAATAAGTAAACTGACCGGACGGGTACTAACACTAATTGCCAGCCGAGATGACCTTGAAGAATGACAGGATTTTAAACGGATACTAATCGCATATTTTAGCGACTAACATAATATAAAATGCCTTATACGCAACCTAATAAACCTTAGAATGGAAAATAACCAATGTGAATTATGCGACAAAGCAAAATACGACAGAAAACCCCCAAAAATACCCTTAATGCTAACTAAAACATCTGACAAACCTTTTCAAAAATTACATGCCGATACTCTAGTAGTAGAAGCACAAAACTATTTAATAATTGTAGATGCATTCATAAAAATAGGCCAAGCAAAACCCATCACTTCTAAAAATAGCATTGACCTAACACAAGGATTTTTACAATACTTTACATTTTATGGAACACCCGAAACGATAACTTTAGATAACGGCAGCGAATTCAAAAATGAGACGATACAAAATACCCCAAAACTCTACAAAAGAAAAATTTATTTTATAACTGAAAACCACCCTGAATCGAACGAATTAATTGAAAGATTGCATTCAACCCTGTTAGAACAAATTCGATTACTAAAATTAACTTACAAAAACAAACACGTCACGAACTTAATGTCATACCTACTAATCGCATATAATAATACGATCCACTCATCAACAAATTTTACACCCCTAGAATTAACGTTAGGACATTCAGATTCACGCAACCCTTACGACATACATTATAACAAAGAAATATATCAATAATATGCCAAAGATCACAAAGAAAAGCTAAAAATAACTTATGAAATAAAAGATAAATCACCACAATACCGACGCAAACAAATTTTCAATAGGACTAACCGTGTACGAGAAAAATTTCCAAAGTAAACGACACAAAACGGTACCCAGAAATTTAGGCCCATTTAAAATTAGGGGAATATTTGACAAAAATATAGCCGCAGTAGACAACGATAAAATAACAAAATACATTCACTTGAAAAACTTAAGACACCCTGTAATTTCGGATAGACAATCATCGCCCTTACCGTCAACCTCCGTCCAGGTAGAACGGACAACGAAATAGTAATAGAAGATATATAAAATTACCCCTGTATACTATCAATAAAATTGGGAAGTATGCAAAATACAATAGACTATTGGACATTCGCACAAAAATTAGATTTAATGGAACTAAAACAAGAATTTCAAACAAATAAAGATAATTATTACAGACTAAAACAATCAATGGACACAACAAAATTCGGAAAGGATGTTACATACCAAAATTTGGCAATGTACATTATTAAATATGTAAATAAATTCCTGCGATTATTTTTAAATAAACTGGTCAATTTCCGTCGTTTTAAGTTGCGCCTCCGCGGAGTGAATGGTGCAAGTGCGCGCGGTGTGATACGACGTCATTAAGCTACGAGGTCTCAAGTCAATAACATCTACCGGTGTTGCATGTCTGTCTTTTTAGAATGTAGGTTCTTTATCTTCATGTACCTCTATCTGTATGCTTCTTTTCTCACCTACAAACGAGCATAGAGGATGGACGGATTGGAATCTGACTCGACTATGGCGTAGCCGACCCACCCAAAAAACAACAAGCATCCTGAGATGTTAAGAAACACACGTGAGTACCCGTTTTATTTAGTTTGTGCTTAAACTTTAACCATTGTATCACTTTTAAAGGTGTTTGGTATTTGATACAAAAGGCGCGTAATTTGCCGCGTAATTGTACGTTATATTGAACGGTTGCGTAATAATATGAAACGCGGGAAACCATAGTAAGGAATACGCCATACAAATGATGAATTATAACAGTACAATAGAAAGCATTTTAAGACACATAGAAGATAAATTTAACAGATTAATACCCACAGAACAAAGTACAATACGAAAAAGAGGATTAATTAACGGATTAGGCAACATAATAAAAGCTATCACAGGCAACTTAGATAATCAAGGCGTAGAACGTTATGACAACGCAATACAGCAATTAATTGAAAAACAAAACCATTATTAGCAACCAAATACTTCTAACCCAATCAACTATTATAAAATTCAACAAATCTATTACGAAATATTAAAAATCATAAAGAAATTATTAAGTAAAGTACAACAACGTAATCCAAGGATAAATATAAAAATGTTATTAACAGTTCATGAGAGCGGATTTAATACAATGTATTCCAGACGATAGTGATACTGCAGGTGGGAAGTCACAGACGGTAAAGATACCGCAATATCTAGAAAGTAAGATTGTAACAATGTATTAATGAATAGAATTAAGAATAAGCACACATGAGCTCTGCAAGTTCCCACTGAATTGTGAGGGGCAGCGACAACATAAATACCCCGGGAGCCTAAAGACCAGGTAGTCAGTTAAAGTATTTCAGCTTTAACATTGCAGTTTACTTAGGCTACTCACTCATATTAGTTTAATTGTTAATTATTCGAGTTAGTTCAATTTATAACATTTTAACTAATAAAATTTGTTACGAAGACTTGGAAATAGTTTTTTAAAACACCGCTCCCAAGACCCGAAACGTAACTCGGGGCACCTCTAAAATTTTGAAAATATTGTAAGAAGAAACAAAAAAATCAAGAGATAACAATAGATTGTGTTACTGTGTTAAGTTGTATCTTAATAATACAAACTAAAACTTAAAGTTTTCTTTCCTGATTTTTAATAGAGTTTGTAAGGTTTAATTTGCATTTTCAGGAATTAATTTATTTTGAAATGTTCCACTTATGAACTATTGTATTGATATTTGTTATCTATAAAAATGTTACAAGTATCAAATATTTATTCAAATTTCTGAATGCCAAAATATTTCCATATGATGGAAAAATGCAACTGCTTCTTACTTATTACGTGTAAGACAAAATGCCATACTTCTAATTAATTTACCCAATAGAAATTAATTTCTTCTTATTAAAATACTGATTATTACAGATTTTTCTTAAAAGCTAAAACTTACGGATGGAGAATTTGGTGATTGTATATTAACTGCAGTTTGACGTGCTTCTTCTTCTTGAATAGTTACAATAACCAAACAAAAAAGTAAGAAAATAATGGACATCGATGCCATTTTCTTTAGAATTCAAGTGAATGTCGTGTTAAAGTTTACTGTTCAAAAATTTTACGTTGCCTTTATAAAGTATTAGCAAATAACTCATCAACAGGTTTATGTTTACTAATTAGTTTATGTTTATTGGTTTTACTACTTTTCATTAATTTTAATAGTCTGCTTTATTATTCTCAATGTACATGACTTGAAGTGAAATTTAAAAACTTTATCATAAAAGTAATTATTTTAAGCGTTGTTTTATGGTATCATAAAATTTCTCAAAATGTTTTCAAAAATATGATAAATTGTTCCAGAAAATCCTTTTCAAACAATAAATCGTCACGATTTTAATAATTAACCGTCTATTGCACGAATTGTTATTGTTTCCGTTTAAAAAATATTTGATGCTGCTTTTGTAATGGAAAAGGTATATGTATATATATATATATATATTGCTGTGAAACCACCAAACTCCGGGTACTCCGCTTTAAGAATCGAGCCCCTACGAATTGGATGCCAAAGAATGCTGTGAAACCTACAAAGTTATTAAATTACCTGGTCCGTTGACTTTCTTCTGTTAATCGCCTCGGCTGCTCCCCTAGATAACTTTCATCCTTATTCATAAAAAAAAACAAACACATTCCTACCACAAACACGAACGTTAACTCTATTTACATCAATATTCACAATACATTAAAATTTCAAAATTAAATTTTGGCATAAATTTCAGTATCAGAAATTTTCAAGATTACATTTATTATCATTTAAATGTGCATCCTGAATTAAAGTCCTTGTTGGATGCCTACTAATTAATGTAACAATATATGCAGACCGGAGTCTGAGTACAAAGGAGCATCTACCACCCTTTACGTTAATTAACCAGGTTCGTCTAATTGAGCTCAAAGACATACCCTAAATTTTCATCATAATCCAGAACATCAATACTAAATACCCTTTCTACTTAAACAAGCAAATTTCACTTTAAAATTAAAATATTATTGTTAGTACCATTTCACTACTGTCCATTTTGAGTAAATCAATTATAAAGTTATTCAACACACACAACAATATCAAAGTTCAAACAAAATAGTATAATTTACCTGAAGGTTACTTGCACTCGTAGCTTCAATGTACATCGTCCCTTTGTTAATCACACCATTCCAACTGGGTTATATTTACGGCTTCTGATTCTCAACGCTTTAAAAATTTTCTCCATCACCATATATTTAAAGTTGTTTCAGGGCTTTTCCGGAACTAATCTGTGTATATCTGAACCTTGTTTTGTGGATCCAGACCCGTTTATGCACCATTTAAGTATTAATACCCCCGAAAAATAACAAAGAACTTCATACTTCTTTCACCAATATACGCCAAAACTGCCTACTTTTGTGTATATATTTGTCGTTGTAAATTTTTACCAATTGGTACAGTGATACTAAACTTTATTACCTTGTATCTTCTTTTCTAAGTGCACTAACGTACATTCATTGTAGCACGTATAGAACAAGCTGTTTTAAATCACATAATATTCGAGCAAACTGTTTAAATTATTTAATATTAAACTAAAATGCACTGTTTAACATCTTGAATCAAGTCGCGGATGTCAGAGAGTTTGTTTATATTCACCTGGGTATATATAGAAGTTAGCCTGTCTGTCGGTCGAGTCCTCAAAACGGCCAGTTTCTAGAATTTCGCCTGCTCTGTTCCCAGTCCGTAGCCCGCGCGTCGGTTTTTACGAATTTTGTACTCGCCCCAGTTAAATCTCAGAAATTTCAACACGGCACGAAAACATGTCCGAGAATAACTAATTAAATTTTATACAGAAATCGTTGTTTCTACCTCTGATATTTGCATCCTATTTTCAACCAATTGTGACCCTCGTGACGTTGCTTAAATCACGCCTTTTACTATATGTGTCTCGGTCTTGTGCATATTATCTGTCTCTATCTACCCTGTTCTTATTAGTGCAAATTGATATTCCTTATTATTGATTATTTCAGTCCATGTGGACTATCTGGGTTAAATAACCCCGTATCGCACCTTCTCGTGAATATTAAGCCACGGTTTCTCCAAGATTCTTTGTAACTATTTGTTATCTACAAAATTTTCGCCGAATGAGCTTTTTAAACTACGCAGGTGTTCAAACATACTATTAATTCTCAGAGCCTTATTCCGTGGTATTTTAATCTTGGATTTTCACAGGCTTTTATGCTTATTATTAATAATGGTTTAATTAACTCCAATTAAAATTGACTTCTATCCTTTGATTTTTAGCGAATACAAATTAAATATTAATTATTATTTGTACACTTTGTTTAATACCGGTTACTTAAAATAAGGTTAATTAATATAAATTTTGCACGTAATTTCCATTTGTTTCTTTCCTCGGAATAAATACATTACACGTAGAGCTTGTTAATACTGTTTCTTTTGATATAAAGCGTCTTGTACATGATTTAAATCTCTTATTTTTACTGAAACGAATGAATTTTTATTCTCCACGGTGTTTTAATAAAGCGTATTATCTAATAAAATTCCTTATACACGGTGATTAAAATTATTTTATGTCATTCATTAATTTTCTACCCTGGTCTAAATATGAGTAATATATATATATATATATATATATATATATATATATATAACAGGTAATTATTTTATGACCTTATTTGTTAAAAAATTTGCAGATGATATCATAACATCTATTCCGAAAAATAAATTAAATGAAATATTACAATTATTTAATAACTACAATAAAAGTATTCAGTTTACTATCGAAGAGGAAACAAATTGTAGTGTTCCATTTTTAGTTTCTTTACTAATTAGAAACAGTAACAATAAAATCATTTTAAACTGGTATCAAAAACCTTCAAATTCTGGTAGACTTCTTAACTATCATTCATATCACCCATATAAGACAAAAATTAACTTTATATTAGGACAAAAAAACAGAATCAAGAGAATATGTCATCCTACCCTTTATAATCAAAATTTATACAAATTAAGCAAAATTTTTCAAAATAACAACTACCCTAAATCACTCCTAAATAAACTTCTATTCAGTCATTCCAATGAATCTATAGATTCAATTACTGAAACTGATGTAAATATAAATAGACATGATTCTTCATACAAATTTCTTCCTTTCATAAAACAACTAACACCTAAATTACGCAACATCTTTAAGAAATTTAATATCAAAATAGCGAATAAAAATATTTTATCAATTGGAAAATTTTTTTCAAAAATCAAAGATCCATCAGAGGCTCTTAGTGAAAGACATGTTATATATAAAATTAATTGTATTGATTGCAATCAACGTTACATAGGCCAAACTTCAAAAAATTTAAAACAACGTGTTACCCAACACAAAAGTGATGTTCGGGTAAAGCCTAATGCATGTTCCTTATCAATGCACATCATAAATAAAGACCATCATGTAGATTTCCAAAATGTCAAAATTATTGATAGAGATAAAAACGAAAATAAAAGAAAATTTTTAGAAATGTGTTATATTTATAAAACCCCATATACAATGAATAAGATGACGGATGTTGATGATCTAATCTCTATCTATACATATCTTCTAAATTATGAATATATAAATAATAAATTTAGCACAAAAAAGAAAAATGATCAATTATAGGTTGTTTGTTTTATTACCACAATTAAATTTAAATGATATACAAAGGTTATTGAAACAGTAATGATATATATGTTTGAATATTTGAATACATTAACTAACTGATATATGTATATGTAGGTGTATGTATACATATTGATGAAGGTTGTATATTCATCAATACGTACAGCATGATGTACATGCATACAACTATAATATAAAAAATAACAAAAGGTATACAAAATAACTGCCAAAATTTAAATGATATACTTCAAAAAGAACATCTTAATATATACAAAGTAATTTTATTATATGTTTCAACAACCTTTTACACTTTTTTATTTATATATCTGATGCCATTACATGTATTTTAAACCTCAATTTAGTGAGTATATCTTAAATGTAATTATTTATTGTTAATGCGTTTGTATATTTTATAGTACCTCTGAAGAAGAATATAAATATATTCGAAAATTTAGGTAATAAAAAAGAGTCTTATTAGTTAGTTATAATATAATACGGAGATAAGAAATACAACTTAATGAAGCCTTGTGTAAGTGCGTAGAAACAATCAACATTTTTGATAAGAAAATGCAGTTCAAAAATGCATAAAATAGACGAAAGTAAAATTAAAATTACATTATGTATTTTTGTTTAATTATGGAAAAGGCGATATCTACACAAAACAACGTATGGTCTAGATAACGAGGTATCTATAAGCAAATAACCATTACCCGGAAAACCGAAGATATTACATCAGAAAACCACTTCAAGTGCAGGACATACAAAAACCTTATTGGTTAAGATAGCTACAAACTTGTTGAAAACCCAGCCCACATGCAAGTGGGATCGGCCTATATTTAACAGCGAGCCATGATAAAAGAGTTCAGTTTTAACTCAAAAAGGCAAAGCTGCGCCACTCTGAATCACAAAGTCACGCGTAATTTTAAAAAGTTTAATAAAATAGATAGTGACAAATAAGTGCTACAAATATGAAAATTTCTGTTGCCGTTTAACGTTAGTAGAATTTGGGATAATTTATTTAAACTAATAATATGATAAAAGGGCTTTGAATGTGCTGCTAATAAATCTGAGTGCATGGATAATCCTAATTGCGTGACAATAATTTCGAATGTGATGCTAATAATTCAAATCCTAATTGGGCGATAATAATTCCGAATGTGGTATAATTCTGAATGGATAGATAATTCGAGTCTACGATATACTAATTCAAATGCATGAAAATAATTCTAATTGATAGTATAATATTTCAAATGAATGGATAGATATAATAGTTGATGATAATTCGAATATGGGGATGGATTAATGTAATACTTCAAATCAGCGTCGACGATTTTGGTACAATGAAACAAAGAAGCAAGAAGCAATTTATGGAAACCAAGGGGTTCAATTAAGCAGAGCAGTAGCAGGTCAGATCTAATTAGTCTTAAGATATTTTTCTATTTATTTGAATACTGAATTTACGTAATTTATATAAAAGTGTAACGAAGTCAGCACAAACACTGCATACGTTAAAAGTACGTAACATTATAAAGGGGTTTAGAACGTTCTAGGTTTCTTTGATAAATAGGGTAGTTTTTGGTGATTTTAGATTGATTGCAAAGCATATAAATTTTGGGATAAATAAGACATAATATTGATTGACTGAGGAGTGTATTTTAATAATTTTCAAAACTTGTACATAATATTTCTTTTCATTATATGGAATTAATTGACTTCATTTTATAATTCAAACAAAGAGATAATCATAAACGGGTGGAGAAAAAAACATTGATCATCGTAATGTTGTGCACTCTGTGTAGAATAACAAAAGCTAGCCATAGCATAATAATAATAAAATTAGAAAAATTTAAATTTGATTAGGAAAACACAGAGAGGTGGAGTTAAAGTAAAAACGTCCATTGACACCGAGTACGGCGTTATCATACCAATTTTTATTAGACGGCCCAACGTCGGGGCTCGATTGTTCCAGAAAATACATAGCAATATATATATATATATATATATATATAATATAAGTTTTGGATTTTAGGTCTGCTGGATGATTAATAAGACTCTTTTTTATTACCTAAATTTTCGAATATATTTATATTCTTCTTCAGAGGTACTATAAAATATACAAACGCATTAACAATAAATAATTACATTTAAGATATACTCACTAAATTGAGGTTTAAAATATTTGTAATGGCATCAGATACATAAATAAATAATAAATTTAGCACAAAAAAGAAAAATGATCAATTATAGGTTGTTTGTTTTATTACCACAATTAAATTTAAGTTATATACAAAGGTTATTAAAACATTAATGATATGTTTGAATATTTGAATATATTAATATTTACTAAGATATATGTATGTGTAGATGTATGTATACGTATTGCTGACGGTTGTATATTTATCAATACGTACAGCATGATGTACATGCATACAACTATGATATAAAAAATAACAAAAGGTATACAAAATAACTGCAAAAATTTAAATGATATACTTCAAAAAAGAACATCTTAATATATACAAAGTAATTTTAGTATATGTTTCAACAACCTTTTACTTATATATATATATATATATATATATATATTGCTATGTATTTTCTAGAACAATCGAGCCCCGACGTTGGGCCGTCCAATAAAAATTGGTATGATAACGCCGTACTCGGTGTCAATGGACGTTTTTACTATAACTCCGCCTCTCTGTGTTTTCCTAATCTAATTTAAATTTTTCTAATTTTATTATTATTATGCTATAGCTAGCTTTTGTTATTCTACACATAGTGCACAACGTTACGATGATCAATGTTTTTTTCTCCACCCCTTTATGATTATCTCTTTGTTTGAATTATAAAATAAAGTCAATTAATTCCATATAATGAAAAGAAATATTATGTACAAGTTTTGAAAATTATTAAAATACACCCTTCAATCAATCAATATCATAAGTCTTATTTATCCCAAAATTTATATGCTTTGCAATCAATCTAAAATCACCAAACACTACCCTATTTATCAAAGAAACCTAGAACGTTCTAAACCCCTTTATAATGTTACGTACTTTTAACGTATGCAATGTTTGTGCTGACTTCGTTACACTTTTATATAAATTACGTAAATTCAGTATTCAAATAAATAGAAAAATATCTTAAGACTAATTAGATCTGACCTACTACTGCTCTGCTTAATTGAACCCCTTGGTTTCCATAAATTGCTTCTTGCTTCTTTGTTTCATTGTACCAAAATCGTCGACGCTGATTTGAAGTATTACATTAATCCATCCCCATATTCGAATTATCATCAACTATTATATCTATCCATTCATTTGAAATATTATACTATCAATTAGAATTATTTTCATGCATTTGAATTAGTATATCGTACACTCGAATTATCCATCCATTCAGAATTATACCACATTCGGAATTATTATCGCCCAATTAGGATTTGAATTATTAGCATCACATTCGAAATTATTGTCACGCAATTAGGATTATCCATGCACTCAGATTTATTAGCAGCACATTCAAAGCCCTATTATCATATTATTAGTTTAAATAAATTATCCCAAATTCTACTAACGTTAAACGGCAACAGAAATTTTCAAATTTGTAGCACTCATTTGTCACTATCTATTTTATTAAACTTTTTAAAATTACGCGTGACTTTGTGATTCAGAGTGGCGCAGCTTTGCCTTTTTGAGATAAAACTGAACTCTCTTATCATGGCTCGCTGTTAAATATAGGCCGATCCCACTTGCATGTGGGCTGGGTTTTCAACAAGTTTGTAGCTATCTTAACCAATAAGGTTTTTGTATGTCCTGCACTTGAAGTGGTTTTCTGATGTAATATCTTTGGTTTTCTGGGTAATAGTTATTTGCTTATAGATACCTCGTTATCTAGACCATACGTTGTTTTGTGTAGATATCGCCTTTTCCATAATTAAACAAAAATACATGATGTAATTTTAATTTTACTTTCGTCTATTTTATGCATTTTTGAACTGCATTTTCTTATCAAAAATGTTGATTGTTTCTACGCACTTACACAAGGCTTCATTAAGTTGTATCTCTTATCTCCGTATTATATTATAACTAATTAGAATCCTTTTTATGCGTGTTTAATCACATGCACTATCCTTTCCTCTAAATACGCGTACTTTTACTAAAAGATATTATTACTTGCATTGCTTAAAATTAATAAAGCTCTATATACCGAGTGTTGAATACTTGTTATTTACCTAATGTATGAATTACCTATTTCTATGCTAAATATGCGTCCTATTGTTGTAAGATGTGTTTATTTGCGTCGCTTAAAACTAATTATGCTCTATATACAGGGTGTTAAATGCTTACTATTTACATAATATCCAAATTACCTATTTTTCTGCTAAATAAATGCAGTTTTTTGCTTCCTACCGCAATTTATGGTTACTGCGCGATCCTTGCTACACAATACACCCGTAAACAACCCCTTATCACACCAATATATATATATATATATATATATATATATTTATATATATATATAGCCGTGTTATTTTATTTAGGGTCAACTAGCCCCTGCGATGGTTTTATAAAATGCTATGATATTTCACCAGCCCCTACGATGTGTACTCCGAAAATTTTACCAACTGTGTAGTTCAAATAGTTAGAAGAACGCTCAAGTTGTCACGTATTCATTTATATAACTTTACATTCAATTTAGAAATCCCAGGAATTTTCGTTTATTAAATCACGTATTATGTTATTTGCTTATTCTAATCTAAACAGAAATAAATTTGGTGTTTGTTTATTTCCTAGTTAACTTGGATTTTTGAACAAATGTAATACTTTATGTCAGGTACAATTTATTCACATAATACATAATTTGGCTTGCGTATATGATGATATATTTAACGCATTTGTTGAATATTTATCTAGCCAATTCACATAGGTTTTTCGTTGATTTAATTTCAATGCAGTTCGTTACATTTTTAAATCTTATCTTTGCCCATAACTACTTTTGGATATGCGTTTAACCTCTTGTACCGTTATATACAGTGTGCGCTCAACTAACAATATGTATAGTGACTTATTTACTCTTATGATATCTGTAATTATGTTCTCTTGTTATTTGGAAGTTTCTTTTGTTTATTCTAAGACCCCTATGATTTAATGTACCCCTAAATTAACCCTATAATTATAGCAATATATATATATATATATATATATATATATATATAAATTGCAGTGTATTCCTTATGGCATCGTGCCCCACTGTTGAGCTGTCATAAAATTGCAGTGGTTTGCCTGAAAAGTATTCGTGCCCCTCACTTTGGCAGTCATAAAAATTGCTGTGTTCCCTTATGGAATCGTGCCCCACTGTTGAATTTCTACTTACCCTAGCTGAACCCAAAACCGCACTCCTCCAATCTTTACCTAAATAAAACAATCTTCTCCAAGCTAATCTTTTACGGCTACTCATTCTCTCAACACTTTTATATAAAGAATAAATAATTCAAAATTAAAATCTTTCGACAAAATAGACACCCTTTTATTCATTTGACATAAATTATGTTTCACACAATCTCAATATTTATAAATTATTTACAACATTAATTATTTCACATTTCATTCAATCTAAATTCTTGTAAATTTTATGTTTCTCTATACTTCAACATTTCATTTAAAAGTAGATAGGCCTATCCTGAAACCCTCAATTTATTTTTCCCAGGTCTATGATGAGCTCAGTATAAACCCCTTTTATTCTGTATGCATAAATTATTGCATTATCAAGTTACGCTAAAGACCCGTTTACTCCTTTACTCCTTACATCAAATAAAAGTTTTATTCATGTATTTACACGTTCAGATTTAAAATAGAAAAATGTCTTTCCATATGTTAATCAAATTAATTTTCAGTTCATAAAATTTCCACCAAGTAACTCAAATCACTCATAGTTTTTATAATTCCATACCAGCACCACAGTTCAATAAAAATAATTCGTTATTTGAAGTGTTCTCCGGAATTTCTACCTCAGTAGATGACGTCCACCAAGCTCACGTTCCTAGACTATATTCAATTTCTGCTTCCTAACTAGGGCAACCATTCCATCTCGACTCGTTCATCCAATTCTCCCAACGAATTGTGGATGCTTTCCATACAGCTCCCAATCCAGAGTCCAAACTCCATTTAACGTCCAACCAGCACTCTCGTTCAAGATGTAATTTAATCGCTTACCTCAGTAACATCCAGCATTACTCGTCTAATTATTTATACAAATATGTTCAACCCGTTTACTTCAATTGCACCTACTTGTGCTTTTATAACACTGAAAAATACATTCGGCGGACTGCACTATCACCCGGTTTTTAAGCTAGGATGTCTTCTCAACAGTACTCAATGTAAGCGAAGTAAATCAGAAAATAAGCTAAAAATAAAAGAGCCTTGTCACCTCCGGCAACGCTTATATAAGCTCAAAACCCCCGTTTTGTCACGTATTTTTACACTGCTTTCCTCGAACTCTAGCAACCGCCACGAAATTCTCCCGTACAAACCACATAACCAACTTTCAAAACTAAGAATTTCACCACCCCAACGACACTTTACTCCGAAAAACTAATTAAACTAGCCAACCGTCCGTATTTTCCGAACAATCCGTCACTCTACAATTCCCTCTAACAAATCCTAAACTCGCCTCTTATGTCTGCGTCTATATTCTTATTGCACTCACGCTCTAATACCCACCTTTTCTTGTCTCCGTCTTGTTTTCCTACTTACAAAATCGACGTTATTTTCTGTTCTTCTTATAGTCCCACTATTGCCATGTTGTCTACGGTTAGAGCCCTTCCTACACGTTCGCCTTGATAAATTAATAACGTTCACAAACATATTGCATCTCCGTCCCACTTATTAAATTTTTAAACACAATTTTCTGTCACGCGTTTTAAAACTGTTTGTCATATAGCCACCTGCCATATTTTCCATCTTACTCTGTTACTTTATAACGATTCTCTGTTCCTTAATTTTATTGATTTGTTTGCAGACTAGGCGTGTTTGTTAACCTTATATCTTTCCGTTGGACAATACTTTGAAATGTTTTCGTAAGGTATTCTAGCCTTCACCAGAATAGCTTATTTCCACTAAGCGTTTATTCAATAAACTCCTTGGTTGTTTTCAACTTGTTTTGCTGCCTCAAACATGGTGGCATTCTACGAATTTAATAAATGTACTTTACTAAATTATTGATTTTTACCCTGCAGAGCTTTAATACTACAAATCTTTTTGTACGCAATTTTAAACCTTGCATTAAATTAACGTATACAAATTATTGATTTGAACCTTCATTAACGTATGCCTTTTTATCCCAATCTAATTAATTTTAAGCGTAATAAATAAATTATTGATTTGAACCTACATATTATACTGTCCGTTTTTATACCAATTCAGTTAATTTGAAGCGTAATAAATAAATTCTTGGTTTCTATATACAGGGTGCTTACATAAATACATACTTGACCTATTTACACATGGTTAACCCTACCTATCACCGCAATATATATATATATATATATATATATATATATATATATATATACACAAGTTTGGTTTGAAATTTTTTATTGATAACAAATAAATTGTGACTGTTTGGGCACAACTTGAGTACATAGTACAAAATTAAATTTATTTGTTTATTTATTCCTCCAAAATTAAAATAAAGAAATTAACAAATCTGCTAATAACTGTACTAGATGGCTATCAATTGAGAGTGTGATTTTCTTATTTAGGCATAAATAAATATTACATTTATCACACATTATACGAGATTTTTCGGTACAATTAATTTTTTGCACCGTTCTCTATTTTCGATGTGTGAGGGCCAATTATATCATCTTTGTCGGGCGAGGTTTCAAACATATTCTTTTGGGACAATCAACTGTAGTGTAAGGACTATCGCCGTGTCTAAGATGATAAAAGTTAATTTGCTAGCTATGGACTTACTCTAGCGTTAAAGCGATAAGCAGGGAGGTTCACTGTAAAACTAAGATGTAAAAGAATTAAAGTTAGGCGCCACTACATCCGTTTATATACTAGCCGTTTTGACCCAAGAGATGGTGTAGAAATGCTAAGGTAAAAATTCTAAATAACAAAAGATTGACTATGAACATGGTACACATGAAATAAAAACAAGTTATTATAATACAAAAGAAAACAGCAGATTGGGTTTCAAAATAATAATAAAATATATAATAATATTTTGGTAAACAGCAGAAAGTTTCAAGATTTTACCATAAACACTATGTACATCAAAATAACCTCGATAAAAAATATGCCTGCTGAAAAACATATATTAATTGTTTAATAAATTTGATTATTGAACTAAACAAAAAAATGTAATACACGTGTCTATATCGTGTATGTAAAGAAATCTTCTTGTTCAAAGGTCTTAGAAAACGTCGTTTTAAAATTACTGAACTAGGTCGAATCTAGTTTCGCTCTGGTTTAACAAAAAAATTTGAAGATTAAGTTCAATAAGCCACAGGTGTTAAAAGTTTAGTTTAGCATAATGAATTATCTTTACGTTACATGATAAAGGACAAAATATTTGATAACCGCTTTTAAATCAATAACCGAACCTTAGATCTTTAAGTTATTAACGTAGTTAACAGTGTTTCAAATATGAAAGTTGGACCCGCCTTACTTACAAATTTACATGTGATTTTTTAAAACAAAATTCTTACTTCAAATTTTATTTCTTGAGATACTTTCTAATGCAAGAGGATAACCAACAAGAGTTGTCAAGTATCATATGGATGCGCTCTAGAAACATATACTAAAGGCTCACTACATTTAATAAAGTTTTTATGATAGTTCGGGTTCTAGAAAATTTTAAATAAATGCGTATTAAGAATGTTTATAGAAGTTTTGAAAACAAATATCCAAACAAATAAAATTGCGAGTGTTAATTAAACGTTATGCAGATGCTTTCAGTTCGGCAAACTAGCAAAGTAACAATTTTTGCTTACCGGTCCATTGATTAAACCTTTTTTATAACAAACCAGAAACATGTAAAATCCATGTGTTCGACAAACGTCTGAGATTCATAAGAATAAAACATAAGATCTTAAATCCTTTTCATAATTTTTAGCATGGAAACAGATGGTTACTCCTCGCAAAATAACGACGCATAATGCTTAATCCCTAAATCATGTACAATTTTAATAATATAAAATCACGCGAACTTTACTTCTAAAGACGGTAATGTTTATATGCGCCATACAAAAGATATTAAATGAAATCTTGTATTTATTCTATACGAATCATTGGTTAAAACGGAAAGTTGGATTTTTGTAGGATACTCATCCTATCATTGTTTCATGATTACAAAGGTAATCTTAACTCGTCTGATATTTGAACACGACTGACTTCGTTGCGCCTCGTTGGTGTACCCGACGAGAAACGTACGTTGAAGCAGGTTTTTAGAGATCGCAAGAAATAAGGTTCATAATATTAGAACGTTAAGAGAAGGTCATAAATTATAATAACGAAAGATAAACCCCAAGGATTAATGAGAGTTATTAAAACTTTATTATTGCAATAAATCTTAAACTGACGGGCAATTAAAGATAAGAACACAAAATTGCAGTTATGATATGAGCCAGAACTGCTAGATAGTAATCGAAACGTTAGAGAAGGTGACGTGTTTAGATTTTTACTATATAAAGCCACTAAGTAATGAGCATTCATTCAACATTCAAGAGTCATTTATAGATAGTTACTGAATTGCTATTTATAGAGCGCATCGACGACGTATTTTTTGTTCTAACATAAACTATAATTGACGCTGCCCCAAGGTCACTCATATATTTTAACCAATTACAACGAAACAAAACTTCTTTTTTTAAACACATTATCTAACTAATCTACTTACACACACAGATATAAAGAAAGGTTATACATATAATTTACAGCTTAAGTTTAGAAAGAAAAAACATTTTATCACTACTTACATTTCAAAATAATCTTTATCTAATCCTTGTTGATAAGTAAAAAACCCCAAAACATTTCATATCACAAAATTTTTTTTTAAATTTTTATGGATAATTTAAATATTCTTTTATTACCCCGTTTCAGTGTAGCTGAGCAGTGACCTTTGCGCAAAATTTTCTGTAAGGGTTAAAACACCTTGATATGACTCAAAATTGCTAATAATTAAAACTATCTATTCCAAATAATTTTCTGTACGCAAAAAAACTTATACTAGCTTAATCTACTTAATAATACACAAATTATCGTTCTAGGTTTAAAACAAAGTTATACTTGCACTTTGGATCTTCAAATTCTTGCTGATATTCTTATTTTTATGATTACCTGTTTATGGTTATAATTGCTATCGTTAAAATTAACTGCTATGAAAAGTCCTGGTTCCATTTTTTTTTAGATTTTCGTATTAATTAATTTTCATATGTCGAAAGTACTTTTATTTTTAATGGATTAAAGTATCCGGTGACCTCGCACCAGGATTCTTTATTATTTATATTGGATAAATAAATTGTCGTTGCACTTCATAAAATAATGATCGAATGTCGACGCATTTATGTTAAAAACTTCAATATAAAATCTTGAATGACGAATGAACGAATCGCTCTCATTACTTCTGCCTTTTATGTAATAAAACTTTAAATACGTCATCTTTTCCATTAACTTCTCAAAGATGAGTCATCCGCGTGAGTAACAATTTACTGTATTGTTGTTTCTAATAAGCTGTCAGTTTTAAAATTTATAGCAACTATAGAAAATTCCATCTTTAATTAGTGAATAAAACAATAGTTGTTATCTCTTTCCTAGGAGTTGCTGTAATAATTAGAGTTATATTATCTGGTTTTATAGTCTTTCGGTGTTATCGTGTTTCTTGAATTCATTGACAGAAAATGATTAGCTGTCCTTTGCTTATTTACCAATGATTTATAACTTTAAGAAAACTCTCCAACAGTGGTTTGTTAAAACAAATAAATGCGGCATTTTCTTTTTGTACTTAATAACGTATTAAATATTTCTAAAGAAAATAACTAAATTTATATTTTAGCAAAGTAGGGATTTTTATATTTCCGCCGGTTAGAACTATTGGTTTTTCAAAACAGTGCATTACGTTTATTATATAATATTCTTAAAGAAAATAGCTTGATATTGAAGTTATTTTGTGCTCTTAAAGGAGGAGTTCTTGTAACCATACCTGCGAGATGTATTTGCGACCACAGGGGGACATGAATAAGTCATAGAGTAAATACCCACTATACGGAAAAGGACAACACACAAAGACCAACGCATGGACGAATCACTAAAAACTACACAAAAAATGTTTAGAATGCGCAATCTGCACATTTCATCCAAATGACTGACGAAACTATACGAATTGGACAAATTAACACTATGCGTAGCCTAACGGTCATGCACGAATTACGGAAACTTGCAGAACAATACAGACTGGATATATTACTAACACAAGAACTTTACACAAAAAGCGCGCAAAATTTTTGGCATGCCATCTAAATCGACGACTATCAACAAGGGAGACAACCCGATGACTATCACGATCATTTTCAACAGGAACCTTACTGTGACAAAAATAGACACATACACCAACGAACACTGCGTGTGCTTGAAATTATATCCACTCCGCAGAAACAGGGATCATCACACACAAAACTTTCAATTTCGGCACAACCCGAAACCATACTTGTACAATCACGCCGGAATTCTGGACGCCTATGCGGACAAACTGACACTAGTCGGAGAGGGCGCAAACGGCAAATCTGCCCTGTGGTACAGCGACACAACAAACGAAAGAGGAAAATAAATAGAGGAACTGGTATACGCATATCAACTAGATGAAATTAATAAACTTATCAACCCACCGACATACAGTAACAGGGCTGGAACCGAAACAAACATCGACATAACACTTACCACCGACAAAGCACACGGTAAAATATACAACTGGAGGGTGACCGAAAACGAGACGATTAGCGACCACAACTTAATATTGTACTAAATAGGACCTAATTCCGCCGGAACACTTGCATACACCCGCACAACACATACTAAAAATACAATCTTAGAAAAGCTAACTGGCAAAAACTTAAGGATACTTTTCAAACCCCAACACCCATAACAACAGGAGGAGACATACATGAATATGCCAAAAAACTGAACTACACAATAAAGACTGCAATGGACGCATCAATACCCCGACAAAAACTCAACACAACACTAAAAAAGTACAATGAACGCCGAAACTAACCGAACTTAAAAAACAATGCCGAAGAACTAGGATAAATTACAAGAGATCCTTAACAAGAAAAGAACGACAGGACCACTTGACTATATACCGTGAAACAAAAGACAGCTACACAAAACAACTGTACAAAATGAAACGGCATACCTAGAGGGTTTTCGTAGAAAGACACTTACAGATTGATCCATAGGGAATACCTTTCAAAGTAGTAACTGGCAAACTAAATAGACCAATTGCATACTCGACTTTTAAAAAACCCGACGGCATGGAGACAAGGAATTGGGAAGACATGGTGAACTTGCTCATGACAGCACTGCTACCCAACGACGAACTACAAGAGGAAATACCGGAACAATCTGCCAAACGTCGACAAATGACTTAACAAAACGGACATGGCAATAGACCATGGAATCGAGTAGGCGAGACTATCCGACCCTACTTAGACAAAGAGGTCATTGCCGCAATGCGGCGTTCTAAGCCGCATAAAACGCCAGGACAAGGCAGGATACAGGCGAAAGTGATAAGGATACCAAAACCTTAACTTGTATCCGCGTTACGTAGCCTTCACAATTAATGCCTGAACCAATCTAAATTTCGGAACATCTGGAAACAAGCAAACGTTGTTATAATCCCAAAAGGTCAACGGAAAGATCCGACAAACACAAATAATTCATACAGACCATTTGTCTACTGAACACATTGGGTAAAACATTTGAACGATTACTATGCGACAGGATGCGTGAGCACAAAGAACAGGTGGGCATGGATTCATCGCAGTTTGGGTTTGGGGAAAGACGCTTGACAGAACACGCGATAAACGCCACGACAAATACTTTAACGGAGGCAACTCAAAGATACTCGTCATAGTGGACATCGAGGCGACTTCAACAACCTATGGTGGCCTTCGCTTTTTGTCCTGATTCAATAGAATACGCTGAGTTAATTAATTGAAAAATAGAAGATACACTTTGAAAATTACGATTCTAAATGGAGATTTAAAACTGGTAAACTGGGGTTTTAACGTCAATTTTAAAAATGGAAATGAAAGGTATATAATACCGTTTACAAATTGGATAAGCGTTATTGCATTTCGCAAGTATTAATTTTAGATTTTTTTGTTTGTAACCGATATTTAAGTATTTTGACATTTGAATTTAAGGTAGAATAAGTTTTTAATCGTATAATAATTTTGTTTTGTAAAGTAGATATCTACCTAAAAGTTTTGAGGTCAAAGTTCGAGATATTTTGACATTTACTAAATAGACTATCTGTCAAGGATTTTTGGCCAAACACCCTTACACGCGTGGGAATAAAGGATGGGTAGATTATCCGCCTACTTGTGTATCTGTGAGTAAATATTAGGTAAGAATTTTGATTATTATCTGTATAAACTGGAACTGAATTGTTTTATAAACTGTTTTGTATGAAACAAAAATGTTTTTAAATGTATAGATCTTTTCATGAGATTGCTGTGTTTTATTTCATTTTGTAAATTCCATAGTAAAAATTTCCGTTGAGCTAGCCAGGCAAAGAAGAGTTAGAAAGGAAGGTAAGTTAGTAATTTTAAATAGTTTCAAATTTTCCCATTGTTGTACTGTGCCACAGCACCCTTTTAACGACGCCTATCGCTAGGCGTTGTTACAACAATATTTATATATTGCTATGATAATAGAGTCACTTAGGGGTATATAGCATCACTGGGATAGTACATCATTATTATACAAGGAATCCCATTTAAACAAGCAGGTTTGTAAATGCGTATAGCAGAAAAACGCATATAATTTCATACATCAATAAATATAAAGTTACGTGACCAATAAGGTATAAAATCCAACACCTTGATAGACAGGAAATAATTATAGCGTGGTGATAAAGCAAAGTTCATCAAATTTACTACACAAACAAAACCTACGTGATTTGAAAGACCATGGAAGATTTGAAAATCTAACGAATATATACAAATAACTTGAAAGCCTACGTGCAGGGACAAGCGTCTCGAGTTCGTTGTCCAAGCAAAATTCCTAGAAATACCTAAGCCTGCATGTGAAGATTAAGGTACAGGGCGGAAATTATTAGACTATGCGCTTGACCGACCAATTGTAAACAGATAGACGTTCTTTTTAAACACAACAGGATTTCGTAAACAAAACAGTTTGAATTAAATGAAGGCATGATTCACATCACCTGAAATAAGATATTTATGTAAAAGAATTACAAGTGATTTTATAATTAATAAAGTTTAATGTGGTGATAGTGCATAATTGTTATAAGGTTCGTCGTTTATTCCTCAAAAACGTAAGTAATAAAAGGTTGCTTTTAATAGATTTTAAGATTTATACTAACAAAAGGACTTTAAATAATTCCTGAATCCTACCTGGATGTCCAAACAATCTCTGGATCAACCAGGAAAATGAAACAAGGATATCAAAACAATCTCTGGATCAACCAGGGAAATGAAACAAGAATATCAAAACAATCTCTGGACCAACCTGGAAAAATTATATAAAAATATGCAAACAGTATCTAAACAATTTCTGTATATAATCCGGAGAGGTTAAATAAGTATATATGGATCCAACCTGGAGTATTTAAATGAATAAACTGAAACCGAAACCACAAATAGTTGGAGCAGAAACTGGTCCGAATTGGGAAAACGAGACACGCGAAAAGGGACGACAGGTTAGCCATTCTAAATATTTTGATCCATTTTATTTCTGAATATTTTTAAATATTGCATTCATGAAAATTTTAAGTGAGGGTCATCAAAAATCGTTTTAGCACACGTTATAATTTACGTATAGAATTAAGGAAGACCGATGAACGTTCATAGGGCTTCACGTAACGATAATAAGGGTGATTTTTGCTGACCTTTTGTTCATTTAAAGAGAATTATAATTATCGAGAGAAATTAATTCAATTATTTAAAAGAGGTTCTATTCAAAGATATTATACAAGATTTGTTAATACTGAGAATATTATAGTCATTGTGGTTAATTGTGTTTTGCTTAAAAGGCATAGGAAGTAGAGGTAAAAAGATAAATTTAAAAATTCTTTGTTGAATTGCTGCAAGCTCCGTGCGTGGTTAAAACTGAGCTAGGCGAGGTATTAAGATTAAAATTAAAAATAAAATTAAAATTGACAAAAAGAAAACTTTTAACCTTTTTATTTAAAAAAAAGGGCACCGGTTTATTGCAAAGATATCACAGCAAGTAAATTATGACGCCACCAATGTGAGGCCAGAAAACCTAAAAAGTAAATGAATGTCGCATCAACGTGAGGCTAGATAATCACTCTAAAAAGTAAAATTAGAGATCCAAATGTGGACTAGAAAATCACACTAAAAGAGAGAAAAATTGTTGCATCGACGTAGCACAAGAATAGAAATTCAAGGCAGCGAAATCGAGGACTTGGATTTTAAAAATAATTGTAGAGCAATAAAAATGGATAAAATAATGAGTGAAGCAAGAGAGGCATTAAGGAATGAAGGAGTGGAAATAGGTTTACAAGAAAATGTGATCTTGCATGAGACATCAATGAAAGCTGCAGGAAGAATGTTTGAGAGGAGTCATAGCGAGGAACACCGGACCACCCAAGACTCAAAAATAATGGATACTTTAATGGCATTAAATGACAAGATGGAAAAGCAGACCATGAAAAATATGATAGAAAAGGCTATGCAAGAATTTGGGAAAAATTTGGATAAATTGGGGAAAAATTTAAGCTCCAGAATAGAAAGGTTAAGTGATGATCTAAAGGAGACAAATCAGAAAATGGAAAAGATGCAACTACAAACACAAAATAAAGTTATAGTTTTCATAGAAGATGTTGACTGCGCAAGGGACAAGGTTATTAAGGTAAAATTAATTCAAGAGGCCAATGAAAGGGAGACAAACGAAAGAGTTATGAACTTAGGGGAAAAAGTGCAGGACATTGAGAGAAATTGTGAAACGGAACTTCGCAGAGTAGATAAAGGAATAGACGATATAAAAATTATTATAATGAATTTTAGCAGGAACAGCATGACGAATAACCAGGAACCCTTAAGGATAAATCACCCAAATTTAACATTGGATCAATATGCAAAATTTTCAGGGGACAATAAACTTAATCCGAAATACTCTTAAATGACATTAAAACACTGGCACAGGGCATAAGGGATGAGCAGTACAAATTGAATTTAGTAATGGCTTTGGTAAAAGGAAATGCAGAAACGTGGTTTGATCAAGGACGAGTTAAGAACATTCCAGGATTTTGAAAAAAAAATTTTAAGACATTTTTGGGGGACAATCAACAATATAAGGTGAGAGATGATTTAATCATGGGGAGAAACAATAGACATTTATGCATAACCAGGAAACAGTATGCGATTAAGAAATTTAGTATACCTAAACAATTGAATCCTCCATTAAACAGACGGAGATAGGAATAGTAACCGAAATGAAATTAACCAAGGGCACGAAGAAGGAACAACGGAACCAAGAAGGATTAATCGCACTTATGCAGAGGTTACGAATCAGTCAGGCCCATCTACAACGAGTACAAATTTCTAAAACAATACAAACCAAATAAGCTCTTAGAAATAAATCAATACGAACATCAGCGGGAATTCATAAAGCTTGAAGTGGAAAATGATTTTAGTAGAAATTGATTGCCTATAATTAATTTAAATGTAGAGAACAACGTAATTAAAATACTCATTGATACCGGAGTGGAAGCGTCGCTCATCTCAGAAGATTTTATTAAACGGAGAAAGCTAATGAAGAAAATAATGCCGATGAGGAAGTGAAATTTAGTAGCACCAAACAATAGAAAGTTTGCAAGCATAGGCAACATAGTGATTCTGAAGTGTGAGCTAGGAAAGGAGAAATTCGAAAATGAATACATGATTGTACCTGGATTCAAAAATGGACACTATATGGGCAATGATATTATAGATAAGTTGGGGATAAGAATAAATGCGGAAAGCAAAGAGGCAATATGCAAAAGGAAATGCATCAAGTGGGATGAAAAATTGAGAGTAGCTAGTGAATGTGTAAATATAAATCAATTTGAGGAGAACTTAGATAATGAGGAAAATGCAAATAAAGATATTAAGTGTCCAGGTAAAATGAAAAGAAAGGTTAGTGCATTATTGAAGGAATATCCAGAATTATGGGGTTAAGGAAAAATTTTTTATACAGAGGTTAAAATTGAAATTAATAGGAACATTGAGTCAGAATTGAAATTGATAGGAGTATAGGTTCAAATTTGAGAAAGGGCAAGTTTCTGAAGGTTTATTGGACATATTAGGATATAATAATATATAGGATAAATTTATATAAATAGAAAGAAGTATAGGTAAATAAGAATTAAGTTAATGGTCATAGTAGGATAAATAGCGTTAAATAGGAAAATAAGTACGTGTAAATAGGGGTAAACAGAAACGATAGATATAGGTAAATAAGATTAATATAAGTGTCATATGGTAAAAACATCTACAACAAGAAGTATTTAGGATAAGTTTGTATAAATAGGAATCAACATTAGGGAGATATTATCAAATATTTATAATAGATACGTGTATGACAGGTTAGATTAGAACAGGGATAGATATGTAAAAATAATTTGCGAGTTGGTGTATATAGAAAAATAGAAACAAAAGAATTTTGGACCAATGTGAACTTTGTATTTATGTTCGGCGCCAAAAATAGCATTAGTCAAAAATTTTATGTTTTAATTTGGGCGAAAAATGCTATGATAATAGGGTCATTTAGGGGTATATAGGATCACTAGGATAGTGCGCTTTATGTAAAAATCATGAGAATCCAGAAAACTAGACATTTTACAAAGAAAATGCGAAATTCGACGATTAGTCAAGAAAGCAAGTGCCAATGCCCTGTATATAAACTATAATTATAATTAGACTCAAAGAAAGAGTCTTCCAAAAGATTCAATTAAATAAACGAGTTTATAAATCATAAAACGAAGTGGACAGAAGCTGCAACACAATACGCGTGAGTAGTGCATCATTATTATACAAGGAATCTTCTTTAAACAAGCAGGTTTGTGAATGCGTAAAACAGAAAAACGCATATAATTTCTTACATCAATAAATATAAAGCTACGTGACCAAGAAGGTATAAAATCCAACACCTTGATAGACAGAAAATAGTTACAGCATGGTGATAAAGCAAAGTTCATCAAATTTACTACACAAACTTGACCTACGTGATTTAAAAGACCATGGAAGATTTGAAAATAAGTTGATATCCTACGTGCAGGGACAAACGTCTTGAGTTTGTTGTACAAGCAAAAATTCCTAGAAATACCTAAGCCGGCATGTGAAGATTAAGGTACAAAGCGGTAATTATCGGACTATGCGTTTGACCGACCAATTGTAAACAGATAGGCGTTCTCTTTAAATACAACAGGATTTTGTAAACAAATCAGTTTGAATTAAATGAAGGAATGATTCACATCACCTGAAAGAAGATATTTACCTAAAAGAATTACAAGTGATTTTATAATTAATAAATTTTAATGTGGTGATAGTGCATAATTGTTATAAGGTTTGTCGTTTAATTCTCAAAAACGTAAGTAATAAAAGGTTGCTTTTAATACATTTTAAGATTTATACTAACAAAAGGACTCTAAATAATTCCTGGACCCTACCTGGATGTCCAAACAATCTCTGGATCAACCAGGGAAATGAAACAAGAATATCAAAACAATCTCTGGACCAACCTGGAAAAATTATATAAGAATATGCAAACGGTATCTAAACAATTTCTGGATACAACCCGGAGAGGTTAAATAAGTATATCTGTGTCCAACCTGGGGTATTTAAATGAATAAGCTGAAGCTGAAACCACGAATAGTTGAAGCAAAAACTGGTCTGAATAGGGGAATGAGACACGCCGAAAAGGTACAACAGGTTAGCCATTCTAAATATTTTGTTCCATTTTATTTCTGAATATTTTAAATATTGCATTCATGAAAATTTTATGTGAGGGTCATCAAAAATCGTTTTAACACACGTTATAATTTACGTAAAGAATTAAAGAAGACTGATAAATGTTCATAAGGCTTCACGTAATAATAATAAGGGTAATCCTCGCTGTCTTTTTGTTGATTTAAAGGAATTTGTAATTATTGAGAGAAATTCAATTATTTAAAAGAGTTCTATTTAAAGACATTATAAACGCTTTGTACATATTGAGAATATTATAGTAATTGTGGTTAATTGTGTTTTGCTTAAAAGGCATAGGAAGTAGAGCTAAAGGAAAAATTAAAAAAGTCTTTGTTGTCGTATTGTCGCAAGCTTCGTGCGTGGTTAAAATTGAGCTAGCCGAGGTATTAAGATTAAAATTCAAAATAAAATTAAAATTGACAAAAGAAAATTTTTAACCTTTTTATTTCACAAAAAAGGGGCACGGGGCTATTGCAACGATATCACAGCAATATACAGGGTGCCCACAATCTATCTTCGTATATGGGTAACTTTTTTATTATAGAAGATACAATATTGGTTAAATTAGCAAAGTTGAAGAGAAATTTACGAGTAGTATGATGCTTTTTTGAAAACTCACCTAGATGCTCAACTTTTTTAGATATTTGAAAAAAACTGAAATTTGCCATTTTCTTAAAACGCTAATAACTTTTTAACGGTTTAACCTATAGAGAAAATAAAAACTGCTTGTAAGGTAACTTTTTACGTAGAATTCAATAGCGTATATGACAATTTTAATTGGAAATGGGTTTTCAAGCTACAAACATAACCTCACTTTTTAAATGGAAACCATAGTTCAATATAACCCAAATAGAAAGGTTTTCTTTTCTGATTACCCTGATGTAAGGGTTGATGTACTTATTTTCAGTAGTTTCTTCATAATAAAGAAAAACGATTTATTTATTTGCGGACATCAAGGAGTCCATGGATACATATTACAAACAAACAAAATGTGTAAAATCAATAATGGAAACACAAGTTTATTGTAACTAAATTTATTATAAACTAAGAAAAATAAA
Organism: Platerodrilus igneus; assembly: GCA_036346225.1. Lineage (NCBI taxonomy): Eukaryota > Metazoa > Arthropoda > Insecta > Coleoptera > Lycidae > Platerodrilus > Platerodrilus igneus. The sequence continues at coordinate 1,794,516 of JARFIW010000099.1, forward strand.
ATACTTAAAAATAAACTATCCATACAATACAAATAACTTAATCAAAGGAAACAAAATTAATTAATGCGAATATGCCCACACCTACATTAACATATGCTCAAAATGACCTCCATTAGCTTGCAAACACATTTCGCACCTTTTAATTAGGTTTTGGTGCACCTTATTTAACGTTTGTAGTTTTATACTTGTAATAGCTGCTGTAATACTATCTTTGAGTTGCTCAATGTTATTGGATTTTTAGCATACACTACATCCTTTACAGTACCCCAAAGAAAAAAATCCAGTGGCGATAGTTCTGGTGATCTTGCCGGCCATGGAACAGGACCTGCATTGCCAATCCAATTTGGAAAACTATTATCAAGATATTCAGAAACGGCTTGAGCATTGTGAGCAGGTGCACCGTCATGCTGAAAATATTTTAAGTTTTGCAGTAAATGAAGTGGCAAATTATCTAGCATTTCTTGCAATTCGTTTTGTAGAAAATTCAAATAGTGTACACCATTTAAATTATAATTATAGAAGAAAGGCCCAAGTATTTTATTACCAAAAATGGCACACCACACATTTATCGAAAATTGATGTTGATCCCGCCTTTCTTCTGTTAAATGGGATTTTCCTGACTCAGTAGACTGTATTTTTCTGTTAAACATGCCTTTGTTAGTAAATTTTGCTTCGTCGGTAAATATAATAGTGTGACTAAAACCAGGATTATTATTTGTTTCATTAAGAAACCACCTACAAAACTGTTGTCTTCTCTCACAATCCCCATGATACAGTGTATTGCTAACATGGGTTTTGTATGGTTTGTAGCGGTTTTGTTTTAAAATTAGGCGAGCTTTTTCTGTAGAAGTAGCGCACTCAATTGCAGTTTCTCGGTGGACGCTGTTGGCTTAAAATTTATGTAGGCTAACACACGTTCTTCATCATCAGTTTTGAATTTTCTTTTATCAGTACTGGGTTTTGTAAAAGCACCAAACCTTTTAAATTGTTTTCTAATTTAGAAAACAATCGTTTATCTGGCTGCCTTCTTTCCAAATATCTTTCATAATACATATCACCAGCAGCATCACAATTTCTGTTACAGGCATAGTAACAAAAGAGCATGTCATTTTTTCGTCGTTTGTATACATTCTCTATTATAATCAAATAAATTTAAAAGTCTTCTACACAAAATTTGCAACACAGAGCAAATAAACACTTTAACTAATAATATCTGACAAATGCCAGTTGTTTTTTGTTTATTTAAAATATGTATCCATGGACTCCTTGATGTCCGCAAATAAATAAATCGTTTTTTCTTTATTATGAAGAAACTACTGAAAATAAGTACATCAACCCTTACATCAGGGTAATCAGAAAAGAAAAACCTTTCCATTTGGGTTATATTGAACTATGGTTTCCATTTAAAAAAAGTGAGGTTATGTTTGTAGCTTGAAAACCCATTCCCAATTAAAATTGTCATATACGCTATTGAATTCTACGTAAAAAGTTACCTTACAAGCAGTTTTTATTTTCTCTATAGGTTAAACCGTTAAAAAGTTATTAGCGTTTGAAGAAAATGGCAAATTTCAGTTTTTTTCAAATATCTAAAAAAGTTGAGCATCTAGGTGAGTTTTCAAAAAAGCATCATACTACTCGTAAATTTCTCTTCAACTTTGCTAATTTAACCAACATTGTATCTTCTATAATAAAAAAGTTACCCATATACGGAGATAGATTGTGGGCACCCTGTATACGCACATGTAATTATTCCTGTTTGTGCTATTAACACAATCTTTTAAATAAGTATTTATGGAGTGACATATTAAGTGCTAGGATTATAAATATAGGTTTTATTCTGCTTGTGTATATTGACTTTATATGTTACAGTAATGTATCCTGCAAGATACCACAATCCGCCCCGAAATCAAATGGAAGCATTGAATTAATCTTCGTCCTCTGATACTTTTAAGATGCGTGAATAATTTAACTATGATCTGTCAGTCTTTACCTGGAATATGTATAAACTGACAATGTCGTGGTTCTTCCAACAACCACTCATTAAAGCTTCTCATGCCAATTTGTACAAAGTACAAATGATCAAGCGAACATGAACGTGTTGCAAGCAACCCAACTAATATCTTTTCAATATTTTTCAATACTTCTAGTTAAAAACCCTTGTTATTTCATTGTTCTTTACATGCTTTAAGTCAAATGTAATGGAAACATGCGTGGAGTGCGAAAATAGTACTTATAGTATCGTAAGCGGTCACGACAATGGTTGTTGGGGATTTATATTTTAGTCATAGAACTTTGTAACATTATTTTGTAATGTTATCTAATAAGCAGATCAATTAATTAATTTAAAATTTATTAACTTGCATAACTTATAAACAAGAATTCCATAATAAATTACTTTCATATTTTAGTTAGGTTCGTTTATAATAAAAGACCAGGTTTACAAATAGCTTAAGGTTAAACTATTAGAAATTCCAGCGGCGGTCATCATAATTTAAAGCTCTACCCTTGCAAATCAAATACAATAACCCTCTTAAAGCTTAGGTCGGTTACAGATTGACAAATCTGATAAAATTAAAATTGAATAGTACCTTTTAACGTAAATAAAGAAAAGCAATTTTCTGTTGAAAAGCTTAATTTTCTTAATAATTTCTTTGATTGACAGCGGGTTATAAAAAACGAAACATTATAAATAGCAAAAACTATTTCCAATTTGCTTTGTTCAAAGATTGCAAGTAATTTTAAGTAGTCTGGAGACATCCATTGTATTTAAAATCCATTTCGGCTCAAGTAGGTTACCCGGTCTTTTGTTAATGGCAGACAACTGTCGCCAACGGGTATGGTCCACATTTCAATAATTAAAATTTCGAGAAGATACAATATATTTAAACCCTTAGAAAATAATTGTTTCCGTGACCCTCATCTCAAAAGGGTTTGGATTTGGTTTCTGAAATCTTGTTTTTGGGGAGGTTCTGTTCAGTCATTGGATAACCGAAATATGACGTAAATAATGGTTAGAGTAGGAATTAATCTATATAACTTAAGGCTTTAGCCAAAAGACGGAGGTTTTTTCCAATGAGGTTGTCCGTAGGTCAAAAGGTATAAACTTAGCCATAGAACTTCGCGGGTAACGTTCTCCGGCATCACAGATATTAAATTTTACTTAATATCACGATAGTGAAAATGGAAAGGTGTAATTAACTCTTCCAGTTCGCGAGGGTTACGCTCGTATGTTCGCGGATTTATAGTGATACAAGGAAAATAATAAAAGCTTGTAGGCGTGTGACGCACAAGTTAAGTGATATTGTCAATAAGATCCTGCCGGGTCCGTGTGCCATTCAATTGTTTAAAAATTACAAACAACAAGAGCAATAAGCAAGATTCTCTCCCCCAATTTAAGAGCTGTTCTGCGTTGGAAGGCAAACCATCAAACAATGGACACTTTTTAGTAAGTAAGTTTATTTATAGTTAAGTAGCATGACCAATTTTTAGTTAATTTATTTGTTAGGACGTTTTGGCCATAAACCGTAGGATTAATTTAGTGTACGATTTGTAATATAAGTTCTCTTTCATATGCAAGTGTTTGGGAATTACTTATGTACGCAAAATTTTCATAATTCCATATTAACCTATTCAATTAAAATTCTAAATTAAAATCAATGAATGTAAGAGGTTCACGTTTCTTGCTCTGTGAATTAAATAGTTTTGTTTGTCGTTGATTAAGTCAATAGTTTTTTTATGTTTTTGATAATGTAAGTTGCATAAGTATTCAAAAAGATAACAGTTGATTAAAAGGAACAATTGTCCTCCTTGGGATGACAAGTCTCTCAAGGTTTTGCACGAACATTTGGACATTCTCGACTTGTCTGGCGCCTTTGGTAATTGTCATTAAGCCACAATATTTATGAATGGTAAGTGCCAAATTCTTTTTTTGTAGTAAATTATATATTAGTTTAACCCTTTCTGCAAAATTTTAACCCTCTATATGATCCATGACCTTCCGCTAGCTAGTGCTGGTGACTCCTCTTTAATTTTTGTTTTACAGGCCGCCCCCATTTTATAATTTTAATGAAAAATATATAATTAGTAGCTTTTCCGCCTGTAACAACTTAATTTTTATTGATATCAGAGTTTAACTATTAGCGATAGTTAAATGTCGCAAATAAATGAAAATAATCAAATCGGATAATCCATGATACGAGTATGTAGTGATTTCAAAAGTACAAGCAATAAAATAATTATGTTGCAATATAATGCAAACTTCTACACGAACACCTGACCAAGTTTATGCTTAGAGTACAATCCTTATGAAACATCAGATCATAAACTAGAAACAAATATTTCACTTTTACCTGAGAGTAGTAATCTGATTCTTAAAAGAATTATGATCGAGTAATTTTCAAACTGACGGTGTTATCGTCATAAATGGTTTGGATAGTCAGGGTGCGATTTTGCAGTAACTAGAGGTAACAAATAACAGGTAACATCGACAGACAAAGTTAAGAATAAAGAGATTCTAGAAATGGTAGGGGTAGAAAGAAATATGTGGAAACCAGTAACAAATAGGAGTGATAGGATGATAAGTCACATACCAAGGCAGGAGGGAATAGTGCGGAATATAAATCTTTTCCTTGTTTCTAAGTTTGTTGTCCTTGAACACAGTAGTTGCTTTTTTTTGTTAAATGTAGCACAACTTTGTGCTAATCTTTGTTTTATATCTTTTGCGTTTTTCCCATATGCGTTATTTGGCTTCCTAGGTAGCAGAAATCCTTAACCTCTTGTAAGTTCTCGATACCTATTTGTATTCTTGGTTTTGGTTTATTTTCCCCTTTTTTTGCATACTAGAACTTTAGTTTTATGTTTGTTAATTTTCATACCGTATCTCTCTGTTAGAACTGTTTCCATGTCATTAAGAGCAGCTTATAACTCTTTCTTGCTACATGCTAATACCGCCATATCATCTGCAAATCTAAGCATATCAAGCTTTTGTCCTTTCACAGTAATTCCAAATGTCTTCTGCATTTGACAGTATTCATTGCCTCTTCTATGGAGAAGTTACAAATTAATGGGGATAAGGCACATCCCTGTCTTACTCCTTTCCTAATATTTACTTCTCTACGTTCCTACTCTAATTCTATTTCAGCCGTTTGCTCTATGTATAAGCTATGTACTATCTGTTTATCCTAAAACTCATTCCAATCTTTTTGAGTATTTCGAACATCGTTTTCCATTTTACATTCTCGAATGCTTTTCCCAGATCTACAAACCCTATATACACGCTTTCCCCTTTTCTATTGTTTTCTCCATTATCACCCTCGGAGGTAAAATAGCATCCTGTGCTCCTCTGTTCGCCTAAACCCAAATTGATCTTCGCCTAGTATTTCTTCAGCTAGTTTTTCCATTCGTCTTTGTACAATCCTAGTTAATATTTTTGAGACGTGTGCTGTCAGACTTATTGTTCGAAAATTTCCACATCTATCCGCACCTC